>RSEF01000017.1:9243025-9300511 GCA_003993805.1 Himantopus leucocephalus
AAAAAAAAGTCAAGCAGAAAAACAAACCCAAAGAAACAGCAATAAACCCTGCTGAAATGCCCTGGCCTGGGTTCGGTGGGAAAGGCCAGAGAAAGAGTCGTGCTCGGGCACAAAGCAGGCTCCTGCGAGGGGAAGGGGTGGCCGCAGATGGGGAGGTCTGTCCTCGGCTGCCATCTGCTTTTGCTCTGGAGTGACCCACTCGAAAATACAGAGAAGCCCCCAGCGGAGCTGTACGGGTATCTGTAGGCTGGNTAAAATACAGAGAAGCCCCCAGCGGAGCTGGACGGGTATCTGCAGGCTGGCAGCCTATCGCCTGCTGCAGCAGGGCTTTGCTCCCCAAAACGCCCGAGACAACCCCCGGCACTGAACCTTCTTCGTCCCTTGGGCAGCTGGGGCCAAGGGGGAACAGCGAGCGGCATGAAGCCTCCTGGAGTCTGTAGAACTAAGCAAGCTGCGGACAAAAAATAAAGTTCTTGTGTATTTTATGAGCACGTTTCATGCCTTTCACCCTCTGCAGAGGGCTTTTCCAGAAATGCTTTTATTTATTAAAAAGCCCTTGGACGTTCAGCTCAAGAAACAGAGGACAATAGTGTTCATGCTCTAATTTTGCTCTAACCCATACTGAAAGGATATCTAGATTCGTTTTTGCTCCTGTTCAGGGACAACTCCCTCAAGCATCAGAACTTTCTTTTTACAGAGTTGCTGTAAAACTGAAAATAGGAAGACCGTGCAATGTTGATCAAGCCCAAGCCCCTCCAGCTCAGCAGAGAGCTCAGCCCATCGGTAGGAATCAGCTCTGAAAGCAGCATTCGCCATCTCCTCGACGGTCGCAGCCGAGCCCAGCCAAGGCTGCGCCCTGCACGGAGAATATTTTGGACCATGAAACCGTTCTGCCCTCTGCAAAGGGGAGAACACCCCTGGGGAAGGGAGGCCTGGAGAGCAACCCCGGGCATGGACCCAGATCCATCCCTGACCTGAACAGGACATACTTGCAGGGTGGCAGATACATGTGCAGCCCTTAATTTGACTTTCATTCTTGCCTCTCTTCCATCTTGCCCTGTCCACGGGAGTTGGGTGCCCTCAGTTATTTGCAACGGAGCTTTATAGGTAAGAAAAGGAGCCGAAAGGACACAGCATCAGCCAAGAGAGGACAAGAGAGAAGGTAACGGCATGTACCGGGGTTGAAGAGGACAATGGCTCGCAGGCAGCCTAGCTCTGTCTTGTCCATCTGCATGTCTCGCATTTTTGACACGAGTTCTGTCAGTACTCTGCAAAGGACACAGAAATCACAGGTGTCAGCATTAAAAACAAATGAAAAACACCCAGGTGTCAGACCGAGAGTGAGGTCCTCCGGTGCACGGTTAATGAAGTCATGGGATAGTGTTCGCTTTTATACCAGCTGAGGATACGCCCTCATTTTCCTCCTGTATCAAAAATAGCTCATTAGGAACATCAATAGTTCCTGTGAGATACAACAGAGACCATAAAAACTGGCTTCATACATTCACTGAGAGGCTTTGGCACCTGAGAAAGCTGCCTAAAAATAAAAAATAATAATATATAAAAAAAAACCCTCAACAGGTATCTAAAAGCAATTTCCTCCACCGGTAATTTTTATTACTCCCTTTGCTCTTACTGCAGGTGCCGGTCTTGAAATATTTTCCACTGACTGCCCAGTTTTTCCTGTTAGGTCCTGCAGTGAAGTCATGATCTTGCACTTATGACCTCACAGGAAACAAATGATGTCACCCAGGTCTGAAGAACAATTTCCTTGCAAAGCAAAGAAGCAAAGGTGATTTGGTTTCAGCTAAGTCGTCTCAAGATGAGTCTGGGGCAGAGAGATCAGCCACCATTTAAGCGGCGTCTGGAGCCACACTGTGGGTCAAAGTCTGGCGCTAAAACACTTTCCCAAAGCAAGAGATTAAAGACCCCTCAGGATACGCGTGTGGAACCTGCTGGGTATTTCTGGTGCTTTTTCATTGTGAAAATAAAATCACGTCTTGGACCAATTAAAGATGAAAAGAAATAAAGGAGTGGCCTCCTCGTAACGTTAGAAGGCATCTGGACGCCATGAAAGAGGCTTTGATTCGCGCTGGGCAGCCTTCTCCCTGACTATTTCGGGCTGTTGGCTTCTGCGGGTTTAAGAGGAGGGATTTAATGTTGTTGCCTGCAGCAAGGACCGCGTTTCCACGCACACCATGGGATGGACACGCCTCAGCCCGGACTCCTCCGACCACGAGCACACGTGCCAACGCGTCTCCATCCGACCCCTCAAGCAGGCTGCAACGCGGGGAAGGGAGGCAGAGCGGTGCGGAGACAGAGACGGGGATGTCTAGGCAAGGTGGCCTGAGATGTGCGTCCCCAGCGTCCATCCCTCCCTCTGCCCACCTGTCGAAGATGGCCCCGACGCCAGCACTGTGCGCGCTGTTCCGGTGCACGTGGAGCCCGGTGGCTAAGAGGATCCCGTCTTTCACGGCTATGGAGCGGTGGGAGAAGGAGGCGATTAGGAGCTCATTCCACCCTGGGGAGGAGAAAACAACCAAGGCCGCAGGTTAGAGCCACGGGGTCCTCAGTGGGTTCGGGAATCAGCAACGTCACCTCCCCGGCACTAAAAAGAGAGGAGGAAACTGCTCAAGAACCGCCTTTGAGAGAGTAACATGGCTGGACGCGGGAAGGGAGGGGGGAGCCAACCCTTTCTTGGATGTCAGGGAAGGAAAAAACCATTAAGGAACAAATGCACTAAAAATATAACGCTAATAAGGGAAGCAGTTTCCTCTATAAACCTTGCAGGCACCAGAGCAAACAGCTCTCTGCCCTGCTCCTCTCGCTGTGAGCCGAGGAGTGGGTGTGGAGCCCTGCCTTCCCTCTCTGACCTTATACTCCCTGCCTCTGAGCAGTTAAAGACCTATTAACGCTTTATATCAGCTAATTGGGCTCATTTTCAGGCCATGATGGGGCACAAAAGTTCATTCACCATTATTCAGCTGTGTAAATCGGGACCATGAGAACTCTTGCTAGCAGGTTTGTTGCTTCTGCCGAATAAATACTGGAAGGGATTGTCTCCCCTCTCGCCTGCCACTGTACGGGGACGTCCCGCGGCCGTGACTGCTCCAGTAACAGCTCTCTGTAGCTGCTTAGAAATCAGCTTTTGTCTTATTAGTGACTGGACACGCTACTTGAGGAGACAGGAAAACATCCTCTGAGCGCGGACGCCACGGGAGCAGTTTGAGCTCAAATGGGGAAGGGAAGGGAGATGCAGCCTCCCTCCCCACCTTCCAGCTCCCCTTCCTAATTTAACACGTCTGCCAGTTCTTAAATCTGCTACCACCTCAGTTCAAGAATGCCTGAAACAAACCCGTAACAAGAAGAACTGCTGTAAAGTTTGAAGGGTGGAAATTTTGGTGACTTTCAACCAGCAGAGGCATCTTTAGTAAGACAAGATGGGTCTTCTGCAACCCTGCGGACCTTCATGCTCATCACATGGCTGATTTATCGGTGTCCAGAACACCGGCCTGCTTGGCAGGGTCCAGAAACATCAGGATATTTGATTTTATTTTTTTTTCCTAGGCTGGAAAAGCAATACAACAATATCCTTCACCTCCTCTCCTGCCGCAGAAACGCGTCTTTTCTCACTGACTGGAATACATACAAGGTCCACGTGTGCTGTATTTACCTACTGTTGCAGCGATGGGTTGTGCCATTAGAAATGTTGACAAGGAATAAAGTTCACTCTTTCCTAAGTGGCCACAGGATGTTTCCACCCCAATCACGGGAACATTTATTTGGCTATTTACTGGGCGAGGCTTGGCACTTGCAGAGGGATTGCAACACCGCGAAACCCAAGGAGGACGGAGGAGAAGACGTGGGACTGCACCAGGAGCCTGCAGGAACCGTGCTCCGTGGCTGAAGACGACTTCCCAGAGCCAGACCCGCAGAAAGGTGCCGTGGGTGCCTCCCACCAGCCGTCACACGCAGACCCACAGCATCTCCACACAGCCCCTCCATGCAGCTCCAACCAAGAGAAACCAGAGCTGGTTCGCAACGTTCCATGGCACCAGCTTTCATAACGCTGTCCTGACTCTCGGCCACCACCCAACGCGCCGCGGCTCCACACAGCCCCAGCGGTGCCGAAGCCAGCCTCCGGCTTGCCAAGAATACATGAAAGCGGTGAGGCTGCGGGATGCCGCCAACATCTGTGCTGGGGTTGTCCCAGCTAAGGAGCGCTGGATTAATCAGCATCCTTCAGCTGAACTATTCCCATTTAGAGTTGGGATCTTTTGGCTGAAATGGGGAACCTATTTCTACCCGGTGCTTTCACCAGAGCATCCCCGAAGAGCTGACAAGATAAAGAGGCAAGCAGGAAAAATTCACTATAACCACAGGCAGCAAATCGGAGTTAGAGATCAAACAAGTCTACCCAAAGAGTTTTGCATTTCAGCCCAAGCTCTGGAGAAGCAGCGCAGATTTCTTTGACCCTTGCGACTCCCTTCTCATCAAACAAGGTGGCTGCAGCCTCCGGGGATGCTTTGGCTCTTACAGGGTAGAGGAGGCACCTGGCAGCGCAGTGACCGTCGTGTTAATCCATCTCACTACCAAGTTTCCCCACCAGCCCTATAAAATGAACTGCAGCTGCAGAGATGTAGCGCTCAGCATCCTTTGCCAGGCTGGCCGCCATGCAGAGAGAACATCAGGTTCTTCCTGTCTCAGCCATAGCAAGCTTGGAAACAAGAAAACTCAGGGAAAACAGCCTTAAAAAGTTGGGTTTCCTTCTCCTCCAAGAAGCTCAGAGAGGGAAGATTTTTAAATGATTCAGGATTAGAGGAAAGCTACTGCCGGCCCATCCAGCACTGCTCCTCCAAAGATGCGTGCTCCACTTAATTTTGACTCTGAGGATGCATGACTGAACCTGACTGACGCTCTTAGCCAAATTTTAATACTTAAATATTTCATGGGCAGCTGTTCTCAGCAGACCACTCTCCCCTCTCAATAATAGATAGAGCCACTGGTTAAAAGACTTGGGGGAGGTTATCTGAGGCCCCGACAGAGACGCTTGGAGCAGGGAGCCCACTGGAGCCGCTCCAGGTGCTCAGCCCACCTCACAGCCATGGGGTTAGAGCCACCATGAAATCCGGGATGTGATGGGGTCTGCAGCCCCCTCTCCTCCTGGAGAGTCTCCCGTGGAGTGGCCGCTCCAGAATGCCAGCTCAGAGCTGGTCATAACAAGCACCATCACAAAGGAGAGAACATTAGGTCAGAAAGTCTCCAGTTCAGCTTTCATTAGCCTTCTTCCAAAGAGCAAGGAAAACCTTGAACTGTTGTTGTGGGGTTTTGTTTCCATTTCACAAAAGAAAAAGGCAGCTTTTTGTCTGAATCCAGTTCTTCCCTGCGATATTTGCAGAAAGTCCTCAAAGATTTCTATAAAGATGCTTCCCCTGCTCATCCACTCTCTCAAGAGGCTCTAGAGAAGCTCTTCAAAAATACATTTTTTGTATTTTCCAGAGAGGGCCGTGAGCCAGCTCTGGCAATACTCAAACCCATGGAAAAATCAGAGCAGCACCTTCACCCAAGGGCTAGCAGGAGCCATCCAGGGAGGGCATGGGACTTGGCCAAGTCTGCAGCAAGAATAAAACCCCCAAATTCTCCATTCCCAGACTACTGATGTAACTACGAGATGAAATGTGACTATAAATTCTCCTTTCAGTAATATAAGAAGAGTAGAAAACCTACACCAGTAAATGGTGTGACTTAATCGCCCAGAAACCATTGAGGTCAAGGATTTCCAAGAGGTTGCAAGAGGGACTGGGTATTTGTATGTAGGGCCAAGGTACGAAGTTACACTGGTTGACAGTCAATAAAAAATTGCAGAAAGTATCAAGATTTACGCATTTGGGCTACAGTCAGCCTTATTAAACAGAATGGCATCTAGTGTTTGTGTGGTGGGCAGGGAGAAATACCAATCCCATCATCTTTCTACTCTGGAGCCCTTACACCTTCTCCTGAAGCAACCTGGACAGACCTTGGACCGGAGTAGTTCTGGCAGTTCCTACATTTTGTCTTGAAGTGAATAGTTCGCACTTGGTTCTTAAAGCCCAATTTCATGGGCATTTATTTCAGGGCACACACTTTCTACAGTAAGAAGCCAGGAACGCTGCCATCAAGGTGGATCAGCAGTGTCTTGTCCACAATGGCCAGAAGAGTGCAGACAGAAGAGCACGCACCCCTACAGTGTTTTCCCTCTTGAATTCCCTACAGAAGTGCATTTTGGGGAAACAAGAGGAACTTTAAAACTACAAGGGCCTTCCGAGTCCTTGGCTTGCTTGGGTTTGGCTGCCAGGCTGGTTTGCTCCAGGTAGCTCACCAGCTCGCCCTGCTCTGAGGCTGCGCCTCTGCTCCGCACCACACTCCTCCATCGTTCCCTTTTGAATTCCCTCGACTACTTCGAGCAGCCAAGGTCGGTGTCTCCCATTGCCAAGCGGAGAGCTGGGTGCCACCGCCAGCCGTCAAGGTCTCCTCATTTCCTCTCCCAGTCTCACCCTGAAGTTTGTCATTTGCTGGAAGCCACTTCATCTGTCCCACTGACAACTTGCCTCCCTCTTTGTTTAAGGGAGCAAAACTCTCCGCTGCGTCAAGCCAAAGCCTTTTTAATCACTTATCTGATGACTGGAGCTATGCAAAGAGCTTCATGCCTAAAATGCACCCTCGTCAAGCTCTGCTCTTCATTTCTTGCCCTCCCTACTTGAATTTACTCGACAGAAGAAGATCCTTTTCGCAGCTAACTGCTTTTCACCTCCCAAAGCCTCCGTGTTCCTCCAGACCCCCTGCCGCACAAGGAAATTTAAAATAAGCCCGGAGAATTTTATTTTCATCTTGGTGGGTGGGAGAGGGAGGGCAATATCTTTTTCTCCCCTTTCTGGTTTTAATTATGATCAAACATTTTGGTTTGATGAAATTTCATGGAGACCCAAGCCCACTTGGTCTTTCAAGTCTCAGCTTGGGAGGACGGCAGCGCGTAGCTCCCTTGGTTTAAATCACCCAGCACACATCTCCGAGCGCCTCGCTCGTCAGAGATGAAGCCGGGCCATTTTTCAGCTGATTGGCAGCTGGTGCAACATTTTGGAACCCATTCAGCAACACATCCCTTGGGGCTTTTAAAATCCTATTTAGCAATTGAATTATCAGAGGCTATTACTCAGAATCAGTTAATGGCTTTGAAGTCGTCGGGACCTAAATCTAAGTGTAATACTTGTCACCGTTGAGACGGAGCACCCCTACGGCCCCGTGTCGGAGCCCGCGCGGGGATGGTTCCCACTCACCTGCTCTGAGCAAGATGACCTGATCGTCCAGGGGCAGCTCGGAGAAGTGGGGGATCCTCTTGGCCCATTCCACCAGGGTGAAGAGCTGTTTGTCTGCTGCCTGGCATATGTTCGTCACCGGGTCATTGGGCTGCCAAGAAAAGGAGATGGAAAGCCTTGAAGAAGGCAGAGCAAGGAGAAGAGAGGCTGGAGGAGTAGCTGAAGGGGTTTGCTGCCTCCCTGCTGCAGGGACGGACCCCAAAGTCGGGAGCACCCCAGAAGTGGACATTATTAGTCACAGGGAAAGGAGGTGACTTGGCTTTCCCACCACATGGTTTTAAGTAGTTTTTAGCAAGCTCCTAAAACAGGAACCAGGAGTGTTGAGACCCAACATCCATCACACTGACTGATGAACCAAACGAGCTCCAGCCTAGGGAAGGGCAGGCTCCTGCACCCGTGCAGCACGCACGTTCCCTGTGCCAGCATCTCCCAGCTCGATAAACCAGCACCAGTGGGGGCATTACAGAAAAAAAGAGAAAAAAACCCTTTCCTTTGAAATATTATCCAGTAACAAAAACCATCTGCTCTCAAGGAGGACAGTCAGCCTAAACACACCAAATCCCTGTTTAAAAGAACTGCTAACAGCTCAAGTGGGCTTGTGATTAGGAACTGGAAGAGACTGTCTAACCCCAGCGAAGACAGACCTCACCAGTGCAAGTGTGTACGTAGGGTTTACTTCTCTGGACAGGGACATATGAGCCCCTCCACATATCCCACTGTAATCCCTGCTGACATCTAGCAGCTTTGATTGTACAATTATTTTTCTTCCATGTCCTTAAAAGAGCAGTTTCCAAATCGGAGGAGGGGTGTTTACTTCACCCCTGGATCGCAGGGGGAAGGGGTGCGGACTCAGCGCGGCCGAGGCAGCGCAGACACGAACGCCAGCACAACCCCTCTCTCTTGCAAGAGTCTCAGTTTCAGCAGGACGAGGCCATTCCTCACCACAAGCCGGTTGCATCATGGCAAACCCCTCTCCCAGGCTGGGCAGATGAGGACCACACTGCCGAGTCTCGCTCCTGCCCCCCGGAGCCGTGCCCCAGAGCCCTCCTCGGTCCCCTCGGCTGTCCCCTGGCAGCAAACGCAATCTCTGTGCCTCGGTGGCCAATGTCTCCCATTCTCTGGGCTTAAAATAACCAGCATCTGGCAAGCTCAAGGGCACCCGCCTTCGAAGTATGTTCACCTGTTGCCTGCAGAGATGGATGGGAATGGGCTCCCGTTCAGCAGCGCAGCTGAGGAGCCAGGAGCATCGTTACGGGGATTTTCCCCTCCTTGCTCTGCCCATCTCCAGCAGCTCCCTGAGGGGTGCAAGGGCAGGGGAGTCTCGCTCCGAGGGAGCTGGGGCTCTTCCCCGGGGAGGGAGACATGAGCAGGGACTGGGCTCTTCCCCGGAAGAGGGAGAAAAGATGGGATTTCTTCCGGACAACAGGAAAACCCTAAACCGGGTGTGAGGAGGAGCTTTGCAGGGTGAAGCGTTTCACTGGAAACACAAGGAACATCAGCACTCAGAGGCATGTGCAGGGAGGGTGAGAAGGGACACCCTTGGCCCAGGCAATAGGAACATCACCAACTTCAAGTCATCCGAGTGCGGTCAGCAAGCTGGAGCAGCCAGGTGGAGAAGCCAGGCATCCCGGCTGCCACGGGGCGGGATGGGGATGGAGCCCTGCATGCCCCGGAGCGAGACACGACTTACGGGAGACCCCATCCTCCAGCAGAACCTGACCCACGAAGCCACAAGTGCCTGCACAGCCCCACGAAAAGGGTATTTTAGGAAAGTTAGATGGTTTTGCCAAAGCTGTTATCAGGGGTTGCTTCTGGGCAGGTTGTCACCATCTCTAGGACTCGCCCTGATGCAGCAAGCCGGGCTCCGGATCTCCCAGCGGCTGTATCACCGCTGCTCTGCAGGCAGCACAAGCTGTACCCAGCCTCCGGTGCTTCGTACAAAGCCGCAGCGAGGGGCCCAGCCTTTAATTACACCTCAGATGGCAGTTCCTGGAACCACCGCGGTGCTTCCTGGCAGAACTTAATCACCGTAGCTTGAGAGGCGGCTAAAAGTATCATCCCTGCGGGTCGAAAGGGCCCTGCCTGTCCCCAGGAGGGGATCTGCAAAGCGGTGCTAGAAACCCTCGCCGTGCGCGGTAAGCAAATCCCCTCCTGCAGTAAATAGCAAGGGCACGGTGCCGGAGTGTGACAGAATGAAAGGACACACGGGCACCTGATCCTTCTGGAAAACCGGAGCTTGGAGACATCTTCCAGAAAATGGTGACTTGAAACCAGCCGCTCAAAGGCCAATTAAGAGCTAATGGGGATAACGCCTCTCAGTTACAGGCTTTGCCTTTCAGTGGCCAGGAGCCCATCCGAGGTGGTGCTTACACTGCCGGCGCCCAGCTTCACGGCTGCCGGGGACACGGGGCAGAGGCAAACCCATCCTCGTGCCCCGTCGTACTGCCCGGGGACAGGTACCTGGTGAGGGCGCACGGCCAGTCCCCAGCTCCCGAGGGACAGGGACCACACGGGTCCGGGGGCTTCCTGGGACACACAGTGTGGAGGAATCCTGCAGCCATGCTCCTTCACAGCTTGTGGGAACCTCCCAAAGGGTTTATCCCCTCTGCCACGATCAGAAGCCAGACAGCCGTCGCAATTAGCAGCTATTTGCAGGGGCTGAACAGCAGTCATCAGGGGCTCACCGGTGCAGTTACGTCAAGTGAGTGTTTTAGTCATCAAAATGCTAGTCTTGGCGCTCTCCTACCACCCAAGGCAGCAGAGTAGATGTGAAGGGGCACAGCCCTCTGTCTAAGCTGTTTTCTGCCTGGCTCAGCATCCTTCCCTGTCCTGGCTGTGCCGGGCACAAGGATCGCACCCCACCGTACTCCCCTTTCCCCAACATGGGCTTCAAACCATGAACGCGCCCCATCCTCTCTGGTGTCAATCAAGGTGTCAGGACAGAGCCATGGGTCCCCTCCCTGGCCACGTCCTCAGAGCAGCACACCTCACCAGCATACTGGGGCTGCTGGAACTGCTCACAGGCTGCAGCCCCCCTGCCCTCCCCTTTTACCAGCTCCGAGGACTGTGCTGAAGCCCCACAGCTGGGTCCCACGCTGTCCTAGGTGGAACGAATTGGTCCCAGTGCCAGCCTGGCAAAGCAAAGGGACCTCCGTCCGCCAGAGTTGGGACCTCTGCTCCCAGAGCAGCCAGGGGACCACGGCACAAGGTGACAGTCACAGACAGGAGAGAACCTGGGAGGGGAGGGTGTCAACTCCCACAGCACCCTGCCACCTCCGCACAGCCCGGTGGAAACCTCCCGGGGCGAGCGCTGGCGCTCTCCAGCTCAGCGGCAGCGTTCAGTGCCGATGGGCTAAGGTGCAAATAAAAGGACCCAACACACCAGGCTAACAGGAAACAGGTTGGGTTTTACCCTGTGTCTATTAGGGACTGAATTTCTCTGCCTTTCCATTACATGGGCTCTCTGGGGAGGGCTGGGAGGAGGGCAGCTCCTCCGTCTTCCCTCGCCTCATCCGGTGGCCTCGTCACTGCGAGCTGCTGATCTCATACATCTGCTAAACCTGCTACAAATGTCACCTCATCGACAGAAGCCGCTTGACAATAATAGGGCATTTCAACAAGCCTCCTGCTTCTATTTAGATGCAACACACATCCTTGTTCACAGTAATGCGTGTTGAATTATGCAGGAACCAGCTTTCAATTTGCTACAAGAGGCTGAGGAGACGCAGTGCCAGACGAAGCCATTTATTTCAGCTCGCTCTCTGGGGTTTGTTTTCAAGTCAGCACAACGCTGGCTACAACTCCCCTGAAGTATTTTTAATCCTGATAGCCGTCAGAGCCCCTCCAAGCCCCACGCTAACCACGGCTGAGCTGCCTCCTCCCAAAAAGCCCCTTGCAGCTTCACGGCGCTGGGACCCTCGAGGCGGAGGGCATCGCTGCCGGCGGGGTGCAGGTGGGCTCTCTCAAACGCAGGGGAGCACCATGGCCCCGGATCTGCTTCTAGAGAGTTTCCCTTCGGAATCATCTCTGTCCGTAGCAGCAAGCCTGCTGCGCTGGGAAGCCGCACTTAGCAAAGCCAGCCGTAAAGTGTCCGTGTAGGTAAAGGCCAAAAAGAGCATCCCATAAAGGCAGCCGAGACTTAGACTCCTACAAAGAGCAGCCTGACTCCGAGATCTCGTCAAACCCTGCCAGATAAGGTATTCCCTGCTCAATCCTCCAGCCTCGTATGAAGAAAGAGATGAAGTATTATTGTAGCAGAAAATAAATACTGCAGAGACCTTCCACTTCTCAGAAATAGCTGCATTTCATCATCTCAGCCTCACAGACACCCCGCACAGAGCAATAGGAACTGCAGAGGGTTATTTCAGCATACGTTCCTGCTCTCCTGGGTTAGCCAGCCCGCACGCTCCCGGAGCCCCGGCTGTACCCCTGTGCCCCCCGGCAGGACTGCTGGGCAGCCAGGAGATGCTCCCCACTCCAGCCTCCCCCCTCCCCAGCGGCAAGCCTGGCAAGAGCTAGCAGGGTACTGGGGTCATTTACCCCTCTGCAGCCCGGGGCAAATCCCCTCTGCATCGCCCAAAGGCAAATGGGAAATTAAACATGTGCCGCTGACCCCGGCCCCAAAAGCGCACACACAATGGCACACGGCAATTTATTTTTTTTTCCTCTCTCTCTCTTTGCTGTGAGACTTCCCAGTCCCTCGGCACCCCAGGGCTTCCCCAGAGTACCTGGGGTGGGGGTAATTAGCCCCACTCCTGACCCTACTGCTAGGTTAGTTCCCTCAATTGTAGTCCTGCCTGTTACAGGCAATCCCTATTCCCACTGCTTCCATGGAGGGACTACTGAGGAATGGGGACTGCATCTGAAACACTGCCTAGACTGGGCAGCCAGCACCTTCTCTGCAATAGGGCTCTTTAGGGGGACTCGGCAGAGGGTCCATCCTAGAAACAGACCTTCAGAGGACAGGTTGGTTCTCACATTTGGAGGTAGTTGCTTTGCAGGGAGGCTTTCCCTAAGCAAGGCTATAACCTGCTGCTAGGGAATCTCTTAGGAAAGGGACCCAGACAGTTTCCCTCATCACAGCTCCTCACTCCTTTCCCATTTCCCCATCAGCTGCCTCTACACAAGGTCCGGTTAGAGCCCAGATGCTTCAAGCGGGCCCAGTTATAATGCAAGCTCCTGAATGGGAAAGGAACTTGAAAGCAAACTTCTCCAGGTTTTCTCTTCTTAGAGCCCAGCAGCTGTATAATTCTGCATCTGAAAAGTCACACCCCAGTTTTACAGCTCTTATCTCTTCGCACTTCAGCCACACAGCTCTGTTTATTGGCTTGATTGGACTCTTGAGCTCTTCAGAGCATGGAGTGTCTTCCCGCCTTTCAGCGCTAAGGTCTGTTAACTAAAACAAAATCTTCTCTGTGAGCCCTTCTAATTATGCCTTACGGTACCTGTTCCTTCGTTATGGCCGTGAGACAGAAAAGCACCAGTGCTGGCGGTTGTGCAGGGGCAGAGGGGTTTCCTTTCCTCCTGCTTTCATCTAAGCTCACACATGGCATCTACAGCTGAGCTAAGAAGTTGCACTTCTGAGCTCTACTTATTTCTTTTCCGGTAAGATAACCCCTCTCTGACCTAGGCTCGCTGCCGTATTCATGTTAAGTCAAATCCTGAGGCCCCACAAGCCATCCCTTCTGCCGCGAGTGCCCAGGATGGGGCTGGGGCGCAGGGGAGAGGTGCCTTACCGAGCTCGGCGTCAAGCCCATATTTGCTTCAATGTACGTCTCTGTCTTTGGCTCCACTGCGAGTTCAGCTTCCAAGATCTTTTCCACGGGCATGTCCTCATTGGCGCTACTTGTTGACTCCACCTCGTTCTCGTTGCGGTCCTTCCCCCGCTGCCTCTCCTCCTGGACGGCTGAAAGCGGACAGAGAAGGGACAGTGTCAGTCTAGAGCTCCCGGCCACGGTGTCACGGGCTGAGCTGGGATCCCAAAGCTCCACGGAGCTACAGGCGTTACTTAGCCATGAAAACCTACAGCATCCCCAGACCTGTAGGATCACACAGACATCTGATGCTTTGTTCTCCCACCTGACCTTTCCACCAGTGTGGTCAGTGGGTCTCGGGCTTGGATAGTCCAAGGGGGTACGAGGTTTTGGGGAAGCCGCCGAGCAGCCCTGGCCTGGGAGAGCTGCTCCGTGTGCGCTCCCGTGGGAGCACGGCGAGGGAGGCTCCCGCTCAGACCTGGCCTCTGCTGGGAGACTCCCCCTCCCGCAGAGAGAGAAGTCCTGGAAGCAAAAAAGTTAAAGACAAATGACAAAAAGCAAAGGAAGCAACACGGCAAGTCACCGCGGGAAAGGGAAATGGATGGGGGAAGTGATAGCGTATGGGAATCCTAAAGAAAAGAGATTATTGGTCAGTTTAAAGCGTAAATCCAGAGTTCAACGATCTGTGCTGAATTTCCGTGGAGGTCGGGTCATGCATCTCGTTCCCTGGTCCAGCAGTGATGCTAATGGCTGCTGCGAGGCTCCCTGGCAGCTCGGTGCCACCGTGGGACAGGAGCCGGGGGCCGGGATCTGCCGCAGGCGCCCTACGCAAAGCCCCGTCCTGTCTTTGTCTCTGGGCAATTTCTAAACAGACAGGAGAGACCTGTCCCAAATCCTGTGTGGTAGGAGGAATCTAGCCAGAAGCATGTCACATGCTGATGAGTTAATGTCTGAACAGCACATAGATGAAAAACACTTATTAGATGCTAATAACATTCTTATTAATGATCTCCCTTTGAACCCAGCGCACACGCTTTCCCTAAACCTGGGAAGTAGCTTTATGCAGACAAACTATCTCTTTCTCAATCACCACATTACATACCCTAAATCACACACTTTTCTGCACACCGTTGCTTCCCACAGTACGTTTCAGCCTGGTTTAGCTGAGAACAGCCCGAGCAACGGGAGATTCCATCACTGGTCATGAAAGACAACTCCCCGAACTGATCCAGCTCTTCGCTGAGGACAATGCATTCAGTAATGCAAAAAGCCTGCTACTTATTGACGTTTATCCNACAACGGGAGACTCCATCACTGGTCATGAGAGACAACTCCCCGAACTGATCCAGCTCTTCGCTGAGGGCCGAATGAGGCATTCAGTAATGCAAAAAGCCTGCTACTTATTGACGTTTATCCTGACGCTTTACCTCCCTGCTNCTGACGCTTTACCTCTCTGCTGAATTTGAAGCTGGTTACGTGATGTTAAGAGAAAGCAGCAGGGGCACAGGCGTTGTTCTAAGGAAATCGGAGCTGCCTGTAACACAATAAGGCTCCTTAGGCAATCAGTGGGACCAGCTCTATGCCAAGTGCAAAAATAAAACCTAGAATATAAAACTTATTTCTTAAAAAGCAGGAAATTAAGACACGTGCTAAAAGAGTCCTATATGGACGTTGATCCCACCCAGCCCAGCACGCGAAAGCCTGGGGCTGATTTCCACTGCTCGCCCTCCCCTCCCGCAGCAGCCGCCGGTGCAGCGCTGCCGTTCGCTGCACGTCAGCCGCGCTCACACTCCTTCCATGTGGAAGCTGTTATGCAAAAAGCAAGAGGTTATTTTTTGCAAACTGCTCTCAAGTTTACAGGCTGCAGAGGCTCCCGAAAGCCCACGCAGCGTTTTCTGCTTGGTCTGCCAGAGCCAGGTAAGCTGCTGCCGTCGGAGCTCAAATTTGTGTCGTGGCTTTTGTCCATCTGGCTCTCGTCTGGCACGGATTCTTCTCTTCACTTTTTCAGGCGAACATAAAATCCTGCTTAAATTTCTCCCCCCCACACCCCTATTCCTGTTTTCTCAGTCGTCAAAAGGCTAGAAATTTTTGCTTAATGCCAACCTTTCCTCAACAGCACAGATGCACCAAAACTCCTCTGGGCACATTAGAAGAGATAAAACACCTACTAAATAACAGAAAAGCCTAAGAGAAAGGCAAACCCTCAACAAATGGGATTTTATAAAACGACTTAAATGCCAAAGACCTGACGCACCGCCGCAGCAGGTCTCAAGGATAAAGGTGCAAAGCGTGGTTCCTTGCTCTGAGATCGACCACCCCCACCGCCGGGAAGGGGCGTTAGTCCAAAAAACACGTCCTCTTGCTCAGCCGCCAGTGACTTAGCCGGACACTGGGATCTGTGGGAAGGCGTTGCGGAGGTCTGGGGAGACAGTGGCTGCTTCAAGCCTTAAATCTGCAAATCTCAACCCCATCAAAACCAACAGCCGCATTCTTGGAGGTGAAGAGTCACATACACCTGAAGGGTTATAGGAGGGTGAGTCCTACAGGTCACCGCGACAGCGTTTGCTAGTGATTAGGCTGAATGCAGCCGATATAAACAATAGATGGAAAAGACAGATGGAAAGAGATTATACATACAAGTCCTTACTTTTATCGATCCGTGCTTTGAGCTGCTACACCAGCAAGTTGGTGCTGCTGCTCGCGGCGGAGCCGGTCAGCGGAAAGCTGACTCATCCCAGCCTGCTCAGCCCCACGCGAAATCCCGACGCTCGCCCCTGCCCAGCCGGCTGCCGGCAGCAGTGACACTCCAGGCAGAGCAGATGGCGTATTCGCACCGATTACGTCAGCTCCGAAGATAAACCGAGCCCTTGCCAGGGAGAGTGCTACCTGCTCTGCTCCCCCCGTGTTTCCAGGCCCAGAGAGCCCTCTCCAAAGCCAGGACAAGCCTGGCATCACTCTGCAATCCCCCCGCAGCGTGGATGACCTCCATCCGTCTCCTGCCCCTGGCTCTCTGGGCTGCAGGAAAGCAGTGCCTGTTTCCCAACGCTGCGCTCAGAGACGCCCTTATCCTCCCTTCCCCCGAAGAAGCAGCTTCACGCGCAGGTCTTCACCGAGGTGTGCATCTGCAGGATGCGGTGACTCTACTACCTGGAGTTCGGTTGCTGCTTGCTCGCAGGACCCGTGTTACCAGGTGTTTATGAACCTGACCCGTTCCTCACTTGGACACGATGCAGGACGCCTGCCCAGCCCTGCTTGTGGGATGTAGCTTTCGGGGCTGCCTGCGAGGCAGCGACTCCCCTCTAGATGTTAGACTCAGTTGTAGATGTTATTTTTTCTCCCTACGGGCAGCTCGAGGAATGACGTGGGAACTGCTTCACTCTTCATGTGAGCAAAAGGTTCGCTCCTGCAACTGCTCTGTGCCTGGCCCTGGGGTACACTTGCCAGGGCACACGTGAACTCCGCTCCGATCGGCATCTTACGGTCACCTCGTTCTTCCAGGTGTGGCACTCCCAAAGTCCCTCTTCAGCACCCAGAGGTTGAATTCATTTCAAACCTGGTGTTTCCACTTTCCCAGTCTCAGCTTCACCCCGAGGCATCGTACAGCTCCAGGGGTGGAAAGCCCAACACGTTGTTCTGAAAGGCGCAGGGATTTGCAGACGCATTCAAGACTCTTGTACTCTGTGGGTTCCAAGACTTGGACTTCCCTGCACACGCAGCCATCCTTGCAGCCTGTGCTTCAGAAGCTCAGCAGAACTGAAAGGACATCCAAGGTGCAAGGTGCAGGCGAAAGTGTCGAAGAGCTGCCAGTCATGCAGCTGCTTAGCAGAGTCCTCCATGTCTCTGATCCCCACTGCCATAAACCCAGTGGCAGATGTCTGCAATTTGCTGCAATCAGTGTTTCCCCAGACCTGCTGAGGACCTGACAAGCTGGTGCTCCTTCTTAGTAGAGATGCTGAGGGACACATCGCCATTTCAGAAAAGAACGGGGCCTGTGTTTCTTGAGATGTAGGAAAAAATAGCAGGTAGGGTAGGGGGAAGGAAAGAAGGAGCAAGTATTCAAGCAAATCAGCTTTTTTTTTTTAAAAATCATGCAATATGGGATGTTTGTGTGAAGGAAAATCTTCAGTAGTGAGGAGACCCCTCACCGTAAAGACCTAGGACCTTATCTCTGGAGTGCGCTCCCCACTCCCACTGGGGATTAGTCAAATAAACCATGGTGGAGATGACAAAAATACATTCTTCCAATGGATTTGGTTTGGGACCTGAGTTTCTTTGTGGCTTTATTTTTTATTTATCTTTTTAAAAAAGAGAAATACAAACACGGTAGCTGCACGGCAGCTCGTCTGGTAATATTGAAATGGGAATACCTTGTTCTTCTCGGCTTCCCAGAAGTCTTGTGGGCCGGGATGGATGGTGCTCCATCCCTGTAACACAGTAAAGTTTAGAAACAAAGATCATTATATCATTTGGTTCTTTTTGTTTCTGCTGGATCTTTCTCCTCCTTTCATGTAAGTTGTAAACTCACAGGCTAAAGACAAAAAACACGAGGGGTTTGCAACTGGCTCCTCCAACCCAAATTGTCCCTGGTGGCAGAATCAATGTATATTTACGAAAAAATAAATATTGTCAACTCTAGAGAGGCCACAAGATGCTTCTCCCTCCTGCCTCACAAGTGATGCTTCGCAGGATTAGCAAGGACACGGCTCCCCTGAACTGCCAGGTTCTGCCGCTGGCTCGCCCATCGCCGATGCCCCCTCTGCCCTGTGCCCTTCTGCTTAGCGGGGTGGGTCAGGGGACATCCAGCTTCTGTCCAAGAGGACCGTGGGAAGAGGATTAAACTACAGACTGCCTGCAATAACAATGCGCTTGACGGCATGACCTACAAGGACCTTCCCAAACCTCAGTTGGGCTCTCTTGCTCTTCCTGCAGTAAGAGGGTGATAATGAGGTGACGGGCTGGCGAACACATCCCCGCTGCTGCGGGCTGAGCTGCCGCTCACCAGGAGGAGGGAAGGGCTGGCAAGGGCTCTGCAAGACCAGCGTGACCCTCCCGCCTCCCATCACACTCAATTACTGCCTCAGCAGACAGGTTCATCTGGACAAACTAGGGGGCTTGTCTGGGATGGATGCGGGGAAGCCATGAAGAGGAGCCCTTGTCCTTGTCCTTCCACCTCACCGCTCAGGCTGCAGTCAGACGAGATCCCGTCTTAGGACCGTGCTGTTCCCAACGATGCTGGTTTTTCTGGTCACGAGGGTGGCACGGCATTTGATCAACGGTGCGGGTCTATTCATCTTAAATGCAGGAGGCGAGCCAGGCACATTGCTTGCCGCAACCCAGAAAACACCCTCCTGCGAGGCAAAGCAGTCCCAAGCTGTCGTTACACCAGCCCTGTCTGCCGCGCCGTGTTTTCAGAGATGAGCTTCCGCGCGCTCTCCTCTGTGTTGATGGCTGTGCCAAGGCTTTTATTTTTCTTCAAGGAGACTCATATGGTTGAGAGGTTTTCTAGTCTGATTTCCTTAACATAAGGGAAGCGTTTAAACCTTGCAGTCCACTTGAGGAGAAAAAAAGATGTTGGAGTCAAAGAGCTCCGAGAGGCAGCCCCACCTCCTCCAGCTATGTCTCAGCCGAGCCAGGGACAGAAGCCTGTGTTTTCCATGGCACCTGATGAAGAGGCTCTCATGTCATTCTGCTTGACTTGACCTGTGCTCGCCTAAGGCCGGTTGCTGTCATTTTTCATCTCGAGCTTCTCCAGCCCATCTGCACGTCCCCAGGCCATGGTACAGCAAGATACAAAGCTCCATGTGTCAAGACCACTTCTCGGTGACCTCTCTCTGTTTAAGAACCAAAATGTCTCATCCTGTGGCTTGCAGATGAGCCTCACCTGCCCGGGTCTGAGGGCTGATGAGCAAAAATGCCAGATCCATCCTCTGCTGGTGTGCCCATCAGCACTGGATGCCTTGCCTTTGCTCGTGGTGCAGCATCTGATGGCTACATACGTGGGTTGGAGTCCACCTCAAATGAGCAACCAACCTAGCTCAGATGCCCAAACCAACCAGGGTGGGTGGCTATGGTTGAGTAATGAACTTTCCAGCTGCTGGAGAAGGACAAGCTGCTCGCTGAGGCTCTGGGGAGGACTCGGAGGACACCACTGGGAACCCTCTGTAGCATCCTCCACTCCTGCCATTTCATCGCAAGCCTTGTGATGGACGTCACAAAGTCCCTGCTCTTTGAGCCACGTGAACCCCCCTGAATCCCAATCCTCCGGCCAAAGTTTTCTTTCCTTTTTAAGCCTTGGCCTTGTGGAGAGAAACCTGATGCTGTGATCTGCAGACTAATTAGATTTAAAAAAAAAAAAAAAAGGAAAGACATCAAGTGCATGCTCTGTTTTCAAAGCCTGGTCCTAGATGCAAGGTGGGTGCTCGCAGCCGCGTCCCCCACGCTGTGGGCATGGCCACCCGCACGGGCAGCTCGACGGGCACCATGCTGTTGTGCCGGAGGAATGTTAACGAGGGGAGGAAGAGGCACAAAAGGGACAGGATTTTCCACCGAGGCAGAGGATTTTCTAAGCCCCCTGTGGGCAGGAGCATCGCAGGCTTGTTTGTTTGCTTGGAGAGAGCTGGAGGCGACGGTGGCTCCTAATTACCACTTACCCAGCGTTAATACAGATGAGCGCTTGTTTCCGAGAGGAAAATCCATCCTTCCAAGAACAACAGCATGGATGACTGGCTGGGGTTTGTTTCTTTTCATGGGGGAGGAGGGAGAAGGATAATTCACTCCCACCAAAAATGGACTGAATGGGGTTTTCTCTGGGGGACGGATCCAGTGCCTGGAGTCCCTGGGCACGGGGAGCCCGGCACCGCGGGGGGCAGGCACCGATGCTCAGCCCGGCTCTTGGGCAGTGCGAAAGCCATGGGCGAACAGAAGATGCATTTTTTGGCCTTGGTTCTCCCCCGTTCATCTTCTCATGCTCTGATCTTCTCCCGCCTTCATTCCCTTTGCTCCTTGCCATTCCCCGACAGATGCAGGCATCCGCAGGGTAAACAGCGATGACGATGCTTTCCAGACCGCTCCAACCTGGATGTATTTTGGGGACGTGCCCCTGCATCGCCAGGGCACACCACCCTCCTCCTGGAGAGCCCAGAGGCTCTGGTGGTCTCCAAGACCCAAACCTGCTCAGTCTCCTCTTAGCCTACGAGCGGGTGGCTGCTTTGTTTATGAAGTGCTGGGTGGAGGGTTATTGGGGATTTCCGTTTCACTAACGGTGGAATTTATTAGGCTCTGCTGCCTTTTTATGATGCTACATCTTAGCTGTGTATCATTGGCATCTTGAAGCGCTTATGCCTGAGGTACCTGTTTATATCGAAAATGCCACAGCAGCTCAGGAAACTTATTCAGACAGTGTTTCTTCTGCTTTGCTTTCGTGTGCCGCCTTCTTTTTTTCCCAAAGATGCAGCTTTCTACTACTGCAAACAACCTCAAAAGCTGAGATACACAAAATAAATAGTGGCATTTTCTCCAGCATTCTCAGTTGAATGCTGCATTCTTTTATGGCAAAACACCGCTGTGATGATAAAAAAAAATGTAACTCCAGTGAAATGGAGTGTTAAAAAGTGGATTGAAACCTTTGCATGCAGTCAGTCCACATGGGGAATGGCTCTGGAAACCAACAGCAAAAATCGCTAGCTCGCTTCACTCTCAAAAGCCGGACACTGCGAAGTATAAGCAAAGAGCAACACTGCTAAAGCAATGAGAGAAAATCATACACCAAACTCTTTTTCTCAACCTAAGAGTATCCTTAAAAACAGAAAACAAATCCAGCATCATTTAACCAGCTGGTTTAAAGAGCAGCACTTTAAAAGGATATAAGAAACAAGCTCATTAAGCTGAAAGACATTTTCCATTCCAAAATTATTACTAAAAATAACCATGCTCTTGAACTCTGCCCCTTCACTGGGGTATGGCCACTTGCCTGCTTTTACATTCACTTGGACAGCGAGCTGGAGACCTGAATTTCTGCTCTTTCTCCCAGACTCCTCTTGCTCCTGTTGGTCCCTAGGGATGCTCCAGGAGCCGGGATGGCCCCGGGGGGCGCAGGGGGCTGCACAGCCATGGCAGGGGGATCAGGCACAGCTCAACGACTGCTGTCTTACTGCTCAGCTCCAAGTCACTCCGGGTTAAAGCACGGGGAAGCTTGGGTCCCTCTGCACAAAGTGATTTATCTGAGCAGCTCCCCGGAGACAGGCAGAGGTCTCCAAGCTGCAGACTAGAGTTGCTCCCTGCAACGCTGCAAGTCAAACCCCTCCTAGGTTAAATCCCTCAGCTCGACGGCAGCGCGAGCCAGAGGGGTTAAAACAACCCACAAACACAGGGGAAAAGGAAGAATTATCTCAGGCTGTGAAGTTTAATGAAGTGTTGAAGTCACAGATCAGGCATGCAACTGGACAGAAGATGTCCTGGATCCTCAGAGCCTGATTCTGGATCATGTCACGGCAGCTGATGGAGGCAAGCTGCAGCCATGCCATACCCAGGCCACCGCCGCTACGGTATCTGCACCTGGACTTAGGAACGATCTTGGGGGTCAGTTATGCAGCCTGAGCCGCAGTCGCTGGGGGAGGACAGCCTTCTGGTCTCCAGATGGGCTACAAGCTTCCCGGCGGAGATGCATCAACATCCATTTAACAGGTCAGCACCAAACGCTGCCATCAGTGCTCCACAGCACGCTCGGGCTGCAGGCTTCAGCTCCACAAGCGGTAGTCCCCAGTTAACAAACTGGGCAGCCCAGCAGGTCCAACGGAGACAGTCCGGCTCACGCCAGGAGCCGCTCGTGTCCGGAGGCAGCACTGGGGGAAGAAGAGGCGGGAGACGGAGCGGGGCCGGGCTGCGCCGGTTCCCAACGTCTGCTCCCTGCGAGCCGTCCAAGGGCGGCCGGCAGGAGCATGAGAAAGGGCTCCTCGCTGGTATTTCCTGCTCGCTGCGCGATCCGGCGCCGCTGCCAGCAGTGGTGGGGCTGGGACCTCGTCACACGAGACAGCGACACGCTGCAACGCGAGGCCGTGGAGTTTGTAGTCTGCGGTGACCCCCTTCACCTCCAAAGTTAACCCCAGCTAACGGCATCGCGTGCAAGACGCCTTTATCCCAAGACCCTCAGTGTTTACTCCCATCTCTTCACAAGACCTCCGCCTCCCTGACTCAAAGGCAGTTTCCACTTTTCCCCTTTAAAATATAAGGCTGCCGATACACAGACACCTTAGACCCTAATGAGTAACAGATCAAGCAGAGAGAGAGTTACGCTTCTGGATGCAAACAGCCACCCCCACAATAATAATCCCTGCATTAGTCAAGATCCCTGATGGTAATCTTAATTTTGTTGACTATCCGGTATCTAGTGGGAGACAGAGTACAAAACCAAAGCCTCACACAGCTGGCAGTAATTCATAGGGGAAAAATGCTCCCAGTTGCTTATTTGTTATAGCTGCAATACCTCAGAGTCCGTGAGGCTCATTCAGCGTGAACGCAGCATCAGGATCTATCTTAAGTGTTTTTAACAGGGAGCAGCAAGAAGAGATGCACGCACCATAGAATCATAGAATGGATTGGGTTGGAAGGGACCTTACAGATCACCTCGTTCCAACCCCTCTGCCCTGGGCAGGGACACCTCCCACCAGCCCAGGTTGCTCAAAGCCCCATCACCTGGCCTTGGATACCAGAAGGAATCTTTGGCTTCTGCAGGCTTTCACCCCTTTAAGCCAAGATCCCCGAGACCTGATTGCAAAAGAAAAGCCTTGTAGCTCTGAAGCAATCTCCCGTCCTTCCAGCAGTCCCCCGCAGCCACCCCTGCCTCCCTCCTCTGTGGATACACTGCCTCGTCTGCCCTGGTCAGGCTCTTTCCCGGAGCACATGGTCAAGGTCCATCCCTCCCAGTCTGCTCTTGGCACTTTCACCTGGAGACCCACCAGGTGTCGGGATCAAACCCTTCCAGAGCTCCATCAGCTGCCCAAGAGGCCCCATTAATTTTAGTCCTTTAAGCCAACTTCTTAGCTATGTAAGAGACCCTTTCCTTTTACTCTTCTGGCACAGGTTTTTGGGTACAAACGTGACCCTCAACCCTCTTCCCAGCACCCCTCTGCAGCACTGCTCACCACCACGCAGGACGCCTTATTTTCTCACCAGAGTACTTAGTTTAGAGGGTTTTACTGTACTTCCATGACATACAAATGCCTTTGAGCTACAGGAGAGATACTTCCCCAGCAGGAATCTGCTATGCCTTTATGTAGCTATAAATTAGGTCTCCAGAGCAAGATATATTTTAGGGAAGTGAAGCCCATTCCTCTGTCTCTGTTACTTAGAAGATGCAACAGTTTACACTAGAGGATAAAAAGCCAGCTATGTTGTGAGTGAGTATTTAGGCAAAAGGAATTAGCAATGCAGGATTTAGTCCAAAACTTCCCCGAAACAGAGGTGGTGTGGAGGCAGCGGGATTGGTGTAAGGCCAAGGACAAAGCTCCTGGTTGGCAAAGTGGATGGGCAGCAGCAGTGAGCTGCGATGGATGCAAGGGGAAGGAGACCTTTGTTTGACAAAGCAGGTGGATATCACACGCAAAACTCAAGAGCTGCTCAAAATCAAAGCTTAGGGAGATCCAGCTTCTCACTTCCAGGTCTAGGACAACACTGGGACATCTCCAAACCTCCCATGAGACACTGTGAATTTTTAGGTTTATAACAAGAGAGAGCTTTATTTGGGGATCGGGGTAGTTATTCTACCTTTCCCTACGTGGGGATTATACCCCAAACATCTACTGACTGCCGATGCACCGGCCTTCTGCCCTTCTCTGAAGCTCTCCTCATGCCACGCCAGCATCAGAAGATCAGCCAGCACCGCCCGAGTGCACTTCCAGAGTTATGAAGATCCCATCTGTCACACTTTTAAATAATTGGCTGATCGTTATGAATTCATTTGGTATTCATTGTGATAATGTTAATCAAGATGAATTAATAGAGTCCTCATACTGTACGCCCTCCCTGGGGAATTTCACCACCATTTAGAAATTAATTAATGGACCTATAATTTTAGTGGTGCTGCCCATGCAATCACCGTTAACGGTAGGCATGAAGCAGGTACCCGAGCACAGGATGTCAGTGCAGGCTACAGCGTTGAAAGCATTACTGCTGATACGCCTTCCCCTGCAGATGTTGGCTGAGGTGGTCTAGGGGTCTGAAAGGAAAGCGGGTCTCCAGCGGCCAGTGCAAGGCTCCGGAGGCAATGCCAGGGTAATGGGATGCTCCACGTCTATCTACACCTGCATTTCTCCCCTGAGAAGCAAGTGATACTGCTGCTGAACACACAGGGGACTTCTTGGCTTCTTTTTAGTCACCCGAGTCTCCCGGCGCTGGAGATTAGACCTTCCTCCCTCCATTTCATCCTCCTGCCACACATCTCCCGTAGCATCCAGCACGCTCCATGGCTCTGCCGACCTGCAGAGCAGCCAGGACAATGCCAGCCCCGTGCACGAAGCACTGTGCCTGCACTGCACCGCTCATCTTTACAGGCATTTTCTGAATGTCTCAGTCTCTCCATTTAAGACTAGAGGTTTCCTCTTTCCCACCAAGCTGGAAATGATGCAAACAGAAGAAAGACAGAGGCGAGGAAAGGGCAGAGGGTGAGGAGTTGGGAGACCTTGCAACTGCTCCCTGGTGATGGCTCCAAGGCGCAGCTTTTCTTCGTCACAGAGAAACCCTTTATCAAACATGTATTGTTTTGGGTGAGTGTAGGGAAGGGGCCATGAGCAGCCCAAGCTCTGCCCAGTGGTGTTCCTTGGAGGTTCCAGCTGTGCGTTTTGCTTCTACCCAAAGCAACACGTTATCAGCTCTTCCACTCCTTCCAACCATGTGCCCTTCCAACTCGGTTTCTGCTACAGCCACACCTGGCAGAGCCGCTGCCTCCTGTGCGACCCATCCCTGCTTGGGCCAGAAGGCTTCGCTTCTGAGCACCGAAGGGTTAAGCTCTGCAGGGCCAGAGAGGTCCCTTGGGTGCCTCCCAGCCTGCTGCAATCCCCCCACACCTCGAGCAGAGACGGCGTGTCGTGGGTCCCTAGGGAACCCCATAAATCGAGCGTGGCAGGGTCTGCCCAACACTCAGCGCATCTCCGGCGCTGCCCTATTTAATCAATGCTCCAGACAAGACTAAGTGCTCTTCAAAGAGACCCAGGCTGGAGTGCTGCTCGCAGCAACCGGGGCGACTCAGCGGAGGGATGGGTTCATCGGCCAGTCAGGGAGGCAAGTGTGGCTCTGAAGATGTAAGGGGAGAAGGCAGCAGAGAACCGAGCAGCACCACGGGGTCATTTTCCCACCATGGCTGGCAAAAGCCTGTTCTGCCAGCGGTTTAAAACAGACACCGTCAGCATTTTAAAAGAGCATTTAAAAGAGGCACTGCCAGGGAGTTTTAGCTCCTACATTTAAATTCCAGTAAGGGGAGGGATATCTTTTTATGAGACTGAATTTCTTTTTTTCTTCCCAATGAGGAAAAAATCCGTTATTGCTACTACTGGGGAACGCTACAGAGTTAGAGCAGCCGGTGCTCAGCGCTGATGCCCAAGCAGTGGACTCTGATGAGAAGGATGTTAATTCACCGAGTTCCCCTGCCCGTCCTGAGCGAGGTGTGCACTACAAATGGTACGCAGCGTGCAGGAGCCTCTCACCGCCCAGGCAGCACGGCGATTAGTAACCAGCAGATTAAACCTCATCTTTATCTTGCCAATGTCCCCTAATCAGCACCAGTTCTCCAGGATGTGACATCCCACGTTGCACAGAGAATCATAGAATTGCTGAGGTTGGAAGGGACCTTTAAGATCATCAAGTCCAACCATTAACCTAACCTAACAAAAACCACTTCTAAACCATCTCCCCAAGTACCACATCTACCCTTTTTTTAAACACCTCCAGGGGTGGCGAATCCACCCCCTCCCTGGGCAGCCTATTCCAATGTTGGATAACCCTTTCAGCGACAAAAATTTTCCTAATATCCAACCTAAACCTCACCTGGCTTAACTTGAACCCATAAAGAAAGAAGGGCCAACCCAGGTGGCAGCATTTGTCGCCCAAAACGCACTCAGCCCCGACAGCTTCCGCACCTCTGTTTGACGGGGCTCTGCAGGGGAGGGGAAGAGCTGCGTGTATTTGCCATCGCTGCTCCCAACACATGGCAGCCGGTGCAAAAACGGGAGTGCAAGTTCCCAGACAGCAAATGACCTCGTGAGCGCTGCCTGCCTTTGTTGCCCGGTGCTCCCCGGTGCTGCGCGCGGTGCCTCTGGGCGCTGGCTTGTTTACTAACACGCAACCATCCATCGTCCATCCGGGTACCACTCTGGGACTTACCGCTGTTTTGGAGCCCGTGGCTGTGGCGCGAAAGCAAAACGTAAAGGAGAGCCGCGCATTTTTGGTGCGCCGGCGCAGGCAGCCCTTGGCGAGGCTCGTACTGGCGCCGGTGCCCGCGGTGCTGCCGCGGTGCCAACAGGCAGGAGCCTGCCCGAGCCTCCTACAGGTACCTGCAGCACCCACGGGTGCTCGGGCCAGGCTCTCCCTGCCTTACCTTCTCGCTTCATCCCCATGGCAAGACACTTCTGATAGCGGCAGTACTGGCAGCGGTTGCGCTGGCGCTTGTCGATCAAGCAGTCCTTGTTGTCGCGGCAGGTGTAGGTGAGGTCTTTCCGCACCGTGCGCTTGAAGAAGCCTTTGCAGCCCTCGCAGCTGTAAACCCCGTAATGTTTACCTGCGGGGGGATGCGACTCGGGTTAAAAGGACCCCATGAGTGTCCCGGGTGCCCCCAGCACCCCTCTTTGCCCTCCCTCTTCCCAGCGCCTCTCCCAGCCGCGTCTGCGGGAAGCAGAGGTTTCTCGGAGCTGTGAGCAGGAGCTGGAGAGCAGTGGCCTTGGCTTGGCTTCCATAAAATCAGGATGCCCTCCGTGGGCTACAACCTGCCTTATATCCAGGAAAAGCCCTGGCCATTTCTTAGCCGTAACCAGGGGAGGTGCAGCGGTGCAACAGGGGGTGTCTCCCTGCGCCCCCCCGCGAGGCGGCCGCACTCCCCACGCCCGACAGGCGCCCCAGCCTGCGCTGCACCACGCGCCCACCCTCCTCTGCCAGCCCCGGCAGGCACAGGAGGTGTCCCTAAGGACCTCACAAACTAGGCGACCAGAGCACTTACGGAGCAGAAAGCTTTTAAAACAGCGTAAGAATAAAGGGAATTAGCACATCTTTATCTCCCACGAGTGGAGAGACTCTATGTAAAGCGCATCTTTTATCCGGTGCTATGTGACAAGACCACTACAGATCAAAGGATGGGCAGAGAGAGGGACACTCGCTAATGCCCTGTCTTCAGGGCTGAGGACATAACACCACCGCTAAGCAGAGACCCGGGACCTCCTGGCTCAGATCAGAGCCTGCCCCAGACCAGACGGGCTGGGGGAGGTTGGTCAATAAGGGACTTTTCATCCCCCCCTCTGATGGCACTGGCGGCTCTTCTCCCGATGAGAGTCCCCACCTGCGGCTGCTGTGCTGCAGGCAGCCGGGGAGCCATGCAAACCCTCGCCACGCTCTCCCAGGGCATCCACACGCCGCCGTGAGCCCCTCCCGGGGCAGGCACCAGCCTTACCTGAAGATCTGTCCCCGCAGATGGCACATATGTGCTTGGTGAAGGAGGCCATCGTTCCTGAGGGATGTGCTGGCACTTTGAGGACTCCATTGAGCCCCAGGGGTGGCTTAATGTCCTCTGAGCTGCTGACGGGGTTCATGGGCGAGTTGAGCTGTCGAGACAGAAGCACAGCGCTCAGCGGGGAGCCCGGGGCAGGAGGGCCAGGCAGGGTGGCATTTCAAGCAGGGGACAAGCTTCCAATGGGGGCACGCACCGCTTAAAACACCCACCCACAAAGCTGGAGGATCTGGATGCATGTGTCCAGAGACCAAAGGCACTAGCGCTCATCTGCTGCCCTGCCATAAAAGTCGGCGCGGCTCTGAGCCGGCAGCAGGATGGCACCGGGTCTCACTGCTGGCACCGGGGTGGAAGGAGCGGGGACACGGCCGGTCCCCCGTGCAGCACCAGGAGCCATGTAGGGCTGACACCACCCGCCCCACAAGGATGCTCCTGCACGATTTAAGGGGAAGGTGAGTTCCTCCTGTGTTGCCAGACCCCCACCCACGGCACAGCCCCACGGCCAGGCGCTCGCAAGCCACCACGGCTTCACGCCGCCTCGGGATGCAGAGCGAGGAAAGATGATTTGCAGGGATGGTTTGTGGGAGAGCTGCTGGCTGGGAGCGAGCGCTTGCAGCGATGATGAAGGCCAGGACACTCGCGCTTTAGCTCTGCAATTTATAGATATCCTTTTAGCATTATCTCTCCAAAGGAAAGCTTCACAACAAATAAATAGATCCCAGATGCAGCGGGGTCTGGCTTTCCAGAGCTGGCTTGGGTGGGACACTTCTCTGCAACTTCCAGCTTGGCGGCAGCCTCTCCACACACCCTCTCCTTCCCTCCCCGGTGAGCTCGGTCCCCCACAGTCGGCCGAGAAAGCAAAGAGGACAAAAGGAAACGGCCTCAAGTTATGCCAGGGGATGTTTAGATTGGATATTAGGAAAAATTTCTTCCCCAAAAGGGTTATCAAACACTGGGACAGGCTGCCCAGGGAAGTGGTGGAATCGCCACCCCTGGAGGTATTTAAAAGATGGGCAGACGTGGTGGTGAGGGACGTGGTTTAGTGGTGGATTTGGCAGTGTTAGGTTGATGGTTGGACTCAATGATCTTAAAGGTCCCTTCCAACCTAGTCGATGCCATGGTTCTGTGATTCTATGAATTGGGTGGAAGCTGGGTGCTGCCATGGCCCTGTGGTGCTCGTATTGAGTGAAGGATTCCTGGGCTGACTCCCACATTGCCCTGTGCAGCAGGGCAGGACTGTTATCCCCCCGTGTACAAAGAGAAACTGAGGCACGGAGATGTCGGACCAACCCATCTTGATACGGGAGACAAGCCCACAGCAAACCTGCCCAGCCCGGGGCAGGTTCAAGGAGGTCTGGGGCTGCTCAGGCTGGGTCAGCTCGGGACGCAGCGCCAGCCAGGACCGCTGCGGCTGTGCTCCTGGGGATCAGCCTGCCAGGGACTGTCGCAGAGCCTCCGTCCCTGCCAACTTCTAAATCCAGGTTGGATACGCAGGATTTGTGCTTTGGTTTGTTGTGTTTCTCTGCCCTAATAGAGATACTCAGCAATTGCACTTGTCACAAATTAATTCAGGGAAGTCCCAGGGCTTGTGATCTGTCAATTAGAGCAGCGCAGCCTTTCCTCTGGCTTTAAAGACTCCAGGCTGGTGGGGAATATTTGGCAGGCAGATGACTAATAACCACAGAACAGAGCAAGGTAAACCCACCCTGGAGAAATGTGATGGATCTGCCTCCCTCTCCCGCCCTGCCTGCGCCAGCTGATGAATCAAAAGCAGCCAGGACCCCGTGCCGCCAAGGAATACACTCCTGGGCTTTAGCTGCTGTTCGGTTACGCTGTGACGGGGCACAGAGGGGAGGGACGAGCGGGTCCCCAAGCAGGAGCATCTCTCTTTGGGATCTGCGGGTCCCCAGACACAGAGCCTCTCTCTGTGCTCCCCTGCGAGCAGGGGCTGCCGGCACTGCAGTGGCACATCCCTCCGCGGCTTCAGGGTCACCGGCTCCAGCAATTCCTCCCAGTGCGCTTTCTGGGAAGCGGAGCCACTTCCCAGGTGCAGCTGGTGGCTGTGCCTCGTGTCACTCAGCATCATCGGCCGCTGCCACATGGGAGCGAGGGCAGAGGCCATCAGCTGCCTGCTGAAGATAAGCCTTTCGCCACCACTTCCCCCAGCCCCAGCAGACCACAGAGGCCACCCAAGCAGCCCCCCGAGAGCATCTGGGGGGAGACGATGGGCAGAGCAAGACATGACAAGCACTGCACTCTGCCCCTGTGCCAGCCCGGGGGGGCGGGGGGATCCCACCGCCCTCCGCAGCCCCGTGCATCAGCAGGATGCCCCGGCGGGAGCTGAGTCAGCCCCGGGCTGGGCTGGGGGAAGTCGTCGGTTCCTCTCGCAGCGCCAACCCGAAACCTCAGCGGAGGCACCACGTGCACCCCGGGGTTCCCACACCGCCCCGGCGCCTGCCCCGCGCCTTCCCCTCCACGCTGGCGGCCACCGAGCGAAACCGGCAGCACGTGCAGGCAGGGAGGAGGCAGAGGGGGAGGCAGCAGCCCCCCGCCTTGGCACCGCACTTCTGCTCCGGGCAGGACAACCCCAGCTCAGCAAGCAAGCAGGGGACGAGAGAGGAACCGGTGCTCTGCTTCCCCAGTGATGCCGCGACTCCTCGGCTCCTCTCCCCTCCCTGTTCAGTTCATTGCACCGGGGACTGAATCCTGTCCCTTCTGGCAAGCAGAGCTTTATTCCTCCTCCCATCCAAAAAACCCCCAACCCCTTCTCCAGTCCCCCAGGCACCCTTACAAAGAGCATTGTGCAAAGGCAGAGAGCAGCTCTGCAAAAGCCTAATCCTGCGTCTGATCTCTCCCCACTCGCCCCCGGGCGCCCCGAGCTGCTGCCAGCGACGCCTGGGGCAGCTGCTGGGGCGGCACAGCCCTGCGAACCGCAGGGAAAGTCCCTCCATTTCAGCTCTTACTGAAAATCCTGCTTGTTTGTTTTTTCTTCTTTTTTTTCTTTTTTTTTTTTTGTGTTTTCCCAGAATCTTTAGGTAAGAAGGTTTAAATCTGTGTTAAATCCCAGTACGCAGCAGAGCTGCTGGGTCCAGCCTCCTGGTCCGGCTGGGACTTTGCTCACCACTGTAAACTACCCCTGCTTTCAGCCGGCTCCTGCCCCACACACCTCACCCGCTGCCCAGCTCGGCGCCAGCATCCCCTCCCCGAGGGGGCCTGGGGGCTCCCTGGGTGCTGGGACCCCGTGAGAGGACACCCTGCCTCGTGCCCTGATGTTGGGGCTGAGTTTGGAAGCCGTGCGAGGTCGCAGAAAGCGCACCGTGCTGGAGGGAGGGCACCGGGAGCACTCTGAGCATCCTCCGGCACTGGCACCAAAGGCTGCTGGCTCCTCGCCTCCGCTGGACTGAGCGGGAAAGGGAAAGCACCCCGGCTTTTGGGAGCCTGCCGCCTTCTTCCCACCGCCGTACCGGCAGGAGCTGGGGCGGAGAGGACCCATGCTGCAGGACCCACCGCACCTCACGCGTCCCGTGCCCTTCTGCTCTGCTGGCTTTCCAGAGGCGACGAGGCATGGCCTGATGGCAAGTGGCATCTGCCATCTGATTCAAACCACCTTCCATCAGTGCCATCCCCGCCCGGCGACGGGGGCCGCACGCCTCATTACCCTCGGCGCTTCGCCGACCGGTGCAGCGGCACAGGGGGCTGTGCTCCCCTCCGAGCATCGGCCCTGCTGCCTGCCCGCACCCTCCTCCTCCTCCTCCTCCTCCTCCTCCCGTGCTCCTCCGCGGGCCCAGGTAGGCGCCTCTGCCCGCTGCAGGGACGGGGACAGGGACAGGGACCTAATGCGCCCAGACAGGGAACAGATGGCAGGAGCCATTAGGCTGAAGACCTCCTAACTGTCACCTCTAGGAAAACCACTTAAGACAAGTCCCTGAGCAAAGGACGGGCGCTTTGCACCGTGCCGAGAGGGCTGAAGCTGCCGCGCTGCTAACTCCCTCCCCGGCACCATCTGACCACGCTCTCAATTCCCCTTTCTGCCCTGTGGCTGCATTTTATTTCAGTTCCTCCGGCTCGTTGGTCCCTAAAGCAAACCGCGCCTTACAATTGATGCTGGGGGTGCATCGCCCCTTCCCCGTTTCCTCCCTGGCTTGCGGCTCACCCCTGCGTTGCTTCACATCCCTCCTTCCCACTCCTTCCCCACCATTTCGGCATTCTCGCTGCTAATTTTGCTCTGGCCGCCCATTCCCAGGCGTGGTTTCAGTTCCCCTTCCCTTGGCCACGGGACGGGAGGTGGCATGTCCACCCCGCTCATCTCCCGTGCCGGGCAGCGGGACGCAGCCGGATCCAGCCCCACCGGGCTGTGGGGTGCAGGTCCCCGCACATCTATAGGGGTCATGGGCCGGATCCTGCACAGGAGAAGCCCATCAAAGGGCAAATAAAGCTGCCACCTCTCCGGCCAGCACGGGGATGCTGGGTCCTGGGGAAGCTGCCTGGGTGTCCCTGGGGACGGGACTCGGCACCACACAGCTCTCCCCGGGTAGAAAGACCTGCTATCGCTGGAAATAAATCAGGCCAATATTTAAAAATAAAGGTGCTGGCAGGTGCTTTGACTCCCTGAGAGGGCCTGGAATAAATAAACCCGCAGCGAGTGGCAGGTGGTGGCCAATTCCTTAATCTGCCCTTTTACTAAACATATACCGCGCGAGCAGCCGGCAACAGGTGGCAGGGGCTGGCCAGCGCGCCCCGATCTTGCTATTTTTAAAAAGAGCTTATCTCTCCGTAGTTGGAGCCTTTTTTACATAATCTTCAGCCGGCGAACGCCACTCCTTCCCCTGCGAGGAGAAAGGGGCAGCGGGCAGGGGACCCCTCGGTGCGTGCCATGGGGACGGCGGGCTGGCCTCGGAGGGGACGTGCCGGTTCCTGGGGAAGGGACTGGACCGCTTGGGTGAGAAGCAGAGGGTGCAGACAGTCCTAGGGTGGCTCCAGCCCACGCCAGAACTACACCAGCCCCCAGGTGACCCAGGGGTAGTCACTGCTCCCCTCTCACCCCCAGCCTGGGGACTGGCAGGGCAGGACTGGAAGGGACAAGCGATGGGAGGTGATGGATGGCCACACTCCGGTCCCTCCTAGCCCACTCAGGGCAGCCCCAAAGGCGGCTGCAGCTGCCCAGCTCTGGCCAGAAGAGCAGGATGCCTCCGGCTTAGTTTCCCCCTTGGGCTTCTGCTTTTTGCCACCCTCGGGTGCCCGCCTGCGCTGCAGAGCTGGGTCTGGGTTGGGAACCCACGGTGGCGGCTTCTCCCCAGCTAAACAGGCAGCAGCAACGTCCCTGCCACCTCCCCCTTACCTGCGGGCTGCTGGTGCCGAATCCCAGGCTGGGGGTGGAGGGGACGGACATCGAGTGCGGGCCCATGGGGGAGCTGATGACGGAGAACGGAGGTCCCATGCCGTTGATGGGCGAGCTCAGGGTGCTGATGGGCGAGTGGAGCTGGCCCGGGGAGCCCAGCGAGGAGCCGATGCCCGGCCCGATGGACGGGTGGAGGGATGGGGTGGCCATGGGCCCCCGGCTCGTGGGAGAGTTCAGGGACGTGGAATTGACTTGGTTGGAGAAATCTGTCAAGAGAGGAAAGAGAGAAACGGGGCTGAGTCTCCAGTCTGGGACAGGCTCTGACACACGGCCGCGGCCAGCCCTGAGCAGCAGCCGCCCGCTCCTCGCCCTGCCGACAGGCTGCCTTTCAACCTGCCCCCAAAATTCCCAATGCATCCCTCCATCTTTCGAAGTACCTACACAGACACTAAGACAGGCGCTGAGAGCATTTCCACCTTGAGACCCAGTTGTCACTGTCCTCCTCCATCTCGCTCACCCGCTGTACCCCAAGAGGCGGCATCGCTGCTCGGGCTCACGCACCGGTAGCAACCCCACCACGGGAGCAGACAGATGCTCTCCGTGCTACAGGACAATTCAGATTTATCACAGCATCCCAGGGCCAGGCCATGCACGGCGAGCGCGGAGGGGCTGCGTTCCCGGCAGCACCAGCACGCCGCGGCGGCAGGGAGGGCGCTTCGATGGCGAGAGCGTGTTTGTGCATCACGCGTGTGGTTCGCGTGTCCGGCCAGGGCATGAGCGTGCGACGGGGAAGTTTGCGTGTGTCGGTAAGGAGGAACATGCCCGCCTGCCGTGCGGGTACCGGGGGGCAGCGTCCTGCGGGCAGCATCGGCCGGGCTGCGTCTGCCTGCGCCCCAGCAGCTCGGCCGTCCCGGGGGAGCGGGAGGAGGAGGGGGATGGGGGGGGGGCCGCGGGAAGAGGGGGATTAAAAATAGACTCCGATTCTCCCTAGAGGAGACACGGAGCCATTCCTGGCACATTTCCTCCTCATCCTGTCACGCTGCTTGCAAAACAATCCCGCGCGAGGAAGGGGCTGGCTCGTGGCCCCCGAGGGGGGGGATGCGAGGAGGAGCTGCCGGAAGGCGGCAGGGGCAGAGGGGCAGCGTGGGCAGGGGCTCCATGGCATCGCCATCGCTCACCCCGACACCCACCAGGACCCCTCCCAGTTCACACCAGCAAACATGGGCCCAGAGAGGGGGAGGCACTGGCACGGATACTTAGCCAGGGGCTGTTCACGGGGGAATCTGCGGGCCACTGCCTTTGGCTGCAGGCCCCAAAGTTAACCAAATTCTGGGAAATATTGTCTTCAGTCACCTGCGGGGGTGAGCTGTCTCCCCACGATTCTGCAGCAGCTAGCATACGAGCGTTACACAGCGGGAAGTACATTTGCTGAACCCATGGCAAGCCCAGCCCCACAATCTTCCCCGGAGATCACCGATCCCAGCGGGGAAACCCCAGCATGGGGAAGCAAAGGCCCAGCAAGGCAGCGATGCTCCTCTCGCAAAGCCACGCACCCAGCGTCCCACTGCTGCTCTGAGTCCCATCGCAGCACCCAGCATCCCACCGCCGCCCCCAGCATCCCACCGCCGCCCCCAGCATCCCACCGCCGCCTCCAGCATCCCACCACCAGCATCCTACCGCCACCCCCAGCATCCCACCGCCGCCCCCAGCATCCCACAGCTGCCTGCAGCATCCCACCACTGTCCCCAGCATCCCATCACCACCCCCAGCATCTCACCGTCGCCCCCNCATCCCACCACCGCCTCCAGCATCCCACCACTGTCTCCAGCATCCCATCACCACCCCCAGCATCTCACCGTCGCCCCCAGCGTCCCACCGCTGCACCCCACACGGTCACACCTCCTGCCCTGGCACCTTCCTTCCAGTCATGACACGTTCAGCCCCATCCCTGCCTCGCGAGGGTGCTGGTGGGGCACAGAGCCCCCCGAGGGCTCCCCCACGCAGAGCCATACCCACAGGCAGCCGTGCTGTCCTGGCACCCAGAGCCCCTGCGGCGCATGTCCCCCCCCCCGGGGCAGCCCAGCAATCCCCAGCACGCCCCCGATGCGCCCTCCCCACTGTAGGCATAACAGGATTAGAGATGCCACGGGAGAGGCTCGCTCCCTGCAAGGATAATTCCTCAAACTCCCAGACAAGAGCCAGAAGCGGGGGGCAGAGGAGGGGAGGGGGCCGGGATGCAAAAATGGGGATCAGGCTCCAGGGCTGGGACGTTGCCAGCTCCCTCTGCACGGGTGCCCTGTCCCATCTGGGACAGGCAGAGGGGACGCGTGCCCAGACCCTGTGCTCCAGCCGGGTGCCACTCGTCCATGCCGAAACGAGCCCGTGTGCCGGCACCGCCGGCCCTGGCAGGCGTCTCTGTGGCCACGGCGGAGGCGAGCATCCCTGTCCCTGGGGGGCTGGCCTCGCATCGGCTCTCGCAGGATGTTGATATAAAACAACCGCCGGCCACCACGTCACCCGAGGCTGAGTGACGTGCGGGCGGCACAACAGGAACCCCCGGGAAATTCCTCGAGGCTTCAGGGTCTGCTCCTGGGGTTTAACACAGCGGGACTGTGCTTCCCGGCTCTCTCTGCTTTTTGGTGCCTTTAACCAACTGGGAGGAGGAGCAGGGCTGGATGCTGCGATGTGCTGCGGGGAGCCGGGATGCGGGCTGTGCCCCCGCCGCCATCCCACGTCCCGGGGGAAAGGCAGGAGCTCATTCCGCAGCAGCCGGTGGGTACGGGGTCCCAGCCAGCCCTTCCCTGAAGGAGCCCCAGAAACACCCATTAGCCAAGGTGATGGACGGAGACCTTCCAAGGATGCGCTGGATCCTCTGGCCAGGGGAAACAAGCACTTGACCTGCCGGCAAAGGGAAGGCAGCGAAGCACAGTCCTTTCCTTTTAAAAGATCCTGAATATTTAAGGCAGGAGAGGTCACAGGCACGTTACTGCTGACCGGCTGGTGACACAAGCACGTCACAAAGCAAAGCACATGGAGGGCCAGCACCTTTCCCAAAATACCCATCCCCTGGGTACCACGGGAGCTCCCCGTCCCCGGGCATCCCGCGCCCCCGAGCCGGCTCCCCTCACCCATCCTGTTTACAGGCTTTGCCTTCCCAACACGGTCCCCGGCACCCAGCGAGGAACTGGGTGTGCGTGGTAGGGCTGGTCTGGAGAAAATAATTCAGGCAACAACAACAAAAAAGGAAAGGAGGTGAGAAGAGGACTGACCTTGCATTGAACACACCCGTCGGGGAGAAGTGCGTGCAGGCACGGACGCATTTGGGTGTGTTTTCAACCAAAACCCTCGGCCAAACACTCCGAAATCTGAACCAGACCTGAACTCCTTCAGAGCATCATGACTCAGCCCAGTTCAAAGCAACCCCTTGGACACTGGGATGTCTCCACTCCTCATCCAAACGCTTCCTCAGTGTTCATCAGACACTTCCTGGCAGCAACGGGAAACATTCACCTCCAACCAACCGGCAAATACGGTAAAGGGTTTGGTTTGGTTTTTTCCTTAGCAAAATCAAGAGTCCACCTGAGGCAACTCAGCGCAGATGCTGCCAGCCCCCGGCTCAAGGGGGAATTCTCCCAGCGGGAAGATGCATTTGGGGAAAATAATGACTCAGGGTGGAGAGATGGGGATCCGGAGCGGGACATGAGAAGTCCACCCTCATCACAAGGATCCTATAGGACCTTGAATGCTAAAGGAGCGCAAGAAAAAAATAAACTTAAAAAGGAAAGAAAGCCTAGATTGAGGAAATATCCTTAATAAAAACAAATAAAAACTCCCAAACTGATGGATACCACTTGGACTGCAGCAAACAGGGGAGGTATTCTCCCAAACGCATTTTCAGTTCAAGCCGTGTGAGACTATTCATTTTTCTTGCGTCGTTTTGCCATTTAAAGCCGTTGTGTGTGACTATCTCTTGACCAAAATAAACTCTGTGCCTGTTTCTAAATAAAAAAAAATTAAAAAAAAAAAGTTCTCAAAGCATTTCCCCTCTTGCCGCACCCATAAATTGCAGCTATTTTCTCTGTGCGTCCTTTGTTTAAACACAACGACCTCTATATATCTTACAAGATGCCCCATGGCAGTTGGGAGATGGGAAATGAGAGCTCTTCGGCAGCCAAAGAATTTGCAATGAAGCTCTTTTTCTTTCTCTTGAACTACGAACCCGCGAGCCACGAAATTTTGGATGGGAATTTTTCCCAAAGAATATGCCATTTAGGGCAGGGCCACATGATGCACCTCAAGCGACGGAGCCGTGCGGCCGTATGGAGCCATGTGCGTGTTTCAGCTCTCCTCCGCGGCAGAGGAACACGCTTCAGCTCAAACCACGGCAGGGAGACTAAGAGCCAGCGGGTTTTGATCTGGCCTCGAGATAAGGAGCCCGAGTCTTGTTTTTCTGGCGTGGTGCTCATCGCTGCCCTTTCCCTTAGCAGATACCTGTCTCGGCAAGGTCTCTTTTGCATGCCATCGTCCCTGCTTCTCAGGTGGGGAAACCGAGGTACGGCGAGAGCAATGCTCCCGAGGAGGCAGCAGCCCCGCTGGCAGACACGGACGGCACAAGTAGGGCACGGGCTTACGTGACCTTCAGCAAGGTCACAGGGGAAATTGGAGCCAAAGCTGGGAATAGATCCTGGCTAGTGCAAGACCCAGGCTAGCATCTCCACTGCTGAATCAACCTTCTCCGTATTTTTTTTTCCCCCCTCCTGGCCCCATGACAGCCAGCACTTTTTTACTATTATTAATTTTCAATAAGGGAAGAAAACATCTTTATAAAACATTATTCCTCATTCTCATCCGGCTGCATTAGACACTCAGACCAGTGCAGACAAGCACCAAACGTCCCCGGGCAGCTTCACTGCTACTTTCCATCCCCTTGGCATTCTTGGGGCCAACAGCAGAAACCTCCAGTTTGGACCAGCAAACATCCATGTCTGGACGACGCTCCGACGGGCAGGTCAGAGCCCTTGGGAGCTGCGGTCACTGAAAGCATCCGACCACGCCACCAGCTCTCGCAATACTTTCCTGTTGCATTTTATCACCCAGTGCACGGGACTCCTCAAGCGTCGCTGCTCGGCCAGGGTACGCCTGCAGCAGCCTGAGAGCTAAGAACAGCTTTTGCCGACACAGCAATATCAAGAAGGGCTGTGATTTTAACATTTCTAGACCACAAAATGTCCCAGAGCAGAAACAATTACAACAGCGCAGAAGTGCTTTTTCCCAGGATAGCTCATTTGTACCAGAATAAACTGTACCAGCATAAGCTTTTGCCAGTATAATCTTCATTTATGCTTAAGAGGCTTTGCCAGTAAAACTACAGTGACCTAGCTCTGCTGGAAAACCTTTTCTCGCATATCCAGGGAGTTTACTCAGCAGCTCGGTGGCTCCGCAGTCTGCTCCCAAGAGAGGGGAAGTTAAAAAAAAAAAAACAAAAACCCAAACCCATATCTCAAGGCACAAACAGACTGCCGGAGCTGTGCTTTTCGGCAGCCGAGGAGGGTTGCGGCCCCAGGGGTAACACCGAACAGCCCATCCGAGCGGGACCGGAGGGGTCTGCGGGCACCCCACGGCTCCGGGGAGCCGTCACGGTGCCAGCACCCCACACACCCAGCCCTGCCGCCAGCCCAGATTTGGAAAGTCGCCCGCACACCCCCCCACACTTCCGCTTTTTTTTTTGCCCTTTTTTTTTTTTTTCTTTNTTTTTTTTTTTCTTTTTTTTTCCTCAGCACCTCTTCCTCCTTAATCAGAACGCAGATCAATTCTGGGTATTAAACAGCAGGAAATTCTAAATTTGGGTTGCCACTCCCTTCCTTAAGTCAGCCCCTCCGCGTTAGGGCTTTGCAGCGCTGTGGGGCCACGTCCGGAGGGGATCGGGACCAGCAGCTGAGATCAGGCTCTTGGAAACGTCCTCCTGCTCTGCTCTCAAGTGGCACTTTGGTGGTGAGCAGGTTCGGAACTCTGACACCCAAATGCACGTGAATCCGCTCATAAACACAGCGCACCAAGCACTGAGCACTGTTCCTTCTTTCGGTGCCTCTGCGGGTGGTGAGTTTCCCTAAATAAACTGGGTAGTGAAAATCATTGTCCATTTGCTCTCATTCCTCAAAAGTAGTACAGAAATCTCCCCAGGTGCCTTCCACCCAAGGAACCTGGAATGACGGGAGTTTCCACCTCCCCTCCTCTCGCCCTCCCCGGCGCAGCCAGCACCGCGCACGCAGGCGCCGGTGGGAAACCGCCTGCGCCCACCTACGGCGCGGGATGCTGAGAGCAACGGGCAGGCAGCAAATCTGGGCAGGACAGGAGGGTCCAACTGCAGTTTTCACGTGAAAATTGCCATGGGAATAGAGTGACCACAAGAGGTCAGGTCCTCACTTTTGTCCCTGATCAAAAACTCAAGTGAAGAGAGAGTGTGTTTACAGCGGATGAATTTAAATAGCCCCTGGCCTACAATCTTGAGTAAGTTTGCTCTCAATTTACACCAGCACAGCTGAGAACTGAAACGAGGATGGAGCAAGAACTGCCTCTTACCCTTCCAGCGCTGGCTGCTGCCGTGGACCCGACAGCGCCCAACGGGGGCAAACTCAGGGAGACGACCTGCACGGTGCAGCGCGGCTGTTATCCCAGAAAACCACCCATGGGTCCAAGAAACAAGCATTAATTTGTGGCCCAAGCATGTTAAACTGCATTTATAGCACTTTGCCCAGCGTGGAGAGGCCATCGCGCCCCTTAAACCAGCCGGGAGCCAGGCACATGGCAGAGGCATCCCCGGGAACAGACACCCTGAGACGTCAGAAGATGCAGCTGTACGTTATCCATACATCCCTTCTGAGCATTGCTGCCACAGCTACAGGTAAAAGGGTGTAGGAGAGCACTGGACCGCGGTGCAAGCAAGTGCGTTGGTCCCGAGTAGCTGCGATTTCAGCAAAAAGTAACTTGAATGTGTTTTTCTTTTTACATTTCTGGACTTGAATACAAAGAAACCTGAGAATGTCCTTCTCAGACCTCTCCAAAGGCTGCACAAGGGGACAGCACGCAGAAATGTGTCTTTTTGTGGGCATTTAAAAATTACCACGTGCAGTTTCTTTTTGGGAACCTGCTCTGAGCTTTGGGAGAGTTTCTTCAGCCGCACTCGGCACTTTCCCCGCGAGAAGTGCCAGACGCCACCGTGGTGGTTCGAGCCGCTCGGGGACGGTGAGAAACTCAGTTTCGGCTGCTCTCTGCTCCGGGTGGGTTCCTCCTCCCGCCGGGTTTCACTTTGACCAAACTAAAACCTCAAAGCCACACGGCTTCTCACCCCCAGCTCCCCCCTCCCGCCGAGCCAGCCGAAACCCGCCGGCAAGACCGCTCGGCACAGCCGCCACCAAACCCAGCGAGGAGCAGAGGCGCGTTGTGGGGCTTCAAAGCCCAGCATCGGGGTCCCTTTCCAGGGGGTTTACTTACTTGGAGGGAATTTTGGCAGCACCCCTCTGCGTGCGGCCGGCCCGGCGCCTTGCCGGCGACCGACAGGCATTAGCTGCTGCCTCCTGCCAGCGTTTCACCTTACGGGGTTGATGGGCCATGACATGAGATGACAGTGCCCACAAGCAGCTTTTCCACTGCTCCCTGCACGCCAACCTCTCCTTCCCCCACCGTGAGTCCCCGCTGCCACCGCTCTGCTCTCCTCCCAGAAGATGAAGGAGAAGAAGAAGGGCAAAAGCATCCCACCGCCGGGCCATGGGGCAGGGTGGATGCGGGCTCTCCAAAGTGGTACCCACCCCAAACCTCACAGCAGCACTCTGCGGAGCAGGCAGCATCCCTCCCCCATGGGACAGAGCCGGGACACCTCCGTCCCTGCAGCTCCAACACCCACTCTCCCTCTCTATCCTATTTTATTTTCTCCTACGGATGCAACTTTGCAGGTAACATTAGACCTCCCCAGCACCAAGGACGACCGTGTGGTCGCTGGCAAGTGCTGGGTGGCGTTTGGGGGTCTCTCCCCAGGCAACCTGCGTGGGTGACCATGGGCTCACCAGTGTTCCCATTTTTTGGCAGCCTGGCTTAAAGCACCACGGGGTCCTCTTTGGGAGACACTCACCCCTAACCCACCCCCTCGCCTGCTAGAGCTTGGGTGCCCAGAGGTCTGGTGACCCCCCACTGCAGATCCCACACCAAAAAATGGGATGCTTCGGAGCTAGTGTGGATGTGGGGAGCAGCCCCACTGCAGACACGCGTGTGCTGGAGAGGCACAGACCCCACACCGGGGCTCAGCAAGCACGCTCAGCTCCAGTATAAGGACTCATTTTGTCTTTTTTTGCCTTAAAAACCCCATCCCACCCTTCCAAGAGCCCTGTAAAAGCGCAGCCCGCTCCCAGAGCCAGCGGCAGAGCCGGAAGCCTGCAGGGGCTATTCCCGTCTCCGAGGGGGAAGGACTCAAAAAGAGGAATTTTCCAGAAGCCGCTCTCCCCGCGAGCCGCCGTGTCACCGGAGGAAACGCTTGCGAACGCCTCTTCCTCCGGCCGCCGCGCCGGTGGCACGCCAGCACCCGCGGCTTCCCGCCCCGCGCAGACCCCCCCCCCCCCCCNNNNGGCCCCCCCCCCCCTCGCCATCACCAACCGTCTCCCCCACCCACGGAGGACACCCACCCACCCACCCTCCACCACCCATGTTTTTATCGGTTTGCATCTCCCGAGCAGACGGGGCATCCTCCGAGCCCCCCTCAGCCGGAGCCGGGGCGGCGGGTGGAGAAGGCGAAAGCAGGAGGGGTGAGCCAAGCGGGCGAGCGTGACATATGGAAAGCGTGAGGAGCCCCTCGGAGAGAAGGGAAAGGCACATACGGGAAGTGCGAGGAGCCCCTCGGAGAGAAGGGGAAGGCAAACGCAGAGGCGAGCGCGGGGCGGGGGGAGCGGGCAGCGCAGCTCGGCTCTCCCCCAGCCTGGCAGGGGCGGGCGGAGGGGGAGGGTGCACCCAGGCAAACAAGGATTCTGCTGATAAAGCAAATGTGACTCAATCACACGCTTGTGCAAAGATGTCACAACAGTCCTGAGAAATTACAGGCTCCTATTTCATCCCTCAAGGGCCGGCGCTGTCCCTGCTCTTACAATGCGCTCTGTTCGGCTGTCAGCGGCTCAGCCAGTGCCCCTAATTTACTGGCTGGGAACCCGCTGCAGGGACAGGCAATAATAGGTGCAGTGTAGTGCCGCTGCCAGGGCTCCTGGGCTGGCAGCGGGGCCGGGGAGACGTCTGCTGAAGGACTCAACGCGGCGGCTCTTCTGAGCTCGTGCCATTGCAGTCAGAAGCCGCCCGAAGCGGGGGCTCGCTGTCCCCTCCAAGCCCCGGGGATTTTTCGGGGAGCGGGTCAGCGGGACGGGGGTAGGTGCCCCCAGCCCGGCTCTCTGCCCCAAACACGGCGGTGTTAAGGAGACACCCCCGCCCCGGGCAAACCCTGCCTTGGGGTTGCATCTCTCCATTTTCTGGGGTGTCCCCCAAAACGGAGGTGGGGGGGGGGACCCAGACCTGACCGTCAAAGCACAAGGGCTGAGCCTCCATCACCGCGACCGTCCCCTGCCACTAACCTTCCCCAGACACAGCCAGGAGCAAACCAGGCCATGACGAGAAGGGACTTGTACCTGCTGGCACCCTTCCAGCCTCCAAAGAGCATCGGTGAGGCCAAAACAGCAGCAAAAGATGCCAACGGAAGGGAAGATGCTCCCTCTGGTCTGCAAAGCTGGAGGGCTGCAGCCGGGGGTCCCTTCAGCCCTCCCCGATGGGCAGCACCAGCGCGGGCACGTGGCGGTGGTGGCACCCGGGTCCTTCCCCACGTCTGCCTGTCCCGTCCCGGGAACCGGGGAGCTCTGCTCGGAGCTCCTCATCCTCCCTGCGAACGCTGACCTTCGCAGCCTCCCCGACTCCATCCCGTTCTCGAGCAAGAGCGTAGTGGTCCCGCAGGTTGCTGAAGCTCATTATGGCCTTTTAATTACATTCAATTGCAGTTTTATGGGCTTACGGGCAAATTGGAAGTGATCTAATTGCCCTTGAGGGGGTGCTACGCTCTGAGCTATGAAAAACCAAGCAGGATCCAGCCAGGCGCAAGGGGAGCGCGAAAGCATCAGGCTCGCTCTAGCAGAAAGAGGAGAAGTTTCGTCTCACATGGAAGCTCCCCCAGGACCTCGCGGTAATGAGCCGCACACGTGGCACGCGCCGAGCCCGCCGGCGAACCTGGATCACCCACTGCCCCACCGCTCCAGCACATCCCACCCGCTGCCCCCCAGCACCCGGGTCCCATCCCCACGCCGGGCTGCGGGTGGGAGGATGGACGTGGAGAGGAGACGGGTCTCAGACCTGGAGCTAAGCGGGCTCCTCTCCCGGGGAAGCTGCTACCTTGAGTCCTAAAATGCTCCTCTCCAAAGCAGGCAGGGACAGAAGAAGCCAAAAGAGTGCAATGAAGCGGGGCCGAGGGCTCCGGTAAACGGGAGCTCCTGGCTCAGAAACGGGGCTGCCGACCCACGCTGCCGGAGGAGAAGCTCTGCTCCTCGCAAGACACGCACGGGTTGCAGCCCACTGTGGGGCTCACAGCCCAGGGGATTCAGTAATAAATGTCCCCGCTGCTTCCCGCAGCGTCAGCCCTTCAGACGTGGCAGCGGCCCTGCCCAGCAGCTCTCCGTGTTCTCCCTCCAGAAGATCTGGGATGAGCCAAATCCAGGAGCGGGAGCAGCCCGGCGGCTCTCCTTGCCATCGGCTTTGACATCTGTGGGCTAAAACCCGTGTTCCCCCCTCGCTGATGGGTCCTAGAGGCACAGAGCCCTGGGACAACGGGGAAAGTGCCCCATCTACCCTGGTTTGCTAATTATGGGGATCGACCGGAGGCGCCAGCACGGAGTGACGGCACCTCCGCGCTTCCCAGTTGCTCTCCTGCTCCCATCTGCGGTCAACATTGAGAGCAACCACCGGCCCACATCACTTTAAAAGGTCCTACACTGCGTGTGCAGGATCCGTCCGATGGGACAAGCTCCATCCCCGGGGTCTGAGATGGCAGTAGGAGGTGAGAGGAGGAGGATATGGCCGTGTTTCATCGATCCCCTTCTGCGTCTGGCTTCCAGGAACAACGGCCTACAAACCACCGGCCAGACGGATTATATTACGGTGCTGTGCGCGTGCATTAATCCAGATTTGAGATAATTACAGTCATTCACTTGGCATAATGGGCTTTAATTGATCCAACGTGGCTGGCGCTGGTGCTCGCCGCCAGCGTGCAGCTGGTGTCCCAACACCCCAAAGCTGCGCTGCCATCGGCTGCACAGTGACCAGCAAAAGGCAACATTGCTAACTGGTTTTCCAGAAGAGCAGTTATGGTAGTTGTCCTTAGAGGATGCTGGACCACAGCAGCTGACTGCAAGGCCACATGGGTCTTCGCATCTCCCAGGTGAGACCCAGCAGGCCTGGCATGGGCACGAGGTGTCATCTGGTCAGGAGACATCTCATGAGCATCCAAGTGGGATGACCCATCCCTCCAGAGGGCTTCGTGGCTGGGAGCTGTGCAAGGGCAGCCCATGGAAACACCATTTTCCAGGTCTCCTTAGAGAAATGCCCACTTCCCAGCCCGTGCTGACCGGTAGGTTGGTCAACACACATCTGGAGGTCCCTTCCCACCAGCATTTTTGTGCTTTAACGCTCACAGTGCTGGAAACCCAGATGGGCAAAGGATCCTGGGGTCCCAAAACATCATCCCTTCCCATCTCAGCTCCTTCTCTGCATCTCCACCAATGACTGGAGCGCGCTCTGAAGTGAGCTGGTTGCCTCAAGGACAAACCACCCACTTTGTGCACTGCAGCTGGAGGTCCAGGAGAAGAAGCCTGAGAACTGGGTGCCTACGTGCTGCAGGAAGGCGCCTGACAAGATAGGGAAGGCTGCTGCCAGAGCCAGGTCACCTTCAATAAAAGCAAGTTCCCTCTGGAAACTAGACGGCACGCACTGTTTTTCAAGAGAAAGAAGCTGCCTCTGGTCTTACATGACCCCTCCCCGGGTTCAGTAACACACACTGGGCAGGACGGAAGGTTTAAGCCCCCTCGACACCAGTGGCGTGGCCGGAGGGATGGGCAGGCAAGGTCAGTGGGTTGCTCCTCTTTCCCGGGGCAGAGAAGAGGTTTGGGAAAGCCTTTTCCCCCTTCCCCGGGCAGGCTGCAGCAAAGGACAGTCCGCCTGCAAGCTGCCTTTGGGTTTGAGCTTCTGGTTCGAGTCCAAAGCTAATTAGGTTGCGTCAAGTCCAATCAGATAGTCTTGGCTAATTGAGCTCGGCACGGCCGGGTCAATGTCCAGCGGGTCTCTGCGTTCCAGGAGTTTTGTCAGCCCACAGATAACTGCCAGGGCCTGGGAAGGGGAAGGACCCTCACAAAAATGTTCACTTCATGTACAGCCAGAGCCCTTCCCTGCCGGAGCCGCATACAGCCCCACGTTAACCCCTCGGACACCGCCAGCATCGTCCACGTGCCTGAGGAACCCCAACGGATGAAGATGCCCCAACGGCAACAATGGAGCAGGGCTAAAAGTGAGCGAGTGGAGGATGAAATAGGGCAACTGTCCACCGCGCTTTGGTGTGCATCTCTCACCGTGTCTCCCCCAGGACAGGCGCTTGGTGAGCCACGCCGCATGCCATACATCACCCGGGTAGCAGACCCACCAAACCACACAGCAAGAGCAAAACAGCTAAATTCCCAGCCAGGCGGCTACTGAAACACCAGCGAGACTAACACGGTGTGCTGTGTGCTCCATGCTCTCCGCACAGGCACCAACACCTCCTCCAAAGCCGGCTTAGATGTGTCTGCACCGGCCCACAGCTTCCAGTCTACACAAGCAGGGTTTGTCCAAGCCAACACCACGGCTCCGTGAGCCAACACGGCCACCAGCACAGGGCCAGCGGCGGTTCCCAGAGGTGCCTGGGCATTGCGACCTGGAGAGGAGCACGGAGGGGGACTGCAGGGCAGCCGAGCACTGGTCTCAGGGAGAGCAGTGAGGAAGATGTAGTGAGTACCAGGGTGAGAAATGAGCTGGAGAGGAGCATTTCACCCCCAAGAGCCGGTCGGAGCCATGGAAAGTCCCTGCACAGACCCACGGCCAGACGCACAGTTGAACCCCGCAGCTGAGGCTGCTCTCGAGGCTGCAGATACATTTGCTCCCGTCTCATGAGTATCTGCCATATCTTCCCGGAGCAGATTACAAGTGACTGCACCCAGGAGCAGAGAGCCAGGCAGAAGAGTGGAGAGAAGGAGAGGGGCTTTGAGGAAGGCTCCAACGAGCCCCTCCTCAAGCGGTTGTCAGCCCGACACAAGAGCTCTTCCAGCTCCCGACTTCTAGGGCACAGTACGACGAGGAAAATGACAACGTCCAGCTTCCAAAAAAACATGCACTTCCTTTTTTCCTCTAACCCTGCCTTTGATTTTGGGCACGAGCATCATCCACCTGGGCAGGAAGACGGCAGCCTCCATCTCTGCGACGCAGCAGGAATGCCGAGTGCAATCCCCGCGTCCGCCCCCTCCACCCCCGGCTGCTGGGGAAAGGCTGTTCCTCTTCAGCTGACAAATAGATGAGACGTTTCATTAATAAACCTCAGCTTCTCCTAACACTTCTGATTACGATCTCTCTGTTTGGATCCGTGCTCACATTACGCGTTCGTCTCAACTATATATTCCCTTCTCTTTAAATCCCCACTTATCTCCTTTACCACGTAAATCACAGAGTGGGCTCTGTTGGGGTTTTTTTTTCCTGCCTGCCTGCCTGATTTTCCCTGCTCCAACAGCAGTTAGAAAATAAACAGTGATTTAAATTGCAGCGTATCCGAGTAGCCTTCGAGCTCATCCCCTGGCAAAACCATCCGAGGGGGCTGACATCGGTCCTTCCGAGCCTCCCACCAGCGCTCGCCTCCATCCCCACCGTGTTCGCAAAACACTTTTATTTACTTCTTGCTCAGCCTGGGCCAAATCCTTATTCGAGCTTCACTGGGGCCATCTTCCCGTGAGGTTCTCTGTCCAGCTCGAGCGGAGCATCGCTGTGCCGGGCTGTGAAATGCCGGCCGGACCGGCAGCGCAGGGAGAGCCCAGCCTGGCTCCCCTCCCCGCCGCCCCACATCCCTCTGGCAATTAAGGCAATTGCTTGCATGGAAACTTAATTATATTAGGGAAGTATTTAGTAATTTTTAACTGTTGTGCTGGTGGCTCAGCTCCCTCCCCCTCCTGCATACCAGCAGCGCTGGGCAGAAGGGTTGGATGCCTCTCTTCTTCCACCACTGCATTTAAATGCAGTAACGAGGAAGAGGAGCAAGATGGTATGATGGGCAGGCAGAGGGCTGGGGCTCAGATGGTGGCCCAGGTGGCCCTGGGTGAGGCAGGGAGCCATCTCAACTGCAAATTCAACACTCCAGTCATTATAAGGTTTTGCTGTGCCCTGGATCATCCCCCGTGTCTCCATCCTCCCCCGGCAACTGCTGCACAAAAAGCCCAGGTGGGGGAGAGCGCAGCAGAGGCGCCACTACGCAGAGACCAGGAGCAACCACCAGGCACCCACGGCACCCTGGAAAAAACAACATCCCCAGGAGCATCTTGGTCCTGTCGGTACAGGGCCCACGAGCAGCAGAGCAGGAGCCAACCATGGAGAGAGCTGCACCACGGAGAGCTTTGTGCTGCGGAGAGCTTTGCACAATGGGAAACTTTGCACCAGAGAGCTTTGCACGGTGGAAAGATTTGAACCACGGAGATCTTTGAAGCACGGAGAGCTTTCCGCTACGGAGAGCTTTGTACCACGGACTGCGCTGCACCACGGAGAGTGTTGCGGGAGCCCCTCGCGCCGGCTCCCCTCCGCAGGCACAGCCAGCCCCAGCTTACCTGGGGGCCGGTGGGCGCAGGAGGCTCCCCCAGCCCGGCCCCTGACCCCCCCGATTCCCACGCCTGGGGCTGGCCCCGCCACCGGCTGCGCCTTTAAGAGGCGAGGAGGCGAGCGCGATGGCCGGCGTTTTCCGAAGGACCATTAATTTGCCAGCGTCACATGCTTCGCAGCTGCAGCCTGGCAGTGATTTATACGCCTCTGAAGTTCATCAGAGGGAAAAGTACTTTCCAGGCACAGCGTATCCCCCTTTCCCCTCTCTCTTCCTCACCGGCGCGAGCTGCCCGCGTCCAGAGCCCTGCCCAAAACCCGAGGCGCCATCCATCACCCCCGCGTGTCACCCCCTGCCCTCGCCACCCAGCCCAGGCGCTCCCCCTCTCCCCGGCATCTGCGAGCAAAAGAAAACTTCCTCTGGCTTCCTCGCCTCCGTGACCCACTGACGAGAAAGCCATTAATTAATAAGGGGCAGTGCTGATCTGGCTCCTCGGCCGGCCGGGGGGCTGGCGAGCCCCCTCCTCCCCACCCCAGGGTCCTGTAGCCAAAATAAACGGCGGGCAGAAGGCGGGCGTCCCCTCCTCCTGCCGCCACCCCCCTGCACGCCGTCCTCCGGGGAGGTTCAAAAGTTCAAGATTTTCACATTTCCCTAACGTTATTTCAGGAAATTGCTGGAGAAAGGAAAGACGGCGCTGCCGAAAAAGCAATCCGCGTGTGGATGTAACAATACACATAATCCAGAGGCAGGACTCGGTGTGCGCCAGGCGTGGTTGGCAAGGAGACCCATCCCCACCCCGCGTGGCACCCGCCTTTTATTTTTTGGCTCAGGAGCTTTCTTGCACACCGCTGACTTTGGCAGAGTTATTCCTAAAGCACTGCCGGGAGCAAAGCCCGGGCTCACCCACTGCCGCTCCAAAGCAAAGTGGCCCCAGTGGTGGCAGACACCAGGAGATGCCGCCGCGAGGACCAGCTCGGCCCCGGGAGCCGCAATGCTCAGAGCACCAGCACTTACCTAACCATAAGAGCTGGTTTGGTGGTGGTGCTGCCAAACATCACCAAGGGCATCGCCCAGCACACCAGCCCGGCAATGCGGGTGCCTGGGTCCCGGGTCCCAGGTCCCCAGGGAATTACAGCTTGGCCCCAGATGCGCGCAGGGCTCCCTGCAAACACTGTCACCAGCTCTGAGGTGCTTTTGGGTTCCTTTTTTCCTTCCTCTCAAAAGCCTTCGAATTTCGCCTTCACACAAACCTCAAAAGTTGCTCAAAGGCGACCGAGTCGCACCTGGTTTTTCATCAAACCCAGGCTAAGCTACAGCCTTTGCTGAAGGTTCATGGGAAAGGTTCGCAAAACTACTGAAACTCTTGGCAAACCTGAATTTGGGGTTATAATGAAATATGAAACTTGACTACTTTCATGTGGTTTGGGGTTTTTGTTGCAAAACATTTGGTGTAGCAGCTTTGGGCGAGAGCACGACAATCTAGTACACGACAGCGTGTCTACAGGAGCAAGGAATTCACATACACCCCGGCAGCATTTGGCTGGCAAATGATTAACTCTTATTTGAAGCCATCTCATTAGCGTAGGGGCTGGATCCGTGCCACCGCATGCTCGGGGACATGGGGCAGAGCTCTCGGCGCTGGCAGGGACCCAAGGCAGGAAGATCGCCTTGCACCGTCGCACCGGTGCGGCTCCGGCAGCGATGGCGCCGCGGTCACGGCACAAGCCCGGCTCTGCCGGCACCCGCCGCACGGATGTGCCGTAGCACGCCGAGACGTGCCCCAGGGTGACGCTGATGGCTACCTGTGGGAGCAGGGGGATGGCACCCATCCCACTCCCAAGGTCCATCTCATTCAAACAGGACACCGCACACCTCACACCGCGAGGGCAACCTTGGCTGATGGCGGAGAGGGGCTGGGAAACCTTCACCTGGGAAGCCCAAGTATTGCTTCATTCCTTCCAAGCATGCAGTGGAGGGCTTGAGAGCCGTTTGCTCCAGGGTTTTTTTAAGTTTGCTGAGTTCCTGGGGTGTTTGGAGTTGGAGTTCCTGCTTTGGGTCCACTTTGGATTGTGCCCTGGCTTCACTATCCTGCAGCACTGTATAAAGATGGCCTGAGGCTTGGTAAGACCTTACCTACACCATAAGGTCAACCAAGGGGAGGGGGGAGGCAGAGCGAGCTTACCCACACCAGCACTATTATTTCCAGTCGGAGAGCGGTGATGAAGTGATGAAGACAACGCCTCGAAAATGAGCAGCATAAGCATCCCAGATTATCGATTTCCTTGAAGGAATGCGATTCTCCCTGATGAGCTCTTCCCAGGTATCCATCACCCTAAGCCATTAACCCCTTGCACTTGCTCTCCAAAAGCGAGCTCTCCGCAGGGTCTGGAGGGTGACTTGCCATGACAGAAAGGGGCTGACACATCTCAAGGAGGTTTCTGAAGACGAGGGTGGCACCTGAAGTCTGCCTACGTGCAAAGATGGCACAGTGGCCAAGCAAACACTAACGGCAGTGAAAAAACTGCCTGCACCCCTGGTGCCACTGAGACGTGGCATGAACGGGTCCTCCTGCGCTCCCACGACCTGCTGGCATCACCCAGACCACCACAGGCGGGGAAGAGCGGCGACGGACGGGTAGCTGCATCTTCATACCCACCCTTCAGGCTCTGCACGGTGTCCATGGCCGGGAGAGAGCCAGGACAGTGCGGGGACAGGGCCAGGCTGGTGACGGTGCTCCGGGCACCAGGCGTTGCCTCTGAGAAACCGCATTCGAAAGGAGAGAGCGGGACGCCCAGCCCAGGCGCCAAGAGGTCAACCGGAATCCAGGACATTTGGAAGGCCCATTAAGGAAGTTTATATTAATTATAGAAACGTGCTAATACCCTGGGAAAGCCACCAACCCTGTTCGCCGTTGTGCGAACACAGCACTGCTCTTCCGAAGCCATTGTCCCCTCCGGCACGCCGACACTCAGCCCCGCTCCACCGCAGCCTCCGCTCTCCCACCCCTGCACCACGCCGCTGCCAGGTCTCAGCCCCCTCACTCCCACCTCCTCCCGTTTACACCCCTGGGCCATTATTTTCCCCCTCCCTTATACGTTTCAAAGCTGCCCGTTTTAAAGCGCTGCTGAAAATCCCCAAGACGTCCCAAGCGGGTTTATGGTCGCACAGAAACCAGGTGACACCGGGGCCAAGAAGCGTCACTGGGATGTCGGGTCACTTTCTGAACGTGGCCCTTCCCTAGGAAGGGATTAAACTCATTCATATCTAAACAATAAATAATAATAACAATGTCATTTTTGCAGTGCAATTCTTTCAATATGGGCTGATTAATGTATTTGTAACGAGCGACGGTAAAGATTTTCAAGCCATCTAATTAGAAGGCCGTTTCCTTTCCAGACATGCCCCAGTCCCTTTGGAAGAGGAAACGTGGCCTCCAACGCTACCTCGCTGCTGTGGAAACGCTGCCCTGTGTCCTGAAGATTAATCAAACGCTCAACTTCCCCGGGGGCACCAGTTGCAATCCCCGACCTCCGATATCCCAGAGCCGCCTCCTCGGTGCCTCGCGCCGGACAAGCATCCAGCGGCAGCCGGCATCGCGCGAGCCCCGCTCCGAAAAGCACCGAAAAATCCCAGGGAGGTGCCGGCGTGCAGAGCTGACCCCGCTTCCCGCGATGGTGCCAGGGGAGAGCCAAACCTGATGGGGAGGAGAAAGGGACGGTGCCACCTCGCACGGGTCCATGCGAGGGACACGCGCGCGGGGGGCAGCTCATCCTATACATCACGGCGCCCACCACCCGTGTTGATGTACTTTTCCGTTTGTGTCTGGCATTCCCAGAAAACACTAACTTCATTATTGATTTGTGCTCGTTTGTCATTTTTATAACCTGGCCAGCACTTCTACTGAAGGCCGTGACTAATTCCACTTCCCCAGGCTGGAAGGGGTGAGAGCCTTTAACTCTTTGAGGACGGGCTCTGCCGACTCGCTCCCCGCTCGCAGGGCAGCGGCAGAAGCCCCCGGGTGTCCGGCAGGGCAGCGGGCAGGACTGAGCTGAGGAGCAGGCAGCACCTCAACGCGGGTCGATGGGGGCTGCGCTGGGTTTTGCAGCGCCCTCCCGTTCCTTTCTCAACCCGAAACGGCTGGAGCACAAAGGCAGACGGTCCGGTAGCTGAGACGGGGCTGAGCGATGCTCGCTGCCGGCAGTAGAGAGCTCGGGGGAAAAATGGACTTTCCACCCGTTATTCTTACACCAAGAGCATCCGCCTCCCGCCCCGGTTTGGAGGTGAGCTGCCCACCCACGGTGCAGATCCAAGGTTTGCCTGCCAGTGCCGGTGAGCATCCAGCCTCCAGCACGCACCCACGGGGTCGGCAAACCGAGCCAGCCGTGTGTCCATCCGCCACCCCGGGGGTCACAGGGACCTCCCCGGCTGAACTGTCCCTCCTGGCCAGCAGACCCCATGCTCTGCCCTTCGTCAGCGCCAGCAAAGCCCCCGGAGAAACCAATGCCAAGGAGAGGAAACACCCGATGGCTGCATCTTCCAGCAAGCCCCGGTCCCTCACCCCGTGGCAGGCAGCAGAGGCCACCCAGGATGGAGAGGTTATCCTCAACGAGGCCCGGGGAGCACCTCCTGCTCCCGTACCGTGGGTCCCCCTCCAAGCCCTGAGCTGCTCACGCATCCTCAAGTGCCTTCTCGTCAAAAGGAAAACCAGCAGCAGGACTCGGTCCTGGCCTCGCCACACTCCGCTCCTCGGGGTCCAGCAAACAGACGGAGCACCAATAACTCCTACGTGACTCTTACAAATACCTACATACAAATTAAACTCCAAATATTTTAGGCAGGTTGGAATAACGCCTCTCCATGGCAATGGGGAGGATGTGCCATGACATGGGGGGGACACTTGCCCTCCCCGGTGGGGGGACATTTGAGCAACCAGCAACCCCCACATGCCAGGGGAACAACCCCACGTGCTGGGGACGTTGATGGGACCAGGTCTCCTTCCCTCCTTCCAGGCGCTTCCCAGAAAAGTCAGGATCGAACTCCCAGAGGAGAAGGTCCATTGAGTTAAATGCAGCAGATGTTGTTTCCGAGGGGTGGGATACGGGGAGTACCAAACACGACATCTGCAATTATGGAAAGCCAGATAAAGAAAATCAAATCTCATGCTTCAGGGCATGGGCTGATGAGTACAAGGGTCAGGAAGGAATTTCTCTCCCCTCACACAGCAGTGCACAATTGGGTCAGTGCATTACCGGGTGGCACAAGTCCCTGACTGTCTTTCCCTTTCCTTTTTGAAGCCCTGCGATCTCCCCGGTGTCAGAAGAGCTGTATCTGAGGCAGCAATGGCTTAACCTGGTCTGGTAGAGCCGATGCTTCTCCTATCACCCACCTTGCTGAAGACCAGCATCCCTGCTCCCAGCTGAAAGGTCGTGTGTGGAGCTCGCTCAAAGCCAATCCTTCTGCCTTGCTGCTCCGACTCCACTCCGCAGTGCCGCCTGCCCCCTCTCCGCCTTAATTACTTCTACTACGACCACCGAAATTATAATAAAAACTCCTCAGAGTAAGGACCTTTCCTTCCCCTGTGTTTGTAAAAGCGCTGTGTACACCTCTGGCACTACTTAAATAATGAGCAGTAGTAGTAAAACTTGCGATGTTGGCTTAGAAAATAACTGCACGGGAAGAGGGGCTGAATGGAGAGAAGCGAGCAGAGAGCGCCGATGGTTTTGTTAACAGAGGTCGGGAAGCATTTGTGGTAACGGCGGTTGCTCTCACTTTACGCCGCGTCCAGCATCCTTTCTCTTCCTTGAGCAACTTCTCTCTGCTAGAACTTGCTTAGCCGGGAAGATCTAACCACAGGGAAGAGGCTTGAGTTTCAAATTAAAACAAAGCAAGCAAACAAATGCAAAGATGGTCCGTAACACGTGTCTATCTGCACCCGACCCTTGCTAAGCCGGGCTTTGCCAAACCGCATGCTTCATAATCCGGACAAACAGTTATTGGTCTTTTCCCGCTGCCAAGCAGCGATTTAGCAGCGATTCTACGTCACCAGGGGTGGCATTTTTGAACGCGCTCTGTATCGGTCTTGCTCTACGCCCGCTGCAGCCAGCAGTCTTCCCTCGACCCCACGAGACCGCGCTTCGCAAATCCTATCAAAGAGGGTTGATTGGGTTTTTTAGCAAACGCGACCTAGGAATAGCGCAATCTGAAGTATTAGATTAATTAACGCTGACCGCTGTCTGATGACATGAATGCACCCGACTCTACTCACTGCAACCATCTACCCGGCACTGAATTTGGGGGGGCCCATAGCTCCACAGGTGTCACCGTCAGCCGGCCAGGCTGCGGCACGGCGTCCCCATCCTCCTGCACCCAGGGACCCCGGGGCGAGCCCAGCACCGGCGGCGAGAGCCCGAGCCCCCCGGCCAGCATCACCCGCCTGACCCTGCTGCCTCGCCATCAAGCTAATTTTGGAGTTCAGCGCAAGACGAGATGTCCCAGAAAGGCGTAAATCAGCTGGAGGCAGCCAGAGGGTGGGTGTCGAGCTCTGAACCCACCGCTATCCGGCAGACCTCGTGCACCGCGCCGGCACATCCGCGGGGCAGTGAGTCACGTCTGCACGGCCTCCAGGATCCCACCCCGGGGTTGCCCAGGGGAAAGGTGGAATCCAAGGTATGAAAAGGTATTGAATTGGAATTGGCATGCCCAGACTTGGTGCCTACGCTCCAGAAGCCGAGCCAAGGGAAGAAAGCAGCCGCGGAAGGTTGGGATGAGGCAACGGGAGTTTCAGCATTGCAAACACGTTGCAGACAAGTGGGAGAATAATCGTCGGGGGAATGTTTGGAGGAGCCTGTGGTGGCTTGCTTGGGAAAAGGGGGGAAAAAAAAAAAAAGAAATAGAAACAAAAGAAAAGAAGAAGAAAGAAGCAGCTCTGGAAGTGGCTGGGTGCTGTGGTCAGGTGCTGCGAGGGCTGCGTGTGGCAGCGCCTCTCGGCAGCACGAAGAGCCCTTCCTCCCCGCGGTGCGCTGGCGGGGCTGGACGCGGTGGCCAAGACTTGGAAAACAAAACCAAAGGCAGCGGTGGAGGAGGCCAGGAGCCGAGCGGTGGCGGCCGGGCTGCCAGGGGTCAGCACAGAAGGACAGCACGAGGATGAGGAGGGTCCTGCCGGGGGGCTGGCACGCAGCGATGGGGAGAGGAGGGGGCTGCGCTGGGGCACCTGGGCTGCGCTTTGACCCGGTTCCTGTCCTTAGCATCACTTTGTGCGCTCAGGTCTGATATTTCAGTTGCCTGCGTGCCTCGGTTTCCCCTGCAGGTGATGGAGACGCGAAGCCTCGCCTGCCCGTGTCCACCTCCCCATCCCTTGACTCAGCAAAGCCGCAGCCGTGCCCAAACCCACCGAAATTCAGCGCTCGCACCAAGCCAGGCAGCTGTGGCCACCACAGCCTCACCGAGATGCTCTCCTCCAGCAAATACCCCTCTAGCACAGCCAATGCCACCATGTCCCAGAGCTCATACAACAGCAGAGAGGACACAGCCCCTTCCCCTCCGGGCCCATCTAGGACACTCTAGGCTGGCAGAGCAGCTCGGAGCAAGCTGGGAACATCATCCGTGCTGGGAACAAAGCAGTGGTTGTATGATGGTCACTGGGAGAGCTGGGAGGGGAGTTTCTTTTTTAAGTAGAAGGGCTTGGGGGGGTTGTTTTGTCTATTTATTTTTTTTTTGTGGGCTTGCTTTTTCCCTTGTTAACCAAAAATGTCAACGAAACCAAGACTGTTCCCAGAAAAAGGACTTAAAGGACTTACACAGATGAATTAATTTCATGTTTGGGGGGAAGGGGGGAAATAACAATGGAAATTCTCGACAGATCCCATGTCGACAGTTTTTTTTTAAAAAAATAAGCTTTGTACTGAAAGAAATGCTTGTTTCTGCTCCTTTGCACTGACATGAAACTCTCTGCAAAGGCCAAAATCAAACCAAACTGTTCCCAGTGGTCCTTTCTGGGTCTCTGCTCTGTGTGATGCTCCCAACTCAGTGACGTTTCAAAGCCCCAGGGTCTCCCAGGAGAAAGCCATTCTCCCACCCAGCCCCAGTCCTCTTTATCCTTTGTCTTCCCCTTTGTGCATCGAGAAGCAGCCAGGTAAGAGCAAGGACGGTGACTGAGTGCCGCGGCCTCTCCAGTGGCACAGCTCTGCTCCCTCCACCAACCCAACCCACCGGCGGCTCGTACACAGCGCCGGGTGGCAACCCCGCAGCCCGTGCGGGCAGGGCACAGGCAAGGACTGCGGTTCCCGCTGCCAAACCTCTGTCCAACCTCACCGTGCCAAGGAAGAGCTTGAAAGAACTTAATTCGACCCATCAAATACGTCCCCCCAAACATCTTTGAGCCTGGGCTCCCAGGATCTGCCCTTGTAAGGAGGGGTTGGTTCACCACCCAAACCCTGCACGTAGGTAGAGGTGACACATCCCCGTGTCCCAATAGGGTCACCTCAGAGGCAGGAGCTGGCTGTAGGAACCCCGGTCCAAGCGGACAGCTGCACCCAGAACATACTCCGACACGGGGACACCAGAGGGTGACGCTGGATTATTGAGCTGCAGAAGATTAAAAAAATCCCCCAAAAGAGAAGGAAGAACCACAGGCTGAGTCCTGAGTCAGGGCTGCACCATTGGGCGTTTGGTGTCTTCCCACAAGTTACAACTGATAGGACAAGAGGGAATGGCGTCAAGTTGCGCCAGGGGAGGGTCAGGTTAGACATTAGGAAAAACTTCTACACTGAGAGGGTTATCAAAGACTGGGACAGGCTGCCCGGGGAGTGGTTGAATCACCATCCTTGGGTGTATTTAAAAGCCGTCTAGATATGGTGCTCAGGGACATGGTTTAGAAGTGGGCCCGGTAGAGTTAGATAACGGTTGGACTTGGTGATCTTATAGGTCTTTTCCAGCCATAACGATTCTATGATTGTACAGGTGTCCGGGGTCAGCCTGGGAGGGTTTGGCTCCGTAGCTCCAAGTGGCACCGCAGAAACAGTTTTTTCCTTCGCTCCCCACCACCTCTCCTCCTCCGTCCCGGCGTTCCTGCTAAAGCCCTTAGATCTGCCATTTGCCACAAGCGCTGACTCAATCTGCTTCAAATTACCATAACAATGCTGGGCCCCAAGTGGACATGTAAAGTGTCTCAAATTTATTGTAATTTTAAGCCATCCCTAAAACTGCACAGACATTGCTGGAATATTTCCTCCGCCTTCAAGACCCTCCGATGACTCTGCAAGCCAGCGAGAGGGACGCGAGGACGGGCGGGAGAAGGAGATGACGGGAGCCAGCTGCCTTTGCACGGGGCTGGGGCATGGGAAGGGAGCAGCGGGGCTCCCCGAGGTGACGCTGAGACAGGGGCAACGTCCCCTGGGACGCGCGGTGATGGAGGGGGCCGAGCGGCTGCCAAACCCGCGCTCCATCTTCTT
>RSEF01000017.1:9300611-9310951 GCA_003993805.1 Himantopus leucocephalus
CGCTGCCCCCTGCACCGCATCCCCGCTGCCCCCTGCACCGCCCCGCATCCCGGCCGGCATCCGTACCCCCGGCATCCGCGCCGCCAGGCAGGCACTGAGCCTCTGCCTGGAGTCAGCGTAATGTTGTCACACGAATTGCACCTGTGAAACTGTTACACGAATTAATTGATCATATAAGTACAGTAATTGGAACCTGCAAAGCATAGATAATTACCTTTTATTAGTTCCTGTAGATAATCCATTATGCACTGATTAGGCCTAAGTAAGGATCTTATAGTCCTAGTTTGATTAACGGCAGATTATGGATATTAAGCTCAAACAGGAATAGATAACTTACTATTTTCTTTCTTGCCTTAGGAGTACGTCACCCTATGACTTACAGCCAGAAGTTTTCGAGGTGCCTGATTTGTCCAGGGGGAAGGTCAGGCGCATCCGAAATTCCCACCTGCCCCAACCGCGGTCCCTCTCCCGCGGCGGGTACCAGCTCCCAACGCTTCCCGGCGGCTCCAGAGCCCCCAGCTCAAATCTCAGCAACGCACTTGCCCGCCGACAGCCGTGTGTCACGCCAGGCCTGACCAGCTCCCAAACCTGTTTTTAGCTCAGAACAACCTGCCATCCTCCCTTTCAACCCAAAGCAGCGAAACCTCTCCCAGGCATCTCGCCCCCCAGCTCGGATGCTCTCACTTCCACAGACGCTCAGACCGTATATTTATTTCCCACGATTCTCTGCCCAAGACAGAATACAGATAGGTATTTTGCACCTGCAATCGCTCGGAGGGACTGTCCCTGCATAGGAGCCACCGTGTCCCCTGCGAGAGGGATCCTCGGGGGGATCTGCCTGTAGCACCGGGGTTCTGCTCCGATCACTCTCACACCCCGTTTGCAGAGCAAGGAGCACGGGAGCAGGATGGGGACAACTGGACAAAATCTGCCTGCAGGCTACAGGAGGCTTTATTTAAGAGGAATAAATAAAAAATAAGGCTGTGATTATCTCAGGCCACTCTCCAGCTGCCACCCAGAGACAGAAGGGGGGGGGGGGGNGGGGGGGGCATTTTTTCAAGTGAATAAACAAAACCGAGCGGATGTGACATGCCGAGGCACAGGGACAGATTCCTCCTTTCTTCCTGGCTAGATAACCCCGTTATCGGCATGGCGGAGGGGATTAGCAAGGAGAGGAGGAAAGGAGGAAAACAGCAAATGTGGGCAAAGCGGGGAAAAAAAAAAAACAGCGGAGAAGCTGGCGGGAGGGAGCGCAGGAGCGAGGAGGCTGCGTTCAGCGCCAGCCTGTTCATCCCGCACGCTCCTGCCTGCCAGGGCTGGGGATGAATGAGATTTACTGCCCATTAAAATAAAGCCCTTTCTGTAGTTTATAAACAACGTTGCCGCTCAGTGGGAGGTTGGACATTTTAGTTCATTAAGCGGCAAATAATCTCTGTCACTTTTTATTTTTAAGTTTATTTACATGCAGGGTTGGGGTTTTTTTTTACCCCGTCGTCCTCCTCCTCCTCCTGCCGCCCCCCCAGCCGGCAGCAAAAGAGCGTATGTGCACGCAGCTGAAACACCACTCCGGCCCCTGAGCTCACTCCTCCTGTGGCCATTGGCCAAGCCACTAAAATAATCCTGTTTATGTATCAAAAAATTGTCCTTACAGTAAAAAGAAATTTACTTCTGCCTAAAAACCAGGTGTGGGGGTACGGGGTGTCGGAGCAGCACTGCCGGGGCACAGGCTCAGAAGCCATCCTGGGAACCAACGGCAGAATTAAGCCCTGGGGGAAAGCCAGTGACACCAGCAGTGACCGCCAGGTCCCAGCGTGGGACACCACAGGGACAGGGACAGGACCACCAGCAGCATCAGAGACCCCGGAGCGTGGCACACGGGAGATGCTCGGTCGGAATGCAAACCGGACCGCTTGCCCGAGGTTTGGAGTAGAAGACCTTTTCCTCGGGGTTACAACAATACTCTGCACATCTGGCTAGAAATGCCGCCCCTGCCTGGGAGCCGTTTGCTTGTGCAGGGAGACGCGGGGCAAAACCTCGCAGGGGCGCAGGGGGCGTGCAAGGAATTGCAGGAGGGTGCATGGAGTGACACGGCTCCAGCGACGTCCTCGTGGCATCTCCAGCTGCGCGTGGCCGCGAGCGCTGGCCCCTTTCCAGCAGCTGGCGGAGGCAGCGGGAGATGCTGCCGGCCAGCGCTCCCCAGCCCCCGGCTCCGCACCAACACGGTGCCGGTAAACTCCTCCGGCCGTGGAGGGAAACCTGCGCGTCAGGCAGGATGCTGCCGGCTGCTGACACCCACTGTTCTTCGAAGCTACGGATGCTTGAGCCCTCTCCACCCTAAAAACACCCCGGGGCAGGGATGGCACCGGGAGCCTCGGTTGAGAGGCCGTGGTCCCCTCTCCACCTCCAGCACCACGCGAGGCTGGGAGGGAACAAGGGCATCTGGGAGGGTCGACACCTGATTTAGTCTCCAGCAGCCTCTAAAGATGCTGTGATGGTCTTTTGTAAGAGGATGTCAACTCCTTTCTCAGCTAAACTGCAGCCTGGGTCATGGATACCCTCCTGAACCATGACATCGGGAAGAAATTCTTTCCTGAGGGCGGTGAGCCCCTGGCGCAGGTTGCCCCGAGAAGCTGTGGCTGCCCCATCCCTGGAGGTGTTCAAGGCCAGGTTGGACGGGGCTTGGAGCAACCTGGGCTGGGGGGAGGTGTCCCTGCCCAGGGCAGGGGGGTGGAACTGGATGGTCTTCAAAGTCCCTTCCAACCCAAACCGTTCTGTGATGATTCCACTGCAGTGCCGAGTGGCTCCCGCATCCTTCCCCGCTTCCTCCGGCGGACACCGCCGCGCTCGGCTAAACCGCGCCGTGACTCAGCCCCGGCTCTGCTGCGGTTCCCCGGTGGGCAGAAGAAATCCCTCCTCGTGTTATCTAGATCCTAAAGCACTTGAGCAGACGGCGAATGTGCAAGCCATTATATCATTCACTCACTATCAAAAGCTCACACAGTGGCACTTAATTACAGCCCCGGAAGCGCAGGCTTCCTTAATAAATCAAAGAAATAAAGTCAGGGATGATGCACTGAACAGAGGGGGTGGGGTGGGGGGAATAAAGAGCTTACAGTTTCCCACTGTGTGTCCCCTTTAGATAACAGATGCTCTCTTCTTAACCTCTCACTTCATCAGATCAGCTCCAGCTGTGTTTGGATCAAGTGCGCAGCCTGGCCCGCGTCCAGCCTGCCTGCTTCCCCGCTCCGGTGCCAGCTCCATCCCTCCGGCTCCAGGGCCGCCTGCGCAGGGGTGGCAGGGAGGAGGGGAGCCCCCGCCGAGCCAGGCCTCTTTCATTAAGCACATTTTACCCTATTCCTCCTTCCAGCGACACAAACTCCTTCGTAAGAGCATCTCTGGGACTCTCAAAGAGGGGTCCCATCGGCACCCTCAGGCTGGCCCTGGCCGGGCTCCCGGGAAGGGTGCGAGCATCCCGGGAGCTGCTGGTGTCGCAGGAGCGGTGCACAGGGGATGCTTTCCCTTGCAAACCCTGCGAGCAGCCCACGCCGGCGTCAACAGCCGGGAGACGACACTGTTAGTAAACAGCTTCCAAAGGCCGTGCTGATAGCTTCATGTCGTCTCGGCCATAAATCATGGGGAGAAGCCCCCCGGGACGCCCTCCGCTCCCTGCCTCGGCGCGCACCACCCACCTCCCTGTTTATTTGTAAGCGTCACCTCCTCCCTCCCGCTGGCGCGCAGCCCGCCGCGGGAACGCCGCGATGAATGGGGCTGCAACCACGGCAAAAGGAGATCCCTCACGGCACAGCCCCGCCAGCCTCTGCTGGGGCCCGGCACGAGCAGTCCCCCACCCCGTGCCGGGCTCCCCCTCGCCCGGAGCCGCTGCACCAGCACCCACCACCCCCAGGCTGCGGCGCGTACCCCCGCGGGAAGGCCGGCGGTGCCGCAGGGCTGGCGGAGCCCAGGTCCTCTTACCCGCCTGCAAACGTGCCTCGCAGCCCAAAGACCTTAGCAGAGATAAAGCCTTTGAGAAATCCCACTGCTCCTAATCCCCCAATAGCACAAAAATAATGAAGCATTATCTCATCAGGCCTTAACCCAGTAATTACCCAGGGGATGGCTTAATAAGGAAGGGACACCCACCTGCCAAACACAGCCTAAGCCTGCCTCCTGTCCAGTTACACAACGCAAGGCTGGGCACGGCGGCGTGTGCATCCTTCAGCCCTCTCGGACCACCCCAGGCAGGGCAGGGGGGGCAGGGGCAGCCCTGTCCCCAAACCGGGGGGTCTGGAGGAGCCCAGACACCCACAAGTCCCAACTCCTTCCCCAGACCAGGGGCTGGCACTGCCCCAAACGTCCATTCCGGACCCATCCAAGAGGAGGCAAGCCCTGCCATCAGAAAAAAAAAAAAAAAGCTGTCTGCCCCCAAACTCCCTGAAACGGCCCCGAAATCTCAGCCGGCGGGCGCCGTCCCCTCGCCAGCTCAGCTGATGCCGTGCCACCTCCTCCCCGCACCCCACATCCTTCCTGCCAGCCCTCCCCGGGCACAGCCCCACGCTCCAGCAGTGACGCCTGGACGGCGGGGAGAGGGGACGGTGGGGAGAGGGGATGGCGAGGAGAGGGGATGGCGGGGAGGAAGGCTCAGAGATGGGAGATGGCTTTAAACCCCATCCCGGCAGCTTGCCCTGCAGGTGCCGCGGGGATGTTTCCAGCCCATCCTGCGAGGCAGACATCTCGCCGTGACGGCCCAAATCACGAGCGGCTTCAGCAAATCTTAGCCAGGGCTCCGAGTCGGACCACGTGCCCTGCTCGGTTAACAGAGCCGGAGCGTGAAAAGTGAGCCGGTCGGAGGAGAGCACTTGGGTTACAGCTCGGAGCAGCCGCCGCGGGGACGGAGCGGGCTCCGACAGCTCCTGGCTGCTCCCCGGGCAGCGATATCTCCAGATCTTTTACAAATAAATATCATTGCTCATTACCTCGGCATTAAAGTTACATGCTGGGTGAGATGGGTACTGAGCTTTCTCTCGCTAATCTAAAACGGATGCCAGCGTTTCTATTATTAATCTCCTAGGACGCAAGCTCCCTCCCCCTCCGCCGGCTCTGCCACCGCCACCCCCTGTCCCCATGGGAGGAGAGGGCACGGCGGAGCGGCACGACAGCCCCTCTGTGCTTGCTCGCACGTGGCCCGACGGCTTCACTCCCTGGCTGAGCTATGCTGCTCCTTGGGGGGTAAAACCTCCTCCGACGCCGGGGCCGGGAGTTTCCCGAGGTTTGATTTCTCTGAACCCATCTCCACGTGCCGCCACGGCAAAGACGAGCAAGAGGTGGTGGGGCAGAGGCGGTTCCTCCCTCCACGGCAGCACGGGACGCGCAGACGCACAGAGCCAGGGGCATCTGGTAGGGCTCGCGTCAAGCCTTCATCCCAAAAAGGCCAGTCCCTACACACCAGCTGAGCGAGGGCTACCAGCCCCAGGGAAGACCTCTGCAAAAAAACCCTCCCTGCACAAGCAAAACCAAGATGAAACATTCTCAGTGCCTGTGTCTGCCCCAAGCTAGGGCTGCTCAGCTGTCCCCAGCGTCCCCATGTGCTGTGGACCGGCTGCTGGGAATACGCGCCTCGCAAGGAACCGAGCGGGTTTGACTCCCACACTCCGCCGTATCCCGGGCTGCCGCTCCAGCGCGGCGTGGGGCTGAGCTGCCGCAGGATGTGGCCCGGCAGGGCAGAGCCCGGCGCTGCCCACGCGCATCAGCATCTCCAGCAGCCGCTTCCTCCGAAGCCAGCAGATACTGAGTCACCACCGGCGGAGAGCCGCGCGGCTCGTCCTCTCGCCCTCTGCGGCTGGAGGTACCGCGGGCACGTTTGCCATACGGGGCCCCGCAGCAGCAGAAGCAGCGGCAGTAACTTCAGGGCAGGGATGGATGTCACAGCAGCCAGCTCCCAGCCCGCCCTGGGATAAACGCGGCGCTCCCCGCAGCCCGGCAGCAGTCCATGCCGCGCCTCGTCTCCTGCGGGCTTTAATCGCCATGATGGGTATCACGGTTAGACGTCAGCTTACTCAGAGGAAGGGGAGAGAGAGCGGTGGAAGAGCTGAGCACCAGGGCTGACCAAGGGTGAGCCGAGCCCGCCACAGAGCAGGGAGGGTTTAGCAGATCCCCAGGAGATCGGCTCGTCCCCACGGCACACGGCAGCCCCAATGCCCAGTCATGCCCCGCTGGATGTTGATCCGATGCGGAGAAAGTCCCCAAAAGCCCCCAAAGTCCCAATACAGAAAGTTTCTCCTCCCCAAATCACACACAGAGGACCAAGGGAGAAACCGAAGCAGCTTTCCCCATTTCCCCAGGAGGAGTGGGCCAGCTTTGCAGGGGGTGGATGGGGTTAGTGCTGGGGCATCTGCCCTGTCCCCACTCCACACACCACGAAATCATCCACCAGAGCCCTGAGACACGGCCAGGTGACAGCACCCATCAGCACTACACCTCCCATCCCAGCCCGGCTCCCCTCCCTTTGCTTCTCCATTTTAAGAGAACAACTAAACTTTACCCTTTTTATCATCCAGACCAGACCGCGACCGTGGGGTTGCTGCATCCTCCCCGGCTCCTAACCCCTCCCGGCGCATCTTACCCGTGAGAGCCCCCAGCCGAGTTACCGCAGTCCCCGCAGGACGAGGGTGCCTCGTGCTGGGCACTCGCTCGCCAAGGGGGCACATTTGCCTGTGTCCCCTGACGTCACGCGGCCCGCGTCGGGAAATGGATGCAGATTTCGACATCCTTCGGTTCATCAGCTGCTCGTTTCGACATCCCCATGGTAAAGCCTCAAAAAAAGCACACCCTGTCACTCCCTCGCAATCCTTTTTCTGCTAACTTGGCTTTATCCAGGAGAGTGTTTGTCACCTCCAAATAAATATTTATTAACCAAATTGCAGGTGTCTGGGGCTTCCCACCTCCTCTGCTTTCAGCTGCGCTGACACCAGAGCTCTGCTGAGCGCCCAGACGTCAGCTGGTAACAGCTCTGGGAGCGTTTCTGCCGCCTCCTTTGAGCCTGGCGTTCAAATAACTCCTCAAATCTTCCCACTAACCTCCGCGGGAACAGCCTGGTTAAGAGACATCTGAGAGCAAGCGGGCGCAGGGGGCGATGGATGAAAAAGCCGTGGTGGGAGGGAGCTTTCCTCGGGCTTCTTCGCTCTGTGAAGTCACGGGCAGACAGAAGGGAATGGGAAGTGCAAAGTCAAGGGCCAGTCCCGCAGGACAGACCCTCCCCAGCCCAGTTACTGCAGGTGTGGAATAAAGACCTTCTGGGTAACATCGTCTCCTTTGTGCTTTGCACCAAATCCAGAGATTCTTGGTGTCCTCCGCATCCTCCGGGCAAAGCTCCTTGGAGGGAAAGACTCCCAGTACTGGAGCATCCTCCGCCAGCTCAGGGGCTTAAAGAAATGTCTACAACCCAGCAGCACACTGGACCTCTTGGCTTTGGAAATGCAACCCCAGGTCCCAGACTCCAGAGCTGCACAGGAGACAGAGAGGGGCACCCAGGGGACACAGCGCCTTGCTCAAAGCCAGGGGGGTCCATATCCAGGAGAGCCGGGCCAGGGCAGACCACCGCTGTGCTCATGTGCACCTGAGCGGGGAAGACACGGAAGAGGACGGCACAGCACCCCTGCAACGAGCTACTGTGGCTCTTTGCTCCCCGGAGCATCACGTTCACCCAGAGGCAAAGCAAGAAAAAGATTTAAGCTGCCGAGAGCCAAAGGGAGATGTGAGGGAGGGCAGGGTGCATGCCGCAGTGGCTCCAGCCCAAGGAAAGTGCCCTGGAATTCATATAAAAGCTGCAGGACTTAATTATCAGCTTCCTTAATGGGGCAGGGATGTGCTGGGAGACCATCCCTCTCCCCTGGTTCTCCCTGGCACTGGGCTGGACACGTCCTCCCAGTGCCGCTGGCTGGGGTCAGGGCTGCAAAGGGCACCCGGGAGACACCAACAGACCGCAACACCCCGAGGATTCCCCCAGCCGGATTCTACCTCACCGGGACAGGAGGAGAAAAGTTAATTTTAGGGCATTTGATTTTCATCGAGACACTGGGCAGAGCCCAAGGTTAAACCACTGGGGCTGTAGTTGCCCGTTAACTTGCCAAGTAGGTAGCAGGACCGTCATTCAGCGGGAGGGCTGGGACTCCAGGGTCCCCTCGCTGCTTCCGACCCAGGTTCCCTGCCCGATTTCGTGGGGGCCGTGCACCCCCCATGGCCGGGAGCGCAGGGCCAGCCCGCCCCGTGTCTGCGCGGGCAGGCACCAGCTCGACCCTCTTCGCGGAGAGGACAGGGAAGAAGCCATTCACCCGCCGAGCAACGCGCCGCCCGATTCCGCAGCCAAACAACAGTGAGAGCCATCTGCCGTGACAGTTCATCCCGGAGTAACGGTGGGATAGGTTTAAAAAATACTCTTGAAAAGAGAATTTCCTCGTCCTGCCTGCTCCGTGGCGGTTACGGGACCAAGCGATGGGTTTGCCAGCCGCCCTCCCCATCTCATCTCACCCTCTCTGGCAACACAGAAATGAGGGGAAAAAAGAGGGAAAAAGAGATGAGAGTCCAAAACAGACCAGCTGCAGCGCCGGGCAGTTTGACTGTGGGAATGGAAACCTTCCCAGCCCGCATCCCTGGGCATCCCCGAGCCCCAGTTGACGGACAACGGGAGCCACAAGGAAACGGGAAAGCACGAACAAGAGATTTAGTGCTCCACCACATTAGGGGAGATGCTCACGCCAAGGTCAGGGTGCAGAAAGGGACAGCCCAAGGCCACCTCCCCTCCCTTGAGGCACAACCAAAGGGATTTAGGCACCTTGACCGCCCTTGGGGACACCGCTGGGCTCCTCTCCGGCACAGCCTCCCACCCAGGGTGACGATAAATCCCAGACTGGGAAACGCTCCGCCGCCGCCGCAGACATGGGGAACGTTTTAACAGCCCAGCCTCCCCCTCTCCGTCCCTTGTCACCGCTGTCACCGCGTCCCCTTCCTCCCTCCCTCCCTCCCACCCCTTTCGAATTAGCAGCCATCGACCTCCTCCCCCTGCGGAGCTGACATTAATCCGGCAATGTTTGTTTAACAACAGCTCCCATTGATCTGTAGCCTGATCCCCCAAGTCAATACAGGCTTTCGCCAGGGTCTGGAGCGCGGGATCCGGCTCCGGAGTGGCCCGTCAAGCTAAAACGGCTTCACGGGCTGATAGGATCAGATGCTGTCAGTGCTGCTCTGGGACCTATTAGCTTTAATTAGCTGATGATGCTGTAGAGGCCACATAAAACAATGAAGGGGATTGATCCCTCGTGTAACACTATTGACAGTGGAGCTGCATCTGGGATCAGTTTGGTGCCGGATGCATCTGTAGGGTCTATAAAACCAAGGCCTGTTTTCTTTTTCTTTTCTTTTTTTTTTTTCTTTAATTTTAAAATCCCATAATGGTAGGCCTGCAAGTTTAAAAGCAAGAGGAAAAAAAAAAAAAAAGGGAAAAAAGCCAAAAGTCAACTGCAGGGAACCCTCTATGATTCCCCTTGATGATAAGTTAGGGCACATTTAACCACTTCCACCATCCCTCCCTGCTGAAGACCCTCGTGTGTACCGCACACGCTGATTATGACGGCACGCAAGCCTGCTTCCAGGTCACTGTCGTTACCCCTGTTCTAAAAACACCCGCTTTCTCCACGTCCTTTGCTCTGAAGGGCACACCGGTCCCCGAACAACTCGCTTTCTGCAAAGCTCTTTCCCTCTGCGCAGTGTCACCGTCACACCTGCAGCGAGTGACCGGGGTACCACAACGAACATGCTGCAACCAAGGAAGGAACCCAAAAATACCGGGATGCTGCAGGCAGCTCTTTCATTTTCCTCTCCCTGCTGCAATCGTCCAGCTGAGCGTCTCCGTGTGCCCCCGCATGCAGTGGGGATTTCCCCCAAGGGACTGAGATGCTGACAGCCGAATGCCCCAGGTACCCCCTTACGTATGAAGAAATCCCGGTGAGATAAACCCACAGTCATTACAAGCACTCAGCACCCGGAGCACCTCTCCGAACACCTCCCAACAGCACTGGGGAATCACACAGGTTTCAGCCCCGCGAGCTCCCCTCTTTAACCCCCAGCATTTAGCAGATGGAGCACCACATCTCTACGGCGCTGCAGCCCAGGGATGCAGGTTTCGCCAGCCCAGAAACAGGGCCAGGAGCTGAAAAACTCCCCTGAGCCAGCAGGGATTCCCTGCACAGCACGCAGAGAGGAGGATTTACATCGCATCTCTCCCCTGACATCACATCTCTCCCCAACATCGCATCTCTCCCCTGACATCACATCTCTCCCCTGACATC
>RSEF01000017.1:9311051-9341035 GCA_003993805.1 Himantopus leucocephalus
CCCCTCCCACCCTCCCCTTCTTTCCCCCCCACCGGTGATTTTCTCCCTCCTTGCAGGGAAGCGGGTGGGTGGGCGACGGGGCGGCTAATGAGCAGCGCCAGTGGCAGAGGTTACCATTAATGATTTTCCCAACAGATCACACCGCTCCCCTTTTAACCTCTGTTAGCGAGCCGAAGTCCTTGAATTATACAGCCGAGTGCATCCACCCCACCGCCCTCCGGCTCTGCCCATAACCCCCCCCTCCACTGGCTGAGCCCCCCCGTGCCCCAGCAGCCTCCCGTGGGAATGCCGGCCCAGCCCCGCGCACCCCGGCCGCTGCCACCGCCGGCATCCCGAGATGTCGAAAGGCAGCAAAGCTGATGCTGATGGGCATGAAGGTCAGCGGAGAGGGAAGGTCATCTCCGGCGGCGGAGCCGGCCGCCCCGCGGGCAGCAGTGACCGCAGCGCACCCGCTCCGCCGGCCCTGCCTGCGCCGGGGCATCCCGTCCCAAAGTCTGTCCTGGGGGTCGGCTTGGGCAGAGCTCTCCCCACGCACGAACAGAGGTTGCAAATGCATCATTGGGGGAACACGAGAGAAAAGCAAATACATCTGTATTTACCCTGAACAGCACTGACGGTACCTCCGGGTCCCACCGTTCCCCTTCCCTGCTGTCACTTCCATGGCGAAAAGCCAAGGAGGTCGGTCGGCTCCTGCTCTCCCGCCTCCCCCCGGGGAAAGTTTGGGGCTCTGGCAAGCTGCCGGTGCAACGGGAGGAACAGGGATGCTGTTTTCCACGGCGGGGTGTGACTCGGGATGACTCAGTGCATGGGGGTGCACCCAGCAGCGGCAGCGACCCCTCCAGCCAGCCCCGGCCGTCCCGTTCCTGTTTCACCGCTGGGGGAAACTGAGGCACAGAGGGACCCTACCAGGGCTGAACACCGATTGCCGGAGACCGGCCCACGTTACAGCACTGCCCTTTCCCCCCCACCTCAAAACCCACCCCCGGGCGGCTGCTGCCGAGCCCAGCGAGAAGAGCCATGCACCCCTCGGCGCTGCCCCCGGAGCAGCCGTGGACAGACCAGCGCCGTGCCCGCCTCTCTCCTCTGCTTTCCCACTTGTTCCTGTCCGCACCACGCAAAGAGAGGGTGCGATGCTCACGCACCCCTTGCGGTCCACCACCCTGCCCGCCCGGCTGCACACGTGCACACACGCGTGCAAAAAAAGCCGCCCGTAATCTCCTTTCCATCTGCTGCCCCTCGCTCGTCCTCACGTGAGCGATGCCATCATCTACCGAACACAAGAGGAGTCATGGGAATTCATTGCCTCGGTCCCCCGCCCCTGTCCATCAGTGTCCCATGCGGCAGAAGATCGGGGTCCCGGGGGGACACGGCGCCATCCCATCCCATCCCATCCCGGCTCCGTGACTTGAGGCTCACGTGGCAGCCGTGGGGTTTGCAAAGAAGGAGAGGCCATGGCCAAGCTGGACCTGGCTGGATGGGGGAGAGGAAAACCACGCAGGGGTGGGACACAAGGAGGGACGGGAAGGAGCCCACATCCCGCCTTGATGCTCTGCCCCTCCGCTTCCCCATCTTTATGTGGGGGGTTCACCCTCTCCCCTCCTGACCTGGGAGCAAAACACGGCCCCTGAGGAGAAGCACAAACCCACCGCGTGTCCCATCCCTCCTCCGACACCTCCTCCCGGCCGGCACGTGAGCGACGGGGGCTCCAGCCGAGCGGCTGTCGCTTGTGATTTGTGGCGTTAATATTTCAGGGGAGGGGAGCGAAGGGGTGACAAGGGCCGGGGAGAGCCAGCTCTTGGAAGTCAACCAGCAGGGTTATAGCTGAAGGCAAAGCAATAACACTGATGGATCTGAGGACCTGGGGTGGCAGAGGCTGGAGGAGGAGGAAAGGAGAGACGAAAGCAGACAAGGAAGGGTGACAAACAGCATAAATACGTTCTGCCTTTACATGAGGTCACCATGAGCTTGTTTCATTAATTAGCCCCATCCCGCACTAGGGAGGGAGCATCACGCCACCCCAGAAGGGGACCAGGGCTGGCAGCAGAGCCGGGCAGTCACAGAACGAGGTGACAGGGCTGGCGCGGCCGCCGTGCTGGGCTGGGTCCCCAGCGCTGGGAGCGTTTCCCCGCCAGCCGCTCCGCTGCCGGAAGGTGCCAGCAGCCGCCAAAGCTGCACCCATCCATCCCACGCACCCACGGGCATCCTTTCCTGAGCCGCCTCTTGCCGCCGGGGGAAGCCGCGGTTCAGCCAGCCCCACTGCCCCCAGCCCCAGTAATGTCACGACAGCCCCGATAATGCCGCGACAGCCCCAGCCCCCTCCGACCCGGCAGCGGTCAGACCTGACAGAAGGGGCCCTTTTTAAGACCTGCAACACTTGAGAGGCTTAACGACAAGAATATCTCGATTATCCGCACCCAGAGCCCTCGAGCAGCTCCTGCTGCTCTCCAGCGGCTTAAAGGATGGGAATTACCGGCGGGGGCACCCGAGACCCCTCTGTAGCATCACCCCCATCGGCACCTCCGGCTCCCGCAGCCCGCTGGTGCCTCTCCTTCCGAGGGACCACAAATATTCACATAACCCCCTCCCCGCCCCCAATCGCCACCCCGGTCTCCTCCCCGGCGCTTTTCACACCTTCCATCACCAGCGAGGCATGTGCGACTGGCAACGGGCCACAGCCAGGCCCGCCGCTGCGCGGCGACGGCGGCGTTTTGCTGGGAAAAAGGGCAATTTAATTATCCTGTCTTCTGTTTCGTGACAATACAGGAAGGCGCTGCTCAGACAGAGAAAGCGCCGTGCAGGCACACACGGGCATCACGTATGGCAACAGCAACCCTGCTCGCCGCTTCCCGCGGGTGCGTCCGCGCTTCCCGGCTTTCCGCCAGCGGCAAAGAGGGGCCGGGAAAGGCGGGCACATGGAAACGACAGGGTTAAAGCACAGCCCCAAAACTTCAGGTTTTTCAATAGCCCAAAGAAGCAGGAAAAATGTTTTTGTTGTCCAGCTGCAATGCTTCTCCCCAGCTCAAAGCAAGCGCCGCCTCTCATCTGGGGGCTGTTTGGCCAGCGCGGGTCTATTTTTACAAGGAAAATGGTATTTTGAAGGGGAAGGTCGATCAGAAAAGGAAGAAGTATTAAAAATACTGCCGTCCTCTTTGGGGAGATCAAACTATTCACTGAATCCAGCCAGACTTCACAAACTGCATCTGACCTTCCCAAGCACTGCTTACCAGAAAATTTACTATTAAAATATATTAAGTAATATAAAATATATTAAAATCTACCCCTTAACTCAGCGCTACCCATGGACAAGGGGTGAAGGCAGGAGTGCGGTGCCCGTCCTGCTGGGTGGGTTGCAGTCGGGACTATGCAGTGACAGAGCGCTGGCCCTGCTCCATCCCCCTGGGGATGTGGGGGACAAGGACAGAGGATGCTGCCAGGACCAACTCCCACACCATGGGGCAGACAGGAGCGTGCTGGGGACACTGGTCCTGCCCGGCTGAAGCCCTGCAGTGACCGTCCGGGCTCGGTGCACGGGCAGCACGCGTGCCGTGGCGTTTGTTGTGACAGCATCTCCATTAGCACCGAAGAGCCAAGCTGCCTTCTCAAGGACGTGGCACAGACACCCTCATTAGTACGTTAATTATACTTGTTGGCCAGGGAAGAGCAGGTGCAAGAGGATGGAGGGGGAGCAGGAGTGCCGGTGCAGGATGATGGGACAGCCTGACCTCCCCAGAGGCAGGGTAGGGGGATGGAGAGCAGCAGGACACGGCTCCTCCTTTGCTCCTCCAGCAGAGAAAGGTCCTTCCAAGATCCCCAAGTGCCGCTGCCGCTTGCAGGGCGAGAGCTGCAGTGACAGTAAATAAGCATGACAGGGAAGAAAGGGACTTTCCAGACAGGAAAGTTGTCTCCCCCGGCACAGGGGAGAGGAGGAGACACCAGCCTGGTGTGGGGCACACAAACGGGGCAGGTGCTGTGCCGGCTCAGCGGGGGAGCGCTGCCTCCGTCCCCACAGCAAAGCCACAGCCACCCGAAATCCCCGGCACGAGGAAGTTCCCACGCCCCGGTGCAAACCCAGCCGCAATCCCAGCGATGAGCTGGCGTGTCCCGCGACACGGGAGACGAGCTGGCAGCCCGGCTTACAAACTGGTGACAAAGCAGCGAGTCTTCTGCCCACTCGGGAGGGCTGGTGGTGGCAGTGGCACCTCGGGGACACCAGCCCCGCTTCCCTGCCAACAGGCTGTGTGCTGCAGAGCCCTTGCGAGGCAGGAGAGCCCCAGGAGCTTTCCTCCAGGGTCCCCTTAAGAAGCAACTCCTGCTCTCATGGGTCCCCCTGATTTAATTTTCACTCCCTTCTGCACACGCGGGAGCATCACGCTCCCGTCCCTGCAGCCACACGCAAACCCTTGCTGCAGGTCGGGAGCGATAAGAGACTGCGGAGGCGTTTCGGAAGCACAGAGGAGGCCCTATAGCGAATGTCTGATACCAGGCTGGGTGACAAAAGGCATTTCTCTCACCGGAGAAATCTGTTCCCCTCACGCCTGCCAGGGAGCAGCCAGGGCTCTGCTTTTTGCAGCGCCGGCCAGCCTTGACCCAGCTCAGCTCCCCGAGGAGCATCACGGCTATTCCCCCTCTCCTCCTGCTTCGGCTTTTGTGCAAGCGATGAGTCACGAAGCGCTCGCGGGGCTTTGCTGTCCCCAAAGCACACACGCACGCACGCACGCAGCAGCCGCGGTGCCCGGCATCACCGCCCGGCGAAGGATGGGTTAAGCCGGCCCCGTGGTGCCCCGTCTCCAGGCAGGTGCTCAGCGATGGGTGCCGCCGGGCAGGTCGGAGCCCGGCACCCCGAGCACCGGGCTGGCTTCTGCACAAGCTTACGTTAACCGGCTCTGATGGCTGCTTCGGAACGGCCGCCGCGGGGAGAGCCCCGGCTGGGCACACCTGCCCCTCGCCGTGGCTGTGGCGGTGGGGGGCCGCGGTGNCCCCCCCCCCCCTGCGCTGGCTTGGGGTCAAACTGACCGAACACCTGCGCAGGGCTGATGGTGGCCAGAGGGGATGGCGATGCAGATGGCCGCACACTCCAGCTGCTCCCTGCGCGGCGCTGAGCCCGCGTCGGCACCCACCCGAGCCCTCCCCGGCCCCCCGACAGCCCACAGCATCATCGGGGCCACCCCGCTCACAGGCTGAAGCGGAGCCCCCCCTGGATTGCACCACCCCACTGCTCCATCTCCCCTCCCTCGGCAATTTGCACATCGGTTTTAACCATCCCACGGTCTACGGCTGGCTCCAACTGATGCAGGTGCGCATCCCCCACACACACGCTGCTGCATCCCAGGAGACGTCGTGCCGGGAGGTGCGAGGTGGAGCATGGAAACCCGGTGTCCTGCCATTTAGGGTGATACAGGGTGATGTTCCACCCAAGAGGACAAGTCAACCCCGGGGCTTGAAGCGCTTGTGGCCCCAGGAGCAACCTGTTCCCCCACGGAGCTCAGCAGCACGAGCTCGGCCGTGCCAGCCAGGGGAGCCGGAGCAGCAGGGGATGCTGCAAAAGGGGGGAACCCCTGCCAAAGGGGGGAAACCCTACAAAAGGGGGGAACCCCTGCAAAAGGGGGGATCCCACCCCGCAGTTCTGCATGGCTCACGGACACGTCCCCACACCAGAGCCCATCAGTGCCACCGCCTGCCCCGGCCGGGCACGGAGAGCACAGCGTGTTTGTACCCAGGTGAGCGAGGAGGAACAGGCTCCTCTTAACTCATCTCTCCATCCGTCTGCAAAAACAACCACCTAAGAGGGTGTCTGAACTGGAGATGAGCAACAAGAGTCCAGACTTCAAGGATGTCGGCATTAGATGCCATTTGGGATGTTTTTCTTAATCAGGTCCATTGTCAACACACAAAAATGTGCCTCTGACACCCCAGGGATGCTGATTCCTGACGCTGCCTCAGGAGCAGCAAAAATGCAGATGATTCAGCTCCAAAATTATCGACAGTGGGATGTAAGCCTCCCAGCAGATCCCTGGCTATTCCTGGGCAAAAGCTCAAAGCCGCCTTTGCTTCTCTCTCCTCCTCTTAAAACCATCAGAGAATAGATTTCTTTTTTTTTTTTTTTCTTTTTTTTTCGCTGTGAATACATTCTTCTCCCTCCCAGCCCTGCAAGAAGGGAACGGAGCAGGAGCTCCGGGGACGGCTGCCCCGTGGCCGCTGCCCGCGCTGGCCGGCAGCCCGGCGTGCCCGCAGCGCCGGGACACACGTATGCCAGGAAGGGCGAACACGACCCCGTCGGCCTTTCCCATCTGCCGGGAGGATTTGCACCGACTCGCGCCGGGGCTTGGACGACGGCGTGCCGCCGCCGCTGCTATTTTCTCTCTGTTTTCCTAGACATTAACACTTCCTCCCTTCACCCACAAGATGGTTTCCAGGCTTCGATTCTCTTCCCTATGGCAACAAAAACCCAGCCAGGAAACCTCAACCCACTCGCCCGACTCTCTCGCAGGCGAGGGAGGTGGGGGGGAGCCCCGGCCCCTCCGGGCTGGTCATTTCAGCTCCATGCTGAACTATTTTAAAGCAAAAACTTTTGCCACTAACATAAAGCAAACTTTGCCACACGCGTGGCTCAGCCGGGTCCACGTCCTCCTCACGAGCATCGCCAGACCCATGGGACAGCACTGCCACCATCCCCGCTCCCGGCAAGCGGGGGGACACCGGGAGGGGGAAGGGACTTATAGAACCCCCCCACTGCACCTGCACGCCACCCCGGCCAGGGCTGAATCCGCTCGGCCACTGGGCTGGAGCACAGGAGATATGCTGCTCTCCAGCCTGCAGCCACCCTGCTCCGACAGCAGGTACCCCAGGGATGCTGCGCGATGCACACGCGTCGCCTAAAATACCAAATTCATGAGGGAACGGACAGGGCAAAGAGTGGATGCCAAAGAGGAAAGGGGGAGGAAGGATAAGAGAGCAAAGAAATCGTATCAGCTCGAATCAAAACAGGCCACGGAAATGATTGCACTTAAGCTTTTCACGCCTGGCTAATTTTTTTATTATTCAAAGAAATTCCTGTTTTTGTTTTGCCTCCTCGAAGGAAGAACCAGAGGGGAGAGAGCTCCTCCAGCAATCACAGATAATAACCACCGCGGAAAAAAGGCTTCCTGCTCAAACAATGGGAGACAATTAGCACGAGCCGGTGCGGGAGCATCTTTTAATCTGTCCTGCCTTGTCAAAACAGAAGAAAAAAAAAAGAAACGCTTTGCGGGAAAGAGGGCTGCAATTAGGTATTTATTTTGGGTCAGAAAGCCGCGCACTCTGGCACCGCATCGCCGCTTTGCTGCCGCAGCAAAACGGCAGCGTGTCAGGATCTCCGGGGGAAAGCGAGCCAGGGGATGCTCCAAGGATGCCAGGCGAGTCCGCGCGGCGAGGACACGCTGCGCCAGGCAGGATGCAACCCTCGAGGTGGCTGCCGGGCTCACAACCCCGTTTGCATCCCTGCTTTCAGCCGCGTCACTGCTCAGGACTGCTTGGTGGGGAAGGACAAGGACTCAACCGTGATCAAGCTCAGGCTCCTGCGAGACTCTGGCGTGTGTCCGCTTTTTTAGGGTGCTCCCACCCAGGTCACACAAAGGCACCCATCAGCCTTAGATGGACCTTCTCCCTCTCGCGTGGCTCTCCGATGCCAGCGGAGGGCTGAAGCCCTTCAACACCCACCACACGGCACCTGAGATGCTTCTCCAGCCGCTCAGCCCGGTGCCGAGGCCACCCGAGGAAGAGCAGCCTTCCTCCCACACCAGCCGCTGCTCCTTTAACTCCGCCGTCGGAGGCACCAGGAGAAAACACCCGCGCTGAAAATCCAACTGTGCGTCATTCAGCTCTCATTTTGATTGTTAAAAATTCATTAATGAGAGCAGATTGGTATTATATCGCTGCCTTAATTAAAGAGGGCTACGGAACAGCATTTTAAATAGCAATGTCATTTTCTAATTGACACAGCTACATTATAAAGAAAAATACTTAAACAGAACTTGAAACCAAGCCGGTTTCTTCTGATGGCAGGGCTCATTTTGGCTTAAATTTTTAATCCGCTCGTGAAATATTTACAGGCGAGGAAAGGGATAATGTTTCTCCAGGTGTACGGTTCCCCTCCTCCGGCCCAGTCCCCCGCGAGGTTGCCGCGGGAGGAAGGCTTCACCACCCAGGGCAGCTGCTTCTCCATCCTCCTCCACGCAGGACCCCATGGCTGCAATCCTTCCTGAGACCCAGGGGCTGCCCCGAGCCCCGGCAGACCCCGAGCCCCGCTCATGTCCCTGTTCCATCTGCATCCTTTCGGCTAAACCCCGCTGGGTTTGAGTGGAAAAGCATGGGTTTTGGTGCCTTTCGTGGGCCAGGTATTTCTTTCCTACCAAGGGCAGAGGGATGAGAGGGGCTGAGCACGTCCGTGCCAGCGCTGGCTGGGTCCCTACAGGCTTGATGGGAAGGCACAGGGATGCGGCACAGGGATGCAGCATGGGGATGCAGCACAGGGATGCGGCACAGGGATGCGGCACAGGGATGCGGCACAGCTCAGGCACTAGCCAAAAGCATCCCGTGTCAGGCCACATTCAGATGCCAGATCCCCCCTTCTCACACGCAGATGCTCAACACCTCTCTCCCGCTATTTAAGGTGTTTCATACACAAACCTCCTACAGCCTACAGCTAATTCCACGCGTTTAAGAGCACAGATTCCTCCTGGTTTCCATTTAGGAAAAAAATCTGGTCACCACTTCAAGTACCGGGACAGCAAATCAGGGAAGAAAATGGCTCCGTATGCCTGGATGCAAATTCCTCTGGAAGGCAGTGTGTCCCCCTCTCCCCCGCCCCGCACGGCCGCCCGCCCCCCTGCACGCAGCAGCCTGGGAAACCGGTCCCCGCTCAGGCCAGCGAGAGATTTTTCCACCAGCATTAGTGGAAATTAGTGGCGTTAGTCCACGCCTGCGTTTCAGCAGCCAGCCAGAGCGAACTCATAGAAAAGTGGTCCGTACGCCAAGTCCATTGAAACCGGTAGCACCGTGCTTTGGCCACTGCGCTCAGTACAAGCGCGCGGGCAGGGTGAGCCAGAGGACAGGTTGCTCAGAGGCTTAAACTCTGGATCTGCCTCTCGCTAGCTTTTCAGACGACCTTTCAGATCTTAGAGACAGCCCAACACCCTGCCTCAGTTTCCCTTCTTGCCAAACGCCGCCGCCTGTCTCCTTTTTGCGGGCGTTTTTGCAGCGTCCCCGGCCGCGGGGCGAGCTGAGCTGGAGGCCGGGGGTGATGCTACACCCAGCCCCGGGTGTCGACTGCGCCCCTCACACTCTGCCTTTTCACAACAACAACTTCCAAACGCAAAATGTCATCAGCCCGCGGGGCGGCTTGGCCTCGCTGCCTTAAGTTTTTTAAAGGCGAAAAGATTTGGAAACCCAACAAGAGAGGGGAAACGTCAACTCCTCCGCTCCTCCTTCTCTCTCGCTGAGAGAGGGATGCTCATCTCCACACCCCACGGACACCCACGGGAAAGGGAAGGATGGGAGCTGGCACCGCGCAGGACGTGACAGCACGCCCAAGGGATGCGCATCCCGCTGCAGGAGGGTTCGGTCCAACCCTTTCCCCATCCAAGCATCCCTCTGCCCCGTGTCCCCAGCTCCGGTCACTTCCCCGCCTGTCGTGAGAGGGTGAGACTGTCCAGCTGGCTCGCAGAGGATATGGACAGGCTGTTTAATCAGGGAGAGCGATTCGGCTGTAATTTCTTCTGATAAAGTATTACAGATGCTGCATTTCTAGCCATCTGGCAGCAGGCTGCGTTTCCTGCCTCTGCTTCTCGCGCTCTCAGGAGAAGAGGGGAGAGAGGGATCAAAAATGAAAGGCAGGATGGCGAGGAGGGCTGCGCCGGGATGGGGAGGGGAGCGGGGCAGAAATTCCCATCTCCCATCCCTGCCAATGCCGCACTGCCCGTCCCGCAGGCTGGAAGCCTGCAGGCACCGCTCGGCAGAGGGTAGGACCGGCGAAGAGCACATCGACGTCCCCGGGAAAAGCAGAGCAAGTGGGGCCAGAGCTGTCAAAAGCCAGGCTGTCCCTCGGCAGGGCAGGGACAGAGCCCCCAGCCCATCCTCCTCCGCTGCCCCCTGCATCATCCCCAGCGCAGGCACCCATCCGGATCCCTGGACCCTCGATGCCAACCACAGCACAGCGGAAAGCGTCTGCCCCCATGCTAATCAAACTGGGGAGAGCCCAAAACCGAACGCAGCGGAGTCCATCCAGCCTCACGGCCCAAGGAGTAATTTGCCCCGAGAGGAGCAATCCGGCGGCGCAGGGGGAGGCTCTGCAGACAAAAGGCAGCTCGCTCGGATTTACCAGAGCCTGAGCAGAACCGTCACAGGGTTCAGAGCATTAAAAATAACTGAAGGGAAGGGCTCGCACTTCATTACTTTCGACAGAACTGGGTCTTGGTCACGCCAAGTATCTGCTGGGGAGCAATCACGGCACCGCACGCCGCAGCCCTCCCTCGCGCCGCTCAGGTGTGAAGCCGAAGCAGAACGGGGCCAGGGATAAAAGGGGGCTGCAGGGGGCTTTATTTTGCCCTTCTCCCTGACCTGCCGTTGCAAGATGTACAGACCCCTTACGCCCCGCAGCCCTTGCATCCCTGCTCCTGCTCTCGGGACCGCATCTCTCCACCCGCGTTTCGGGGGGATGGGGACGTAGGTACCCCCGGGAGGGCTGGGCAGCACGGCGCCGGGCAGCAGCGATGCTTTCGTCTCGTCGGCAGCACCGGGCTGCAAAAACACGGGAGATGCCTTGGCACAGGGCACCGTCGATGCCAGCGGTGCTGCGTGGGAAAACCAGCCCCGGCTGAAGTTTCTTTGTGAACCACAGAGAGTTAAAGGCTGGCTGAGGCCCTGAAGCATGAGGTTTATGCATATGTAGCTAATGTAATACAATTATACATTAATATATAACTAACAGCCATGGTAATACAACATTACAGTAGGTAGATTATCCCATCTCCTGTAATTTATTATTGTTATTTGTAATCCATTAGTGTCCAGAGCTGAACCCGGGTCAGAGTGCAGCATCCCAGCACGCTTTCGTGCAGGAGCGGGCGGATGGAGGACCCTCCTGCTACGGGGCCAAATCCTGCCCCAAGCTCCTGCAGCGGCGAGTCCTGGGCAGAGACCTGCCACCCCAGCGGGACCCCGCGCTGGGGTCCCAGTGGCAGACATCCACCAACACTGGGTAAAGCCGCAAGGCATTGCCTGCCCGACACCCCCCCCCCACGCCCTGCCCCGAAACACTGGGGCCAAAGGGGCCGAGGGGCTCAGCGGGGATCTGGCAGGGGGATCTGGCAGCCCCGAGGCTGGGCCACCGCCTCGCCATCACCGCAGAGCCATTCCAGTTGCCTTTGAGGGGAAGGAACAAAGCCCAACTGGTTTCGCGCAGCCACCAATTAATCTTGATCGACACCACCCTCCATAGTGAGTCATCCACCCGAAGTCAATTTACATTTTTATTAAATCACACAGGAAAATTAGAAGCGTTATTACTTCCCTCCGATTCAATACGTGTTCTGTGTTCCCCCACCATTCACCGTGTGGGAAAACATCCCGGCATCTCCGGTTTAACCGTTTCTTCCCAGCACTCCCCACCCCAAAGCATCCCTTTTGCGTAGCCTGGAAATAAATCAGGCCAGCCTTTGCAGGAGGAGAGCGGGAGAGAAACCAGATACCTCCAGAGAAAGCGCGACAGACGGCGATGCCACTACCCGGGGAAGGAGGACCACAAAGGCAAACGGCGGCAGCGCCCGGCACGGTGCATCCCCGGGCACACCAATGCGTGCCGCAGGGCAGCCCCACCGATGCGGACCCCAGCTCCAACCTGGCTGGTCTTCTCCACAGGGACAGGTCCTCCCACTCAGCCCTCGCACGGAGCCGGATGTGCCCCGGGAAGTTCATTGGGAGGGAAAAACGGCTCCGTATGCACCACAGCAGCCAGGCAATCAATACCCATTTATATCCATCCTTAAAGCCATCCCATTCTGCCATGTCTGCTGCGCGCAAGATTATATCATCCTTGCTGCTACAACACAAGCATCTAAATTCAACATCAATTTATTTATGGTCTCCACATGATCCAAGCAGATCTGCGGGAGAGCAGGAAATGTAGCGTCGGAGAAAGATAAAAATGCGCGTGTGCACGAGCGAGACCAGAGGGCTTCCCCGGGAGCGGGCACGAATCTGGGTTTGTGGTGCACACCTCTACGCTTATGTGGCTATTTAGTGGGGTAAAACAAGAGGGGAGTTCTCCTATCACTGCTAGAATTAATATTTGCTTGAAGGGAAAGCCCAAAAGCTCCCACTGGAATCACATCTCCGCCCTGCTGGGCACTGGGATGGAGAGTCCGTGCTCCGAAGAGCACTTAATCTGACTGGGTCTGAAAATTATTTCTCAAGGATGAACGCTGCTATGATGGAAGTATTTCCCAGGGATGAATGCCGATTGTTTGCAAAGTCCGATCAATGTGGACCGTATTTCCTGTGGTTGGAGCAAGAGGAAGGAAGGGAATTTCCACTTTGCGATTAAATTCCAAAAAGTACTATATTTTTCTCCTAAATCAGGACAAAGGCACGGTTTGAAACCTCTGTGCTTCCTGCCAGCGGGGAAGACTCCAAGTTTCAACCACGCTCTTTGCGCTGTGTCCTAGACAAGGACCGAAAACCGAGTGACTTGCCCGTGGCCGCGCAGGAGGGCAGGCAGCAGCCCCAGCAGGCGACCGGAGCCCACCGGTGCCTCCCCGCCACCTCCACCGCACTCGAGCGTTGCAAACCCATCGCTGCAACTCTCCAAACGCTACCGCTTGCAGCCTTGCACGCTGCTGCGTAAAAATACTGGTTTTCTGGGTGTGCGCACGGCTGGTTAGTGCAGGCAGGGTGTCTGCGAGCTACCTGCCCCCTGCCGTGGTCCAGCGAGCCAGGCACCGAACCGGGCACGGCCACGGTCTCATTTCTGCCTGTCCACAAAGCCCGTCTGCCTGCTCGGGAGCCCCGAGCCCTCCTGCCAGGCGCTCAATGCACCAGGAACCGAAAGCTCCCAGGCGCACCAGTTAGTGGCATGGGGAGGCTCAGGGCGCAGGGATGCTGGTGGCACAGGGATACTGGTGGCATAGGGGTGCTCGCGGCACAGGGATGCTCATGGCACAGGGATGCTCATGGCACAGGGATGCTGGTGGCACAGGGGTGCTCGCAGCACAGGGATGCTCAGGGCACAGGGATGCTCGCAGCACAGGGATGCTGATGGCACAGGGATGCTCAGGGCACAGGGATGCTGGTGGCACAGGGATGCTCGCAGCACAGGGATGCTGGTGGCACAGGGATGCTCAGGGCACAGGGATGCTCGCGGCACAGGGATGCTGGTGACACAGGGATGCTCGCAGCACAGGGATGCTCTCAGCACAGGGATGCTCACAGCAAGCAGAGCCTTTTGGAAACACACAGCTGTTGAGCCCCAGCTTTGCAAACACCCTTTCTGCCTCTTCCCCTCGGTCACCTCGGTGCAGAACTGCTGGCTCAGCACGGCGGCGCCTGCCCCCACCCTGCGCCTGAAAGAGAACAGAGATGGGAGAGGGAATCCCCTTGCAAGCGAGGTGCGGAGCCCCGCTCGCCCCGCCACGTCCCCGCGTGCCATCCCGGGGAGGCACGCTCCTCCTCGGGGGACAGCCGCCATGCAACTTCGGATTTCCCAGGCTGCCTGAAAAGGGCCTTTCGCGAATTCCTCCGATGCCTGCAGCGCTTCTGAAGTCCTGTTTTTCCACTCCAGCAGCCCCCCCCTCCTTGTTTTCCTTCTCCGGCTGCTGACCCAGATTTCATAATGAATGAATCCATGCAGCGCTCTTCAGACTTTAATTATTTTTTCACTTTTTCTCATCATACATTATGCATCAATAAAAAAAAAACAAAACTACCACACCACAGCACAATTAATTTAAGCTTGAATGGTTAACTCCTGCCTATCACTAATAGCAAAAGTGTTGGGAAATTGCAGCTCTTATTTTAGACCTCGCATTAATGTCAGGGATGAAAACAAACAGTTTTTGAGAGGCTGCGGTAGCTTGGCTAAGACAGCAGACGACGACTAATGTATTTCTTCATAAAAGCTGCTTTTTTAGTCTATTTACAGCAAGAACCTGCCACACACCTGCCCCTTCTTCCCCCGCTTGCGCCCACAAGCGAGCTCTGAGCGTGGTTCGGGCAGGATGGCAACGGGATCCAGCACAGCCACAGCCCCGGGCAGAGCTGCCCCATGGCTACGACAGCCCCACCGCGCTCAGCCCCCCGAGACTCAGTGGGTGCCGTCCCCACGGGCCACGGTCCCCGAGCGGGTGACGGCTGTGCTCCCGGGGAGTGAGCCCACACGCGTGGCGCCTGCCTCCGAAACCTGAAGGCACTTTGCAAACATTCATGAATGAACACTCCCGGCAGCCCAGGGGAGATTATTATTAGCCGTCCCGGAGGTCTTGAGCAGCAGAAAGATGTTTTCCTCTCCGCTCTGTCGGCTCAGCCCCGATGCTTTCAGAGGGGTGGCACCGAGCTAGCGGAGTCAGTGCAGCCCGGGCACATCCCGAGCATCCTCCCCGGGCTGCAGGGAGGACCACGGCTGCGGGGATGCTCCCATCCTGCAGAGCAGATTAACGCCCCAGCATCGCAGCAGCTGATTTTTGGCACAAGTACGGTGATCTCTTCTCAGCGAAGAGGTCCCAGCGGATGAGGCGCTTAACCACAAACCTAATTACTGTCCTCCTCCCCGCTCCTCACGCCTGCCGCTAGCGGAAGGCCGGATTTCCCTGCGCCTCCTCTCCACTCGCTGCCGGCCGAGAGCACAGCCAGCGCGATGCTGCCTCAAGTGCGGCGATGGAGCCGCTGCAGAGGGGACCAGAAGCCCACGCGTGCTGGGAATGATGGTCACAGCTGGTTCACTGGATCAGCGTAAAAGCAACCACGCATCCATCCCTCCCTCCGCTCGCCAGCCGCTGCCTCCTGCTCCGGGAGTAGGTGCCTTTGGGCTGGCGCATCCATCCTGCAAAGGGCTCAGCACCCTCCGTACAGCCCGGCGCCTCGCCAAAGCCCACCCCGACCCGAAGGGCAGCCACAGCACAAGCAGGATCAGAGGAAGCTCCCATGGGATCCCACCCGGAGCACGGGTGACACTGGTTGGGGGTGCACTCCGCCAGCTCTTCCCGGCGGAGCTGGGGCAGCGGAGAAGCAGGAATATACCTCCCCCCCCTTCCCCAGGACCCAGGTGGAAACCTCCCAGCTCACAACCAGCCTCTTTTCCCAAGGGATAAGACTTTAATCCCTCCAACCCCCAGGCCAGGGAAGTCCCTGAGCCAACCCCCTCCCCCGGGGGGGACTCGCAGGGGATGCCGTGGGCTCAGGGGGGCTCTTCCAGCTGCACCCACACCTCTCCCTTCCAGGCTGGACCAGAAACGCATCCCCGGCCAAAAACCAACTCTCGACCAGTTCTGAAATCCCAGCCCTGCCGCGGGCAAAGGCAGCGCTGCCCTCATTTAAGGGATGGTCAGGATGTGACCAGCTATCTGCCCAGCCCTCCCCGCAGCCCTGCCTACGCGAGTCCCTTTAAAAAACAAAACAAAACAAAAACAACCACACAAGCAAACACAAAAGGCCCTAATTTGATCATATTCCTCTGAACTAAAAGCACCTTTGACCTAAATTCCCACCGCGAGTTGGAATTCACCCTCCGCAGGCAAAGGATTACGGGAGAAAGGAGCGGTGCGTGCACAGGAGAGGCGGCTCCGGCTCCCGCCCGCCCCGGGGTCTCTGCCTCCCACCCTGGGCCGAGGGCAAGGAGGACAGAACCCCCCTGCGAGCCCTACCCAGGCCCAAGCGTGCTTGGGTGTCTCAATTTCTGTAAAGCCGAGCTAATTCCGTATTATCATACGGTACCAAAGCAGCCCACCTCTCTCTCCCATCCCATGCGCAAAGCCTGCGAGCGGAGCTATGGGAAGCATATGGAAAAACATCTCCGAGCACAAACATCCACCTACTGCGGGAGCTGTTGAAAGTTAGGGAGCTATCCAAAAGGAGGGGATCACCAAAGAGGTTTTAACCAAAAGAAAACAGCCTTGCGTATATTTTTTTTTTCCTCCAAAAACACCCGGAGACTGAAGCTCTGCCTAAACACATGCCTCGCATTTTTGCTACTTCTGGCGGTTTAAAAGGCAGCTCGCAGCGTTCCCTGGTTTTGTTATTAAGGTGAGAGTCACAATTATTCCTGCTCTGTCCTGAGGAGCGGGTTTCCATCCCCTCCGAGCCAGCCAGGCTCCCGCAGGAGGCTCTGGTGGGTGCTCGGGAGGGGACCGAGCCGACCGCACGCTGCTCCTGCGCCGCAGCTCGTCCCGACCTCGCGCACCGGCTCGGCCGAGCATCCTCGGAGTTTGTCAACACCTTTGCAAGAGGTTTCCTGGGGAGAAGGGAGAAAGGAGATTACAGAGTGCTGACAAGCTCACGGGATGTTTTCGAGATGCCCTGCAAGCCGTCAGCCTGCGCCGAGCTCCTCCCGGGGCTGCGGCGGAGAGCGGGGACCCCACGGCACGGCACGGTCCCCGCTGGGCAGCGGGAGCGAGCGGCCATCCCGCCCCGGACAAGACCCTCAGGTCACGCTGGGCTGAGTCACCTGAACCTACCAGTTCTCATCAATCCTCCTGGCAAGAGGAACAAATAATCCTCAGGGAAAGCTGTTTTTGGAGGCTGCCGAATTGTTCTTGGCACTGCTCGGAGAGCTTCAACTCGCGAGAAAATCCCAAGCATTTTAATATAGCCAGAATATTTGCTCACAGGACGACTAGCCCCGCCACAAAATGGGATCCAGCCTCCGGGGAGTCGGCCCGTCACAGGGACACTTCTCTGCCTTTTTAATGTCGAGGGGGAAAGACACTGAGACAGAGCCCGGGTCACCTCCTGCGCGCGGTGTCACGGCCGCGAGGCTCTGCCAACACGAGACCCACCAGAAACCATCCCCAGCAGGAGCTGGACCGGTCCTAAGTCATCGGGGTGGGTTGTTGCAACCAACGGCACGTCCGCGGGTCCCCGTGCGTCCCCAACACGCATCCAGCGCAGCCAAGCGCCGCAGCCTCCCCCCTGCCCCTGCGGCGCCCCCGGCTGCCCTCGGACCGCGGGGTTAATCCTCGCCTCGTCCCTATGCCACGCTCCACCGTGCCCTTTGCCGGCGGTGGCCGCTGCCAGCCAGGAGCAGCCCTGGCCACCTCCCGTGTTGACTTTGGCCGGTGGCAGCCACGTCTCTTCCTCGGGGCCACCTCGCAGGTGGCCAGCCAACGCCGGCAAACTGTTTTCCCTCGGCCCAGGGGAAAACGCCTAATTATTTTCTTTTTTTTTTCTTTCCTTTCTTCTATTTTAAGATCAGAGCCCTAAAATTAGCTCTGCTCACACAATGGGCCTCTGAGATTTAATCCCTTCCCTCCCCAAGCAGCCGACAAAGTAAGTTGCCGTTTGCAGCATTTCTACAAACTTCTCAGGCCACCAAAATAAGTAAACAAACAAACAAACAGTAAGCGCACGAGGGCCAAACCATTCTGTCCAGAGGGATTTAAAAATAGCCGTACCGTGGAGCTGCTGCTCCTGGGGATCAGAGTAAAAAGCCAACAGAGACAAGATTGCGCGGGCCGTGGTTACCGAGAGCATCACGGCTACGGCCGCCATCCCCTAAAACGCAGCGGGGGACGGAGCAGGCAAAGGGATGCTCAAGCTCCAAAGCCCACCGAGCGCGGTTTGCTTCCCCAGAAAAGCGGATGGGATCTGACCCCGCCGTGCCCGAAAGCCCGGGTGACTGTTCACCACGTCAACGGGAGCAGAATCAGCCCCCGGCTTTAGTCGCAGCCCTGATGCTAATGCACCTCGACTGCGGGCGCACGGCTCCTCCACACCTCAGCGCCTCAGTCCGTAAGGTGGGGTAATTGTACGGACCTTGCTCACAGCAAAACAATTAGTTAATATTTGTAAAGTGCCTTGGAGTTAATTAATTGCCATTAACTCATTAGCTAGATTTTGACCTCCTAAGCCCAGCTTTAAAGCCTGCCCCGCTAGGCAGGGGCGGCTGTGCTCCGTGCGTGCAGAGCCCTTGCACAGCTCGCTGCACGGGTGCCGCAGCGGCGCTGCCTGTGCCCTGCAGCAGGGTGTTCCTGCACGGCCGCACAAGCCGTGCAACCGGCCCCCTGCCCGGCTCTCCCGTGCCGTGCTTCCAGGGGAGGCTTCAGGACTGTCCCCCGTGGGGGTCCGGCCGCACCACTGAGCGCTGCCCGGCTGCGTGTGCGGGAGCCGCATGGGCCCACCGGGGTCTGGGGAAACGGAAGCAAATACCCATCCGGCACTGGATTACCTGCTGTATGCTTCCCATACGAACGTGTCTGCCTGCAGCTCAGCACAAGGGGAGGAGAGAGCACCTTCCCCTGCACCCCGTGACATCCCGCACCCAGCACGCATCCCTTGCCGCAGTGTCCCCAGTCAAGCTGGTGACTGTGAGGGAAGAGCAGGGTGAAAACCTGCCAACATGGCAAGCGCGGACATCCGTGCCCTCTCCCTGTGCGCATACACCCGCGGCATTCCCCTCTCCCAAATAAGTGATGCCCCTGCGGAAGCATCCAGTATCACCCAGGACCTCACTAACTCTGCCCAGTCACTGCAGCACCCAACCGCTGCAGCTGCATCCCCCCAGATCTCCCCTCTCCATCCTCAGGGCAACGTTTGCTCAAAGCCCCGGGGTGGGAGCCGGGAGCCAGAGCTGCTCCCCCCCTGAAACCGCAACCCCTGCCCGTCCTGCCAGATGCTGCGGCACTTCCAGGCGTCAGACCCTGCGCAGGAGTGACGCTGCTGGACCACGGTGCAGCCCCTCGGGGACGGATGCTGCAGGCAACGACCAGCAAGCGATGCCCAATCTCCACTGGAAAATCCACCTGCCAGCCCTCTGCAGGAAACCCCCGCGTTTGGTTTCACCCCAAACAGACCCCAGCCGTACCAGCGGCAAGTCCCACGAGCAGCAGCATCCCTTCACTTCGCAAAAGCGCCCCGCAGCCACCGTCCCCTGCACAGCCGCCCTCCTCGACCGGCTTTCCACGAACAAACCCGCACGTGCCACGGAGCGAAACCCACACTAGCGTGGCGGGCAGAGCCCAGCGCCGGCCACCCCGCGCCGGTNGCAGAGCCCAGCGCTGGCCACCCCACGCCGGCTCCCCGGGCAGCCCGCTGCGGGCCGGCAGCAGCCCGGCACGCGAGACCGCGGCCTCGGGAGCAGCCAACAACAACAAACTCGTGTGCGAGCGACAAAGGGAAAAACTCGGCGAGGAAACAATATTCAGCCCGACTCTTCCCGAGCGCATATTGTAAATAACGCCGCGTATGGGTTTGTTTTATTTGTTTTAATTACGAAAACATAGCCCGGATTGTCCTGCTGGCTTGGGCAAGCTCCATCCCCGAGCAGGGGAAGCGAGCGAGCAGCCCCGCAGAGCCGCACCGTGTCTGGCAACCCTACGATAAACAAAGGACCCGCTGCACCTCGCCGGCCTCGTCCCCGCCGTGAGATCCGTGCAATCCTCAGCCGCCGCGGTATCGCTCTGCCAGGCAGGCGGCACAGGGAGCCCAGCGGTGCCGGTACCCGGCGACAGCTCCACAGCTGGGAGGGAAACAAGCACCTGGAGACAGCAATATCGCACACTCCAATGGCTGTTTCCAAGGCAATCGTTTATCTGGGTCCGTCACTCCTGTGTGGCGGGGGCTACGAGCCTTTCTCAGATATTTATTCCCTTTCCTTTTTTGTCTCCTCTATCTTAACACCAGATTTTCTCGCCGCTGTCTCCACCACTGCGGCTTCTGTCCCGACATACCAGGGCTGTTGCTCCATGCTCCTGCTGTGTATGTCGGGCAACGGGGCCAAGCACGAGGCAACCTCTGGAACTATTTTTTTTTTTTGCATCAGAACGACCTTTCCTTCTCTCGCTTCCTCCTCCCGGTCCAGGATGGACGATCTGACCCTCACCTCCCACAGCATCCACCCCAGCGCACGCGGGGCCAGGAGAAAGCCGAGCAGCCCGAAGCCGAGACAAGCTTCAGACACAACCAAGTTAAAAATACATATTTTTTTCAGACAAAAGTTCAGTCCCCAAATGGTAAGAGAATCCAGGAAAAATGCGGCAGGCCCGGCTGGTGGCCGGCTTCCAGCGCGAGCACCTCCCTTCGGAGGAATCCAGCGAGGAGTCTCGACTAATCCACCCAGGACACACCAGCATTTCTTCCTCGTATTATTGGGTTGGGTGTTTTTTTGGTTGGGTGTTGTTTTTTTTTTCTTTCTTTCTTTTTTCCGCCTGCTCAGCAGATTTGACATTTGCCGGGAAGGCGCCCGCAGCCGCGGTGGGGACCGTGCCGGGGGGACAGCCGGAGGGACCCCACCGCTCGCTGCCGGCTCCTGGCACCAGCCCGGGGTTCGCAGGTAGGAGCGGCTGGAAAAGAAGGGACCGACCAGCGCAAGAGCCACCACGCATGCACTCAGCGCTCACGCAGAACAAACACACAACATTACCCCCGTGCCTCAGTTTCCCTTCCCCTGAGAGGCGTGCTGGGGGGGGGAGGGCAACGCAAGCCCTTGAGGTGACACAGAGACACTGCTGCAGCCACCCCAGCGGGACGGGTCCCCAAGTGCCTCCTCCAGCCCCGGTGAGGACCCGGGTCTCCCACCGAGGCCATCCCATCCCATCGCATCCCACCCCCCCATCACGGACGCTGCCTCCACGTCCCGCTCCTGCCCTTGCTCACCTGCAGTTCCCCAAGCCGGCATCCCAAACCCCCCCTCGCCTCGCTCTCTGCCGCCGCCTCTCCCCAGCTCTGCGCCCAGGGACCCCTCGCCTCCCCCACAAGCCCCACATGCTCCCCAGGAGTGGGGTCCACCGACCCCACTGGGCTCTGTTCCCACGGCCGGTTCACTCATACTGGCTGGAGCAGCCGGATGGGGACGGGACAGGGATGGGACACAGGTGGCCTTGCCATCCGCATCAGCTCGTTGCTGTCGGGAGGGAGGGAGGGGAGCAGCGGGGGTCACCCCCGGTCCTCGCGGACTCGGCCCCGGCCCCTCCACAGCCCCGCAGCGGGGAGGAGCGGCCGCTTTCGGGTCAGCTGGCAGGCGCTGCTTTCCCTCCCAGTGAGATGCCCACTGAGGAATTTGCACTTCATTCCTTGACACCCGCTTTAATTATAGGTATCGAGTCGGCTTCTCTCTTTCACAAGAGCCGTGAGCTAATTTCCTGCTCCTCTTTCTCTGCGAGGGGTTCATGAGTCACTCGCTCCCTCCGTATCCCAGCCGAGGGCGGTGGGCTCTGCCAAAGCCCTCCCCAAGGACCAGGGCAGAAACTCCCGGCACCGAAGCTGTGGAGTGTAACATCCCAGGATGACCTTTAAAAATCTCAGCCCCAGTTTTCCCCAGCGGACGGGCAGTAGGTGACACTGTGACACGACAGGCACCCTTTGAGGTGTGCCTGTCCATCCATCCATCCATCCATCCATCCATCCATCCACAGAAGGATGCTGTGCGCTCGCCCGCCGGCCAGCGCGGCACGCTTCTCCCACCGCAAAACGCCGATGGTCTCTCCAAAACCCTCACCCAGAAGCAGAGCGAGCGCATCCCGAGGCGAGGCTGCTGGGGGAGCCCGGCATGCATCCCCGGCACGCGGACCACGCCACTGCCTACCAGGCTGCGCGGTTTGCGAGTACACCCTCGTGTCAGCTTCATTTTCCTCCCCAGCCACCGAGGCGGCAGCGGGGCCACCACCCCATCACCCGTTTCTTCCTGAAGCGTCTTCCTTTGCAGGGTGGTGGTTTGGGGTTGGTCTTTTTTGTTGTTGTTGTTTTTTTTAAACATAAACTCATTAATCCCAGCATAATGAGGACTTTCCTGGCTGTGGGTTACCATTATTCAGTTCAAGGAGACACAGATAATTGTTCACAAGCAGACGAATCTCTACAGTCCACGGAAGGATCCCCCACCCCACTGATGGGAGAGGCGGTGGGTCCCCAGGAGCGGGGCACTTGCCCCTTGCCTCGCTGGGCTGCGTGCGACCCGGCGTGCGGAGGGCTCCCACCCCAACGCCCGACCACCCCCAGCATGTTTTTCTGCTAAATCCCCCCAGAGCAGCCCTGCTCTGCCTGTCCCGGCTCCGCACGGCACGGGCACGGGCTGGGAACCCCATGGGGGCTCAGGGAAGGGACCCCCCCCCTCGGCTCACAGCAGCCACGCTGCGCTGCCGTTCGCTTTATTTTTTAATCAAGTCACGAGACAGGGCGGATGCTGCTCGAAATAAATCATCAACCACAACAGTAATAAAGACAACCGGGCGGCCTCAGCTCAGACTCGGCGAGCCTGGGACCAGCGAGCGGCCGAGCTGCCACCGCCCCAGCGCTGACGATGGATGATGGAGCAGCTCTTGTGCCATGACCAGACGCTGCACGTTGTCACCGAGGAAATGGTGACATGGTTGTACCAGGAGAGGAAAGACGGCTGCGGACACAGCCAGCCAGGGCAGCCGCACGCCCCCGTACCACCGGGAAAAAGCGACGGAGGGCTGTGGTACTCCCTTGGATACTCGCCCCGGGGACAAGCATCCCTCCTCGCTCGGGGCTGCATCTCCCCTTTCCAGCCTCCCCCAGCCCCGGCGCCAAGGGTAAAAGGGGAAAGAAAATCTGTGCATGTCTCTTCCCCCTGCCGGGTGCCAACGAGGTTCTTCTGCAGAGATTGAGCAACGTGGGGATGGCAACAGAGCCAGCAGCGTCTCCCGGGCCCCCCCGAGCCCCACACTGCTGCCAGCCCCCCAGCCCTGCAGGGACCCCCGGCCGGCTCCCAGGAGCTCCTCCAAGCCCACCCGCCCGGATCCCATGCAATAAAAAGCATCTCTGCTCCTGCACAGAGGATCTGGTCCATCCTCAGCACCAGGCAGGATCTGGCCGGGCAGGAGTGCCGGATCGCTGCGTCCACGCCGGGGTCCCTCCGGCCCCCGCACGGCTCACGGCAGAGGGATGTTCTCCCTTTCTTCTCCGGCAGGATTAGACACACTTCTTTCCTCTCATTGCTTTTCAAAAGAGAGGCTTTTTATTGCTGCTGATCCCTGGGGGAAATCTTTCTCTCTCTCTCTCTCTGATGCTTTTATAGCTTGGACAGGAGGAAAGGAAGTTTTCCTTCATCTCAATCTCTCTGCTGACGGGTCCCGCCACCGCCAGGGACAGAGCGGCTGCCCAGGTCCCTGCCCGCACCCCAGCATCACCCCACCACCGCCCGGCGCCGCGGGCTCCATCGCCAGCAACGCGCCCGGCGCCGGAGAACGCCCAGGCGAAAACCCGTCTCAGTTATTTCGNAAAAAAACCAACAAAACCAACAAAAAAACCCGCCCAGAACAAAAGCAGCAAACCCAGCCCAAGGCAGCTACAGGTGCTCTGCCCTTGCCTACCTGCTCCCCATTCTCTGGAGGCTGCAATTACATTTTCCAGTGTTTCTTAAATGGATATTTTAATTATTTTTTTTTTTTTTCCCCTCCCTCTTCCTGACTGCTGCGGAACAGATCGAACCAAAGAGAGGAAACCAAAGCTTGGAGCTGGCAAAGCTTTAGACACGCACAGCTATTTTAATAGACTCCTCGCATGCAGAAAGCGAACAACGTGCCCAAGTGCGCGCGGGATCGCGGCGCGACCAGCTCTACAGCGAAACAAGTAAAGCCAGTGATCCCTGAAAGGCTGTCAAAAGCTCTAAGTACCCAAAAGTGAAATCATGTTGTATTCTCACCCTCAGAGCTCTCTCTCCATTACCGAAATCGGGGCTGAGGTTTGTCACAGCGGCAGAACGGGTGTTTTTTTAATTGTCAACCATGCTACAACACTTTCTCTTTATTTTTAGGCGTCCCTTTAAAACTATAGAGGAAATCATCCAAAAGAAGTTTGCTCAAATGGCCTGTCAGTTTGAGGAAGTGAAATTAAACCAGAAAAAAAAAAAAAACCCAACACCCTGAATCCTAATAAATCACACATACACACACACACGCACACACACAAAATTGGAGAAATCTGGGCATCCCTCCAAAGCCAAGTAAATGGATGATAAACAAAACAAACCTAGCTCTGCCCGGTAATAAAGGCTTCCACAGCGGGGAATTTCTCACCCGGGAATCACTTCCACCGAGGGCACAGCTCGTGGCACGCGGGCAGCTTTCCCGCTGCCCTGCAACGCGGTGCCCGCGGGGACGGCCAGCGATGCCGTCCCACGCTGAGCCGGCCTCGACGGGCGCAAATCCCGCGTTTTGCCCTTGCTTACAGCAATTTCCCCCCTGGAAAGCCCTGGCCCTTTTTGGGGGAGCACGCCCTGTCCCCGTCCCCGCCGCAGACGGATCGATGGCCCTGTGACGCAGAGACGGTGGCCGCCGTTGGGTTTTGCTGGAGTCACGGGAAATTCCCACTCTTCCCCTGCACAGGCAACGCTCCAGCCCCGGGATGGCAGCAGGGGACCCGCTCGTGGCCCGCAGACCCACCCAGGGCAAACAAGGCTCACAACTGGCAGAGAAAGAAATATATATATATAAATATATATATATATATTAAAAAAAACAGCAAGGGAAAGGGCAAGAGGAATAAGGATGAAGATGCTGAAATAAACCCCCCCGGGCACCCGTGTGCCTGAAGCGGGAGGCAAATCCCAGCACACAGGGCTGCAAAACAAAAAGCAGGAGCCAATTTTCCTTTCAACCCTGGGATGCAGCTCCCCATTGATATGGATGCGGTGCCCACCTCCTCCCCGGCAAACAGGGTTCATCTTTTCAGGCCACGCAGCGGGAGGGAGAGCAGAGGGAGGAGGGCAGGGATGTGTCCCACAGAGGACGGTCCCCTCACCCTGGTGCTGCCCCTACGTGCCCACAGCTGGATTTTGGGGGGGTCCATACCACACGGCACAGCTGGGTATGACAGCAAAGCCAGTGGCGAGGGCTGGACACGTGCAGTGACAACCCCGGCACCAGCCGTTATGGTCCCCATCGCCTCCCCGGCTCGGCCGCAAGCGAGCCCCCGCCGCAGGGACCTGCCTCCCAACCCTCTCCCCGATCCTCTCTTTGTTTTCCAGCAGAGATCGCCACGAAACAGTTAAAGTTTTCCAAGCTGGGCTCACCAGAGGACTCCAGTTAAAAGTCCACCGGGCATTTTCCCATCGTGGACTTTAGCCCCGGAGCGCGGCTGCGATAACGCACGCGGAGGTGCCAGCTTGCCGCGGGACCCGCCACCGGCCGCTCCGCCACCGCCGCAGCAGGACGGGGTGCCACCGAGGCGGGCCAGCCCCCGCACGTCCCCACACAGGACAGAAAACGGCAGAACAGGCCTCAGAGCAGCGATTCGGGTTTTGGTAGCGTGAGGTCACATGGAGCGTTTGCGGTGTGCTACGGGGCTCCGTGTTTCTGCCAGAGGAGCTAACCCACCGCCTGCGATAGTATTTCGGCCGCCCCCAAGGAGCCCATTTCACCCGTCTCCAGCCCGTAACGGGCACCAGGGCGCTAATTCCCCCCGGGGATTTTGCGCAGGGACAGAGCCCAGGGATTTCTCTCCCCGTCGGTCCCCAGGGAGACGCAAGGGCAGAAGCTGTGCTCTCTCCCCGCCGGGAGCGGACACCCAGCTCCCCTCCCCAAGGTTGTCTGCAAATCCTCTTTCCCCGGGACTACACATACCATTTTTTAAAAGCCGGGTGATGTAACCAACCCGTATTTATAATGCTGAAAACATCCCAAAGCTCCAACTCTTCCAGCTCCCAAGCACACTGTGTACTCTTAATAAAATAATTGCAATGATGAATAGCTCCTTATAACATTCTTCTTCTGCAGCTACTGACAGGGCCAAGAGCTGGGATGGAAAGTCTTTCTCCTAAACAAGGTACATTCGGGATTTTACCTCTTCGCAGCAAAAGATACAGTGAAAATTTGGAAATGGTGTCAGTCCAGTACCAAGCCATCCCACCACGGCGAGACGGGAACGACAAGCTCCCTCTCCCCGAGCCCAGCCACACCATCATCTTCATAATAAAGTCAGCAAATCACCGCGGGTCAATCTCAGTCCTCGGTTAAGCTGACACGATCTTGAACCCGTTCGACGAAATCAATGCCGAGCTGCCCATCCCACCGGTGCTCGCGGGGTCCGCGCCAGCCGAACCGCCCCGGCAAAGGCTCCTCTGCCGAAGGGCTGCCCGCGACCCCCAGCGCCGGCGCGGGGCCGGGCAGCGTCGGGAGGCTCATTTCCTCCGCTTTTGAAGTAAGGCCGCGGATTTAATCCTTCGCTTGCAAGTTCTCATGCGCCCATGATTTCCACACTGACAATTACCGGGGCAGGCCAACGCATTGGGTTGGTTTGGTTTTGGTTTTTTTTTCAGTAGAGTCACTTCTACCTTATTAATTCGTAAAGATGCATTCAATTAGGGAGCGCGCCGGCTTCGCCTTCCCTTCCCATGCAAAGCAAGCTTTTATTCCCAGCCAGGGCCAGGCTCTCTGGGTGCGTTCCCCAGCGCAGAGATTTACAATCGAGCCGCGAGGACCGGCCAAGGAAGAGCGTTACCCCGTCACCCTGCTGGATGCCCAGACTGGGTGACATGCACAAGGCCACCCAGGGAACCGGTGGCAGAGAGGGACCCCGGATCAGCCTTCATCCCGGGCTCGACCGCGGCTCGGGGGACCTCCCCGCGCCCAGCCCTGTGCTGGGGAGAACTGGCAGGACCGGCTGCTCCTGCCCCACGGGCACCTCCCCACACCCGGCATGCACCGCCGGCCCCGTGCTCACCCCCGTTCCCACCCGGTGCGGGCAGCGAGGACCCCAGCCCGCACCCCGACCCAGCACAGGCACTTTTCCACCCCAACACAAGCTCTCTTCCCTCCAAAGGGCTGGTTTGGGGTCCCCTACATTTCAGGCAGGACCGGGAGCATCCCTCTGCTGCCAGGATGAGCTTCACCCTCCACGTCACTGCTGCCTGGACCGTGTCCTGGGGCTCACCTGCTCCTGAAGCCCCGAGAAGAGCTTTTGGGCTTCACCAACACCGCCTGCCGCTCCTGGGGTGCTGCCGAGCTACGCCAGGCTGCGGCCCCGGGGTGGGCTGCACCTTTTGACAGCCGGGGGCAAATGCCACTGCTCCAAGAAAAAAGACCCGGGAGGATGCCCGGATCAACCCCGCACGCCCTGCGCTGCCGCGGGGTTTTGGGAAGGCACAGGGAGAGGTGGAACCTCCCCACTTGCATAGGTGAGGGCTTCAGATGGGCACCGCGCTGTTATCTGCCACCCAGGGCTTGCTGCCAGAAATCCCTGCCCTGCAACATTTTCCCGCGCACACCTAGAGGCCGGGAAACCTGGGCTGGAGAAGCCAGAGGTGGTTTTCCGTGGCCGCCCATGGCTCCCACGGCGTAACAGCCGGCCGAGCAGAGAGCCTGGGTGCCCGCGGGGAGCGGCGCCCAACGCTCCTCGGCAACAGCAGCATCACGGGAGGAAAAACAGCAAAGATGAGAAAACCGAGCGCCCAAGCTAAGCAAACCCCGCGGGGACCGACGGCCTCCCATTTCCACAGCCTAAACCTGCCCCACAGGTGAGGCACGAAGAGGGAGCGCCGTGCCATAAGGCTTTTCCTCCGCAGAGAAGGGTGAAACCCCGAGGGGCAGAGCTGTACCGCAGCTCCAAGGCAAAGCCCGGGGGGTGCATGGCAGCACCGCTACCGAACCACAACTCAAAACACAGGCAAAAAAAAAAAAACAAAACCTTAACGAACTCAATCTGCGCCTCCCAACCTTATAAGCAGCAGAGAAACCCGCTGGCAGGGTGTAATTCGGGGTGCCGCACGCCTCAGGAGGCACATCCCTGCACAGCATCGCCCCCCCAGCGGGTCAGAGCCCCCTCCCCTGCGCATCTGGGATTCCCGTGAACCCCTGTTTAGATAAAGCCTCCGACATTTGCAAACAATAGGTATCAGCTGGCCTGGGGCCAGGCTATCTCTGGCAGGGATCACGGCTAAGCCTTCCTAAGTGCTTAAATGGGGGCCTGCAGGTAATTGTCCCCGGAGCCTTAACTCTTCCCAGAGCCACCTCTGATGTCCGGTCCCTGATGCGGGGCCAGCCGCCGGCCATCGCGGCTCACCCGCACCGAACCAGCCCGGGGGAGGACGGCCGGGATGAGGATGGGGATTTGGGGCTGCACCGCGGCAGCGCGCCTTCCCATCGCACCCCGAGCTCCGCTCCCGCTCCCCACCGCGGGGTCCAACGCCCGCGGTGCTGCCCGGCCGTCCTATAAATACCGCCGCAGAGGCTTTAGCGTACTGTAAAGCGCCGAGTATTACCGCCGCGGCTGGCACGGCTCGCTCCCAACGTGCCCACCCAGCAGATGGCAATTTGCTGAGGGGTGCGGAAAGTTTCGGCGCTCGCAGGTTTACCCCGGCGGGAAGGGAGCCCGGGTGGCCCGCGGAGGTACAGGAAACCCCTTTTCTGTCACACACATCACTCCGCTTCCTCTGGATTTCTTTAACCTTTCACTCTCGGCCTGATTTATGCCTTCACACTGATTTTTTTTGCATGCGCGCACTTCCCTGCTCTCCACTCCCGTGCTGTTGCTCCGCACCAGGAAAAAACGCCGGCGTGGCCTCAGCATCCATCTGCCCGGAGCAACCCCTGCAATGAAGCCTCCTCCTCCCTCCAACGAAGCCGGGTTTTCCTAGGCAGTGAGGAGGGGAACACACACATGTCCCGCGCTTCGGGGCTGTGCAGCCAACACACAGCTCCCAGCCACCCGCGGGATCCACGCTGGTCCATGTGCGACGGGGAGGCAGCGGGCAAAGCACCGGAGCGGCTAATGTGGGACCCCAGGGAGACATCCCAGCAAAGGAAAATCAGAGACGGAGGTTTTGCTGCAAAGGCGCTGAGCCCCAAGCTCCGGCACAGCAAGCCCAGCAGCGCAAAGAATGGACTCCTTTGGATTTGCCTTGCAGAAAAGGATTTTCCTTGCTGAGAGGGAAAGGATCCATGACCAGCTCAGCCCTGAGCCCTCCGAAGAGGGGAGCGGAGGAGGCACGGGGGGCTGGGGGGAGCCCGACTGCTGCCACCCACTCCCCATCCCCGGGATGAGCCACTCCAGCTGGGACGCAGCGGGCAGCATCCCATGGAGAAAGGGCATCCCCAGCGCCACGGGCACGTGGAGCGGTGCCCGGCGATGCCTTCAGACGCAGCAGGGCACGAGGGCGGTGGGGACAGAGCCTTAATGTCACCTACAGGGCCTCTTGGGTGGGAAGATTAGCAGCTTATTCCCAGCCTCGCGGGGATCCCGGTGCAAGAGGAGTGAAATGTTAAACCGTGTCAGGAAACCGGCTTCCCGGGAGGGGAACGTGCCTCTGCTGAGGCCAAAGGCTCCGCGGCAGCGTCCGAGCAGGGGCAGCGGCACGGAGCCCAGGGGAAGCGCCGGGGCAGGTGTCCGGGGAGGAATCGCAGCTAAGGTCAATTCTTCAAGCCCTCATTTTGGGGCATTTTCAACCTGTGCAGCTGGATAAATACGGAGGGTGGGAGCGGGTGGCCCTGGAGCCACCAGCCATCCCCAGGGAGGAGGGATGCAGGGACACAGCCCATGCACCGACCCGTCTTTCCCATCCCCGCTCTCATGTCCTAAAGCTCCACGCAACAGCCCGCACGGTCCCGTCCTTACAGCCGCCACCATCCAGGGAGGAAAAAAAAGAGAAAACTGCAAAGCGAGAGCAAGCCAGGAAAGCGCCTCTTCGGCCAGTTTGCATGGGACGTGGCAGGTCACCCCCGAGAGCCACCCGCTCGCAGCGGTCCCCAAGCCCGGCACGGCCGCCGCAGCCAAAGGGAAATGAAGTCGCAAAGGTTATCGTTTTGGTGATTGACCGAGCATAAAAATCCTGCTCTGAAAACAAAAAAAAA
>RSEF01000017.1:9355568-9425162 GCA_003993805.1 Himantopus leucocephalus
CAATTCTATGATTCTAAAGCACAGAAAAGCTGGGAGAGCTGTGGGGGACACCACTCACCCTGAGTTATTTGCTCTTTGGCCATCACACACCTCCACAAAAGGCTCCTTAGGGCACAGCACAGAGGCTAACGGGAGCTGAGGGACCCTTGTCCACAAAACCAGACCCACATCTGAGCAAAGACAACATCCTTCCATCACTACCAAAGAAACAAAGGTCTTCTTCCCCCCCAGCTGCCAGCCTGCCTTCACCTCCCCCTGCCCCTGTCCCTGTCCCTGTCCCAACATTTTCCAAGAGCAAACAAGAGGGGCAAAACACTCCAATCCATGATAAATCAGTGACTGCCAGAAATTACAGCAGCCCCTGCTTTTGCTGCATTAGCAGGACCAAGCGAGGGTGAGACTTGCCTGGGTGGACAGCCCAGCTCGGCAGGGTCCCTCGGATGCGGCAGCCCTGGTCGCACCCAGTGGGGTCTGCGGGGGATGCAGGAGCACAGATCCCACCCAGCACTGATGCCTGGTGGCAATCCAGCATCACTGCCCTGCAGGCAGGGGAGCTGCTTTTAATGTCTAACGGGGATCAGGTGTCGCACAAAGAGCTCAGGAGTTAACTGGGGCTGCTGGTGTGGAGGGGAAGGGAGCAGCCTCAGAGGCAGGTATCAAGATGCTAGTTATGTTCTTTCACATCACAGAGAATAAATCAAGGAAGTGATATATGCTCCAAACAAATCAGACTGCAGGGCAAAGCATTGATCAGCTCCCTCGTGTGTAGCCTTAAAAAATAAATTAATTAGAGTTAGGTTAGTGGGTCTTTGCAGAGGAGCCCACTTGCGCTCTCGTCTCCGGCTCTGATAAGGGCCCTCCTCGCTCTGTGCTGACGAGGGGGAAAGGCCGTGCTGCAGGCTGCCCTGTCATACCGCTGTCTTAAGGGATTTCATTCCCCAGGATTACATTTTAATATTTTAAAGCAAACAGGACACACACGTTTCCATTTAATCCAAAGCACCAGACTCTCGGTGGGCAGAACTGGGCCCGAGGAAGAGAGAAAGAGTTTGTGCCCAAATGGATGAAAGAAACAGGAGCGAGGAGGGGTGCAGGGTGATTTTCCCCCAAAAGGCAGAGGGGGACGGGGGCTGCAGCCCGCCCTCTCCATCAACACCAGAGCCGCGTGTCCCAGCCTCCCCTCCTGGCTGATCCCCTCCCGCGCATTTGTGACTTCGACAATACAGTACATTTTATAAAAGAAAGCAAAAATATATTTGAAATTAGTGACAGTTTTCTACATCATTTGCATTGCAGGGCATCTGATCTTCCTCTTCTTCACCCCGACGCGAGCCAGGCGCTGCTCCAGGGAAAACCATGGGCCTATTTCTGCTGTCGTTTACACGAACATAAATCAGGAATTTACTCAGTTGAAATAAGTGGAACTGCACCGGTGTAAAACCAGTGTGAGATCAGAGTTACAGTGCTATAAAAGCAGTGTGAGATTAGAATCAGAATCAGCCTCGGTATATTACGGAGACGGTTTGAGGAAAGCCTAGGGAAATTAGTAATATTAAAATTGGAAAAAAAAAAAAGAAAAAAAAAAGGCATGTGATTTTCTGATGGTTTGGAAAATCAAATCCTCAAGGCCAGCACTCATATTCCTTCCTCCCGCTGAGATGCCTGCACTGGTGAGCACTTCTGCCAGGATGGTGTTTCTGTATTATTTCTCTTCTGGGTGAAGCAGCTGTGAGATGCTCTGTATGAAGATGCCGTGTAAAAATAAATTGAATCAAATTAGGGAAACAACTAAAGTAATTTCTTCTCTGTCCTCACACTAATCCATTTAGGTTGATTCTTTGGGTGCTCCAAAGGGGATTTGCATTACTATCCTGTCAGCATCCACGGTCCCTTCCTCTCCTCTCAGACGAGCTTCGGCACCTCCTAATTCCATGTCTTTTTATTATTCTCCCCCCTCCGCCTGCCCCTGCACGGAGACTTCAAGGAGGCTTTTACGGGGCGATTGGCTTCTCTGGCAGGTTGGATTAAGCTGCGATTTGCTCCCAATTGCAACGAGCAACAACGTTTTAATGAGATTTTTTTTTTGGACGTGAATTAAGGGAAGGGAAAACAAATACCGTCTTGTAAATGAAATAATGATGCGTAAGGCCTGAAATATAATGAGAAGCATATCAGTGGCAATTTGAGTTGTTAATGGAGCCTGCGCATTGATATGCGGTGGCAAGCACGCTCGGAGGCAGCCAAAGCAATCCTGGCGTCACGGACCCAGCGGAGCCTGGGACAACATCCCCATCCAGTGCGGATTTCTACTGCCCTAAAATTATACGTTGTGTTTCCAAGAGGATGAATTCCAGAAAGTCCCAGGGCCCGGGCTGTAAGTAGGTCAGGCTAGATGTTCATCGCCACGGTCTCATATGGCCTCGCAGTCTCTGTGCCCTGCGGTGAGGATGCAGAGCAAGCAGTAAATAGCACACGGCCGGGGGACAAAGGCTCCATCCCCCTGCCAGGCTCGGCAGACGGGACCCGACGTGGAAATGGCTGCAGAGATGCGGTGCAGAGATGGCCTGGGGCTCCTGCCTGTGGTGTCCCAGTTACTGATGTACTCCCCGTCCTGGTGAGGGACATTTTGGGGGGCTGCTCTGGTCCATCCCTGCTTTCACTCCTGCCAAGTCTCTCAAGGTACGCTCATATGGTCCCACGAGCAAGCAGGGGACCTGCCGTTGCAAAGTCTCCCCTGCATTATCCCAGGAAAATCACCATCACTGCCACAAAGGCGTAAGTAATACACCCCGTGACAATGGCGATGAGCCCTGCTCATCTCAGCTCGGGGACAGCACTGCAACACCACCCGCATTTCACGTCAGCTGAAGGGAGAGGCTGGGGGCAATGCTGATTTTTTCCCTCTTCTGTGTTGGTAAAAAAACCCCCAGAATTTGTCATGAAAAGGTGGGAAACCCCAGAGTCACACTCCAACTGGGCTAATTCCCAAGGCAGGAGGTCCTGTCCTGCCTGGCTCAGCGCAAGGGATTGAACTCGGCTCTGTCCCGCTGCCCTGAGCCCTGACCACTGCGCTGTGCGATTCCCCGTCTCCTCCTCCTCCTCCTCGGGAGCCCAGGAGGGTTTCTCTGCTAAAGCTTCAATTTCAGCTCTCTGGAATTTCCCTGCAGGAAAGAAACTCCACCAGAAAATTCCTGCTTGGCTCTGTTGCACACTCAAAAGGTGCAGACCCGGGGGGGGGGGGGGGGTGTTGCGGTTGCACAGCCCATGCGACGGCCAGCGATGCTGCGAGCAGGTCCAGCAGCACGAGCCCCGCTGCCACGGCTCGCTCTCATCCTGCCTGCACAGCCCCGGTCCTGTAACGCTCCCCGAAGGTGCCGCATTCTGCTTTGGAAGAGCGATGCCCGGCCCCTTCGCAGCACTCGTGCCTCCCGCGCTCAGCACCGGGGGCTCCAGGATGCGGCCGGGGTTTCGGTTCAGCAGCTGCTGACGCTGCACGTTTCGATAAGAGAGACGCATTGCACGGATTTCCAGTGTAAATCGTGAGACAATCCAACATAAACATTTCGAAAGAGATGGCAGAAGAGGGGATGAAGAGAAGCGTTGCGGGGGGGGGACAGATCCTGCTGCCATTTACACGATGGGAAATCGGACGTCACTTCCCAGCCTGAAGTGACCTTGGCTGATTCCCCCAGATTTACTCGGCTTTTGCAGCAGCGGCACCGAGAGCAGGATCCGCCCCCTGAGGTCTTGCTTAGCAAGCAAAGTTGGAATTTCAAGAGAGTCTTTCCCCGAAACATCTTGAAATCTCTCGGTTTCCTCCCCCGGCCCCCTGTGCTGACCCCAGTTCCCAGGGGACCCGCGGGGGTTTGTGCCCCATCCCTGGGCACAGCTCTGCTCCACAAACGCGATGGATCCAAGTTCAGGCTCAGCCTCAGAGCGTTTGGCACTGGAATGTCGCAGCCACGGGCCGATGAGCCACGCAGGTAACATCTTCCCTTGGCTCTTTGGGAACATCTGGTTTCGGTGCTGCTCGAAGCAGTTTTCGATCCCGCTGTTGTGCGCGACACAGAAACGCAGTTTCTGGTCCACTGTGCCCTAGGAAATCTTACCATCCTAAAGAAATTACAAAAAGAAAACCCCAGAAGGTAACGCCGTCCGTACAGCTCCTGCCTGCCCGGCGGAACAGGAGTCCTCTGCTTAGAGGACCCAAATCCACAACCTCCGAGGGAGATGTGCTCGAGGTGGGAGTGATTGGCCTGTCCCTGCTCCTGCTGCTAAAGTTTTGCAGTTGTGATAGAGACCATGGTAAGGCAATAACCAGGACGGTTTTATTTCCCTTGACCGCATTTTCTCAAGGATCACTGGTTCCAGGCTTTTTTGCCAGACGAATCCTGGTTAAGTATATCTTGGCTTTAGACGGATCACTCAAGGTTGAGGACTGGCTCGTGCTCAGCGTCTCAGCAGGCAATGAATTCGAAGCTGGTTTAGATGTGGTTCTAGGCTTTGTATAGCTCCCAAGTGGTTTTGATTTAAAAATTAGTTTTGGCATTCACAGTGTGTGATCATTCCCTAATGCAGCATAAATGCCTTCGCCGCCCCGAAAGCGAGACCCAGCGGGGTGCCCGTCCCGGGGTGCCGCATGTGTCCCGCTCCGGGCAGGGATCCATCCTCCACCACTGGCGAACGTGGTGCCTTCGGCCAAAGCCAGCGCAGTCCTGCTGCACCAGGCTGCTGGCCGCGTTGCGCTCCTGAATTCTATCCAGGTCTGCGCCAATTGCTCGATTTTACCCAGCGTTGCTCAAGTTTCTCCATCAAGTGCTGCAGCTTAAGCAGGGAGATGGTAAAAAACATCAAAGGCTGGGGAGAAAAAAGGGGGAGAAAGGTGGGAAAACCCACCCGCGTGCAGAGCAAGCCCCACGTACGTGATGGGCTGTCCCGGTCCCGGTCCCTGCCCCGCTGCCCGCAGCCCTGCCAGCGCAGGCAGCCCTGCCAGACCTCCCGCCGGCGGCAATTGGCAGAGCTCAGTAGCACCTAATTACACCAGCTGGGTACCTGGCCCGTTAACGCCGCGGCTCCACAAAGTGAACCTGCCTTCATTTAGACCTGTTTAGTTTTCAGTCCTAACAAGGCTTCTGAATAACCTGCCGATGGGCGTGCAGCGGTGCGTTTTAGGTGGCCAAGCCGGGGTAATCGGAGACGCTGGGTTTGCTGCGGAAGCGAAATACGAAATAAAACATTATTACAAATAATAACAGTGTTTGCGAGCCGCACTACGTAAGAGCTCGGCGTTGGGATTGTTGCTTCATTACAGAGCCCTCTCGTGCTAAATCTTTTCTGATATTAAAGCTGGCTCGATAGGGTCCTGATCCCTGGTTGAAACATCAATATTACTAATAAATAGAAATAACAAGTGAGGTAAAGGGCCAGACCAGCATGACCTGCTTTATGAATTAATGTAGTGAAAACTGGCCATTTTCCTACAGCCTTTATGTACTACAGGCACACATACGGACTTCATACGCCTTTATTGGACACCAGTGCACTGAAATAAAGCCGGAGCGATGCTCTAACCTAATTACCGACTTGCGACAGTGTGCCAGGGAAAAAGTAGGGAAGGCTCATTGCGTACACCCCTGTGGCTTTCAGAAACGCTCGCTATTTCTCTCACCGGGCGGATGAAATCATCTCTTCCAGCCAGGCTTTTTCTCGGCGTGGATCCCCTCCTGGCCCCGGAGCCGAGAGCGGAGCAGGCGATTGCAAGGTGTTTGTGCGGGAGCCGCAGCTCCCCGTTTGCAGGGATTTTAGCCGGAATTCGCAGTCCCCTGCGCAATGCCAGGGTGTCACGGCAGGGACGCGTTTGGTCGGGAGCCGGGGCATGGGGGGGATGACTGTCAACGGGAGATGGGCAATCTGACCCCTCTCATCCTCAGCGTGAGCATATTCTCCGTGCATACAAGCGCATGTGCTTGTGGCTATATATATCCATATATCTCTATCTATATATACACATACGTACATATGTGGAGAGAGAGATCATGTGCATTTCTCTGTTCACCAGTAATTCTGTCCTGTGATTTTTGCATCCCGGGTGATTATTATCGGGAGGTGTGAAGCAGACGTGACTGTGCTTTGCTATGCGATATGATACTATCGTCACAGTAATGTTATATCCAGGCACGGCGGGCCGGATCCGGCTCCCGGGAGCACCGACCTGCCAGATTCGCTGCCGGTGATGCCACGCCAGCTTTACACCGCCATAACGGCAAAGCCGGGTCCGGCCCTTCCTCCCCGACACAGACACCGCGTTGTGTCCATAATTTATAAGCTATTCAAAATTTATCGCTGAGAACAAACTCTGACTACAGAAGGGTTTTAAATCCTTGTTAAGTATTAAAGTGGAAATAACCGTGCTAACGCGGTGCTGGCGGGCGGCGGGGACGGGGCAGCATCCTCCCTGCCCGCCCTCCCGCCGGCTGAGCCTGCCCTCACGCCCCCCGGCAGAGGACCCGATGGGGCTCAAATTATTTGTTTATCCCCNTTTTTTTTTTCCCCCTTTTTCCCCCCTTTTTTGTTCCCCCTCCTTCGCTGCCCTTTCTCCAGCCACAGGACCCCCCAGGTCAGGGGCAGGTCGGGGGCTGGCCGTGCCCCCCCTCGCTGTCCCCAGCCCCCTCCCTGGGGGGGACCCTTGGCTTTGCTGCGGGGGGCCCAGCCCGCGCCAGCGATGGGCTGACAGAGCCATACAACCGCTTGTCACCCCGCCGGTGACGGATCGGCCTCAGCTGACAAGAACGGATGGAGGCACATCCCGGGCTGATGCGGGGGGCGAGAGCGGGGCTGGATCGGGGCCCCGGGGGGGGATGCGGGAGAGGTGCCGGGGGTGGCACCGGGAAGGACGGTGAGGTGGGACTCAGGTGGCCGAGGCAGGGCAGCCCTGCGCGTTTGGGGTCTGGGCTGGGGCAAATTTAATAAGTCTTACGGCGGCCTCCTCCCAGAGCTTGGCTTAATGGGATGCCAGAGACGACAGGGTTGCCTCGATCTGCTCATTCCCTGGGCCTGGGGAACCATCCATCTTGCTCTAACCCTATTTTTAAAAAATATAAAGGGAAAGAAAAGGAGGGGGTGGGGGAGAAAGAAAAATGATAAATCTGTTCAGGCCTTTTGTTTGCCTGCGATTCCTGTAAAGGACAAAAAAATGAAATAAAAGCCAGGCCCATTTTTTCCCCGCTTGGTGTTGCCATGGGATAGAAAGCCCCCCGTTCTCAAGAGTGCAGCGCCTTTGGGGAGGGAAAAGAAAAAAACCCCCTCATTAACGTTATGAGTTGCATCTGTTCCCTGGGTCTGGGTCACTTCCAGCCCGCCAGCTCTCCCGTCGCCCGCCTCCCCCACCCCCGCACATTCCCCTTGCTAATTTATTTGGATATCCATGCCCGCAGAAATCAAAGGGGAGATCCGTGCTCCCCGCTTGGACTCCGAGACAATGACTTGCCGTGCTGAGAGCATCCCGGCTCGGAGAGCATCCCGGCTCTCGGCTGGGCGCGGGAGGCAGAGGGCAGCGGCCGGAGCAGGGTCTGGGAGCGGGACGCCTGCACATCCCTCTGGAAAACTGAAAGAATAATCCTGCGTCGCCGCGGCACGAGGCAGGAGAGGGAATTCCCGCTTGGACAATGCTGTGGGCGGGTGGGATTTGGAGCAGCGTTGCAGGATATAGATCCTCCGCGCCTTCTTCTGCTGGGACCTCTGACCCGCCAGGCCCAAGCCCTTGAGAAACCAGATGAACAAACCTCCCTTTTCTGCTCCCGCTCCGCTCCCTGGCTCCTTCCATGCCCAGGGAATGCATGTGATCGGGACCCATTTACCACATCCAGGGGGTGGGGAGGAGTAAAAAAAGATCTTCGGTGTAACACACAGTCATAAAAACATGTCTGTACAGCAGAGCAAAGGCTCTCCAGGACTTTGCAGAATGAGGGAATTTGCTTGATATTTCCAATTGCGCGTGATAAGGAACGCGCGTTTGATTGCCTTTATCGGAGCTGCAAGGTAAAATACAGCAGACGGCGCAGGGCTGGGAGCCATAAAGCAAAGAGCTTTACAGGGAGAGACAATACAGCCAGAACCAGTGCGGGGAGAGGGGGATTTTCTTACCCGGCCGCGGCTCCTATCTACCCAGCTCTCATTTCCAGGCTATTTATAAACGAAGTGCTGCGAGAAGGCTGATCGTTGTGTGCAGTGAGCCCCCCCAGCACTGCATGCACGGCTTTCTGCACCACGCTGCTAAAATGCAGCTGGGTGTCTGGAGATCTGGCTCCGAGAGCGGAGCCTGACCACCCAGGTCCATGTCTGCAGCAGGGATAAGTCCAAAGTGAGTTTTGGTGGGTGCAGGGAGCGACACAGGGCTGCAGGGAGGGAGGAAGGACGAAAAGCGGTGATTTCAGCTGCTGTAAAACACAGGTTTGGTGCCTGCTGTGCTAATGGTGTACGTGAGCCGGGCACTAAAATACGGCTGTCCTGGTGCAGGAGGCTCCAAATTGGTGCATGTCCTGGATGGGATGAGTGGCAGGGCTGTGCCGTGCTGTGCCAAAGGATGCCATGCTGAGCCGTGCCATGCCGAGCTATGCCATGCCGTGCCAAGCCATGCCATGCCAAGCCAAGCCATGCCATGCCATGCCATGCCATGCCATGCCATGCCATGCCAAGCCAAGCCAAGCCAAGCCAAGCCATGCCATGCCGTGCCAAGCCATGCCAAGCCAAGCCAAGCCATGCCATGCCTTGCCAAGCCATGCCGTGCCACCCCCAGCTGGGGACACGCTCACAAGTCCTGGGCCAGCAGCACGGCTCGGCACAGGCTCACAACCAGGCAGAGGTATCCACGTGGCGCTCACAGCGCTGGTCAAAGCCTGGCATCATCCGACGGAACTGTGGCTGTTGTGGCTGCAAGCCGAGGAGAGGAGCACGCACAAAAGCCTGCTCTGCACACTCTGGGGATCATTGGGTAACACCACGGCTTGCAGGTATCGGTTTGCTGGATTATGTGTAAAAGGCTTCACAGTCTTTATTATAAACACTATAAATAGGTTCGTGGTTCTTCTTTGAGTTTCAGAACAAAAGGCTGTTTCATTATCATTAAACTTGCGTTTGAGCTGCTCTGTGACCGGGTGTCTGGCTTTTTATTGCAAGCCAGGGCTTTCAAAAGCTCCTTAAATGTTAATGTCACCTTTAAAACAACAGTGGCGAGGCCTTTGATCAGCAGAGCCGGTCACTTTTTGCAGCTGAAGTAAGAACCAGCGACTGACTGATCTTGGGATTTTAATATTTCCCCCTTCCCCCTGCCGACCCCTGGCACCAGGGGAGAAGCCGGGCTTTGATCAGACCTGATTTTTCAGCCATCTTAAGGACCTGCTTCTTAAAGAAGATGTTCAGCACTGGGTTTTCACGGCTCCATGCGATGGAGGAGAGCAGGGCTTGGCCAGCATGGCTGGCCGGTGCTGGAAGAGTCACCCAACCACGCTGTCCCTGCCAGGCTTTGGGGACAAGAAGGGTGCCCTTCTCCACCCCTGCTGCCGTGGACCTGCAGGATGCCCCAGGAGATGTGGTTTGGGGCCACCAGCAGCACCCGCTTGTCTTCGCAAGATGCATCCCTGCGATTTAGAGGCTGGGGGGGCGGGGAAATAGGATCATCTCAAAGTCTTTCCCTTCTCATGGCACCAGCATTGCCCTTCACCAAAAACTCACAGCCAGACCACACGCCCATCGCTCGTTGTCCCTCACCCATCCGCTGCCCCTTCCCTATCCCTTCCAAGCTTGGATGCAGGCCACCCTGCGCACATGCCACCGCGTTGGCCGCTGCTGAGCTTGCCGGGCTGGGGACAGGGTCACCCCCATCGCTCTGCGAGCAGGCGGGAGCGCGACGCCGGAGGAAAGCACATTTCAGGTTGAATTAATGCCATCCGCGGCAAAGGCGGCTGGGCTGGTGCTGCTCTGGGTACAAGGATATGTTTGCAGAGATAAGTGTGAGTGTAACCTGATGACACAAGTTGCCTGCTTCCAAATGTCAGGCAAAGTTCATGCAACCCATGTGAAACGAGTTAAAATTTAACAGAAATCTGCAAAGTGTTGTGTTGTGCTGTAATTGAATCCATGATGTGGACGGGAAGCATGTTCAGGCTCATCCCGAATTTGCCTAAACCATAGTATTCTTCTTGAAAAAAGGTCGATTTAAAGGAGGCTGCTGCTGCTAAATATGTGTGCGCTCCCTCCTTCCCCTTCTGCAAGGAGAAAGCTCTGTCTGAAAACTTCTGAGTCATCCTGCATTGGTTTTGATGTGTCAAAACTGGTTTAAAAAATCGCAGCTGAAGCAGCAGCAAGGAGAGCTCAGCTCAGGCACACGCAGATGAATGCAAAGTGCTGCAGAGCTGAACCGCATCGGGCTCCGCATTGAGAACAAGAGTCGTTTCAGCTGTACCCGCGCATTAAGAAAGGAAAAGGCTTTTTGGCTTCTTGAGGCTGTGATGTGGCTTTGTGTTGTTTTTCTCTTTGCTGGCTGCTAATTCTCCTTTTGTCCTGGCATGGTGGGGTGCAAGCTCCTTCAAGCTTTAGAAATGGAAAGTTGTTTTGTTGTTTTTGTGCTCCATTTCTATAGCTCCAGCAGCGAGTTCAGCCCCAAAGCCCTCCCTACGTGGTCTTCGGGCCGAGCAGGCAGCGGTGGCCAGATGTGACCAGTACACCCCATCGCAGCCTCGTGCGGGCTGGGACAGCCTCTACACGCCTGCGATTGCAAAGCAACCATCCCAGTGCCCTTTTTTTCTCCCTTTCCACTTCTCCCTTCCCACACTCCCTGGGATGAATCCTGCTGGGGTCCTGCATCCCAAGCCTGGGCGCCGGCTGCCGAAACAGCCGTGGCACAGCATGGAGGAGGAGGAGGAGGCAGGAGAAAGGAGCTCTGTGCTCTGGCTCGCTTGGAGGGTTTTGTCTCTACCTTTTCCATTTAGGGAGTTTATTACACTAAGTGATTGGCGGAATGGATTAAAAATAAGACGTGGATGCCCATCTTAGTTTGGACTAACAGCAGACGGCCCCCAGCCGGGGCCGGCTCCGTGCACAGCAGCCCCATGGGTGGATGTGGGGCTTGCCTCTGGTTTATCCCCTGCTCCTCGCCAGCAGATTAAACCTCAGTGGTTTCCGTGTGATACTAATGGTCGGTGCTTCTGGCTGTCCCACCGGGGCAGCTGCGCAGCCAGGAGCTCGGCTGGACGCAGCGGGCTCGGAGGAGAGCTGCGAGGGATGACTGAGACCCTTGTGTGCTTTTACTCTGCAAGGGCTTTTCATAAGGGAGCTAAAAACAAATTTAGCACTTAATGCTCTGAAGAGTAAACACTTAAATGCCCTATCATCTGCCCAAGTGCTTTGTTTATTATTCAGAGAAGCCAAACTGAAGCAGTTTTCCATGGAGATGTAGTACCTCCTTCAGATTAGCCCGCTTAATTAGACCCTGGTTGCACAGCGCTCTGCTCTGGAAGAGGTGCTGATGAGGGAAAGTCGAACAGTCGCTTCCAGAGGCAAAGCCTTGGCTCCCGCCGCCTCCAGGCACCGTGGGGCACGGGGCAGTACTTTGGGAGGTGAAGCTGGACATCTCGAGCTCTCGTTCAAGGCTGCTCATCAGCGGCGGGGGACAGGGACAAACCCAACACGGGCGCTGGGAGCAGAGAGGAGCCACCAGCTGCTCCCAGTCGCAGCAGGCTCTGTCCCAGCTACCAGCCCGCTCACACCAGCTCCAAATCCCAGCAGGTACAAAGCTGACCTCCAGTAAGGGCCGACAGCTTTACATGAGCTATTTGTCCCTGGGCTTTAAGGAAAGTTGGGAGGGAAGAAGCCAGCTTAGGTACTAAGTACTGGCAAATGCCACTCTTGAATGGTGGCTGCCGTGAACGGCACTCCCCGAAGCATAAAACTCCAGTCTCCCATTTATAAGCTCTTAAAGCTGTTACATCCCATAATGGACATCCTCAGGTGAAGAAGACAAACAACGGAAAACGCTGAAACACAACCGCAATGCTAGACACAATAACAGACACGGCACAAGAAGGATATGACATGGGGAGACAAACAGGAGCAAAATTTATGTCACTGGAGATTACAAGGGCATCATATATCAGCGACGGAGACGGGCTCTGAACGCCAGCGCGAGGGCTGGCCTAACCTTTCAGAGAAAAACCTCAGAGCAACAATAACGGCCAAGAAAAAAAGCAGAGCCGTGTCCCTCTGGCAGCCGCCTGCGCTCGGGGAGAGCCGGGGAGTTTGGTAGCAAAAGAGAGGGAGATGCCAAAAGTCACACGGTGGCCATGTGCCTGGTGCCTAACGCAATAACAAAAGGTGTTGCTCGCTGGCTATTAACCATACAAGGCCAGAAAATATTTACGTGAGGAGCTAGCAGACACCTTGCCGTGACATGAAGGCTGTTTGGGTCAAAATGGCATTGCTTTGGGCATCGGTGGCTGATCCTGCTGTTTGGGCTGGTCAGGCTGGTCTTTGCCCCTCCTCAGCCCCTTCCCATCACACGCTGCCACCCCACCGCCCCCCAAAGCAACTCTTGTAGTCCAGGGCTCAGCCTGAAGGTTCAGAGAAGCGGAAGCCAAAGGCCAAGCACGGCCCCAAAATCAAACTGCCGCGGCGTGGAGGGGAATCCTGTCCTACCTGCTGAAAAGACCACAGGCAGCCGAGAACGGGTCCATCACGCTGGAGCCCCGTTGTGAATGGCTTTAATAACACCACGTGCCCCAGCTGAACTGGTCTGCAGAGGAAGGTTTTACCACAGCTTATGGGATTTGGCCGTTACTATATCAACTTTCTCATGTTTATCCAAAAACCTGTAAATAGTCATGAAAACTCAGGAACAGTAGAAGGGTGTTGCCCTTCGGTTGGATTTTGTGTAACGTGAGTACTTTGGACTTTGTTTAACACTAAGATGAATTATGGGCTGTTTGTCTTCCAGCACAGAACTTTGTTTTCTTGTTTTGAATGACTATTTGCAAACATGCCGTATCTGCCACGCTGCAGCGCACTCCCCGCTCCGCACCCCGCAACTGCTCCGGCAAGAGTTGAAAATGCGTGTGGCCGTTGCCATTGCATACGCTGGCAAAGGGAGAAATCATAAGCAATTTTTGCCTGTGGTCACAAAATAAGCCTTTGGCCACGCCGGGACCTGGACTCGCCAATATCTATCTAGTTTTCCATCATTTCTGGTGTCGGCAGTGCCGCCGCCAGCCTGCCCCGGGTGCCGGCGTGTGAAGCAGAGATGACGGGCTGCCCCTTGCTGCGCTGCGCCTGCCAGGCAGGATGAGTCCTAGCAGCAGCCCGAGATGGAAAAGGATTTAAGCATCAACCTAAAGACGGGTGACTGCTACAGAGACAGAGGGGTCCTGCAAGACTTGGCTGCTCAGCTGTGAGTCACTTGCAACTCCCGGCTCTCATTATTTCACTCCAAGTCAGTACACCAGCAGTCATACTTCAGAGTAAAAACTGTCCTACTTTCAAATAACTAAATGCAATACGTGCTTTAAATTCCTATTGTCGTGTACGCACGTTTCTGGTCGAATGGGCCTCCTCGGTTTGGACGGTTCCTTTCCGTTCTTGGGTTACATGAGCCGAAATCGGTGTTGGTCTGTCTAGCCCCAGAGCAGTAAATTGCCCTGCTGCCTCAGCTGGCGGTAACGCGGGGGCAAGATTACTTCATTGCTGCATGAACTCATCACAGGAGCGTCTCAGCCGTTTGTTAAGCTCTCCCCTTCATGGAGTGTCCCTGTCACAGGCTCCGCGGGGATCGGACACCCTCAACCTCCGCGTCACAAGTAAAAAATACCTTTTCTTCCCCAGCCGCACAAAGCGGCGGCTCTCCCTTCTAGCCCAGAGGCCGTCGGCAGCGGCAAAACCCCCTTCCCCTCCTTCCCCCTCGTATGCAGAGATATTGCATTCATTCATCTCGGGGGCCGCAGTGTGCTTGCAGGCTGACAATACATTATGGTGATGTAGGTCTTCATTTCGCGCTGTCAGGGACTATAACAACTGTATCTATTACCCAGGAGGCCAAACGGGGCAGTTTTCCCCCAGCTCGTCTACCTGCACCCGGGCTAACCCGACCGGGGGTGTCCCCTGCCCCGTCCCCTGCCCCTGCCCGCATGGCGCCGGGAGGAGAGGGCAGCGGCCGGTGCTCTGGGTGCTGGGACGAAGGGACAGGGGAGCTGGGAGATCGATGGCCCCGAGCGCCGCAAACACAATGAGGTAATTCCACCCAGCGGAGGCTCATCAATCCCCCGGCTCCGGCGCGGCGTCCCCACGGCTCGGCCAGCGCTACCGTTTGCCTGGGCCATAGCCCAGGTGTGTGGCTGTCATGGAGATAAAAGAGGCTTAATTAAGACCCAATAAGCTAAGTGATTTGTTATCTCGGTGCAATATATTACTCCAGCCTATCGATCCCAGAAATGCACATGTGTCTGAGAGCTGCCGACGAGGCTCAATCCCTCCCTGGTGAATACCTGCCGCTGCATTCCCACCGGCACGCCAAGCGCCTGCTGCTGGGCGCAGACTGGGGACAAGGACCAGCCCCTAATATCACCCCATGGCTGGGTGTACGCACAAAAATATCGGGATTTGCTTCTCCCGAGGGAAGAACTCACTGAAATCTGGTGATGCTCTGAATCTGGTGATGTCTGAAAGCCGGGATGGGACCGTCCCCCTGTTCAGCGTTACGCTGGCAGGTGCTCAGGAATGTCCCCAGCCTGGGCAGGTGGGACAGAGGTTGGAGCGGGAGTGGGTCTGGAAGGTGACAGCGAGGGAAAAGCCATTTTCCCCAAACGGGCACGAGCTCAGCTGGCCAATGGGAAGCCCCAAGGCTGTGGCACATCCCCGTCCCGAGCAGGGCTGATGTCCACTGTGCAGGTGGCCGCGTCCTGCACACCCGAGCACACACGTGCCCGTGACCTTTGCGCTCCAGACCAGCCAGCAGCACACTTCCCTGGAGCTGCCAAAAAGTTCCTTTCCGAGCTAAAATCAAACCATTAGTTTTTACAAAACTTGAATGCAGGGGTGAAGGGGACAGGGAAGGGAACCCGACTCATTTAACATTCGAAATGTTAAACCGCTCAAGAAGTTCTTTGATCTTTTGAGGTTTTGCTGCAAAGGGAACACCCTTTCCCCATTGGTTTACTGAGTCACGCTTATTACTTCAATGCAGAAATATCCTTTATGTCAAGTGTATAAATATCCAGCTCTAAGCTTCAGAAGCCTTTTCCTTTTTTCTTTTTTTGTCTGTCTGGTTTTTTTTTCTTTTTTTTCTTTTTCTCCAGAGGAGTGCTTTCCACGCTCTCCCAGAGCCGCCTGCACTCTCTCTCGCAGTCGCAGTGGTTCCCAGCAGGAAAGCTGGGTGCCGTGCATGGGTGCCCCGGGGAGCCCCCTGCCCAGGGCCATCCTCCTCTGCATCCTCCCCAGATTTCTTGCAGCCGGTCAGGCTGGGAAACCAGACAGAAAGCAGGAGGGAGGAAGATGGTAGAAGAACCGTCCTGGCACTGCAGCTGTGTTTCGCTTGGAGGACCCCAGGATGCCCCTGTGGCGAGGACGAGCGTCTCTGCTGGGATGTGCAACCTGCCCCAAAAGCAAGGACTGAGGAGTGGTCGTAAAAACGGGCGCACGCCCGCAGAGCCCCAGCGCTCCCACGTTTTCTGCCCGCGCTGCTGGCATCTTTTGGCCGTGGCTCGGGTTCAAAGTGGCCACAGGTGCGGAGGAAAGCCCTGGGGCAGAGCCGCGGCTGGCACGCGATGCCGTCGGCACCCACGCGCCCGCCACCCAGACCTCCCGCAGAAGGGTCTGGAGCCAGGCTGCGGCTGCTCCTTCCCGGCTGCCCCACAACTTGGCCTAGAGCTACGTCTGCGAATGTGCTTGTTTAAACAGTATTGATGGCAGGCAAGTCGGAGCTTGAGGAGCGGCGGCTGGGGCTGCAAGGCGGCAGCCTGCGCCCCGGGAGCCCGGGCACTTGCTTTCATGGGGAAAGAGGCGGCGTTCCCCGTATACCCCGGCTCAGCCGCGGGGAGCAGGGTCCAGCACCCGCCTGCCTTGTGTCAGCATCCGAGGAAGATGTCAGACCCCGGCAGGGAGTGGGTCAGGCTATGCCGGTGCCATGGGTTGTGCCAGCCAATGCAAAGCATGTTTAAAAACATGCCACAGCTTCACAGCCCTGATTTTCCTTCGTCTTCAAGGAAAGCCCCCAGTATTCAGCAAAACATGAACCTCGCTCAGCCCTGAACACCCTTGGCCAGGCGAAGTAGAGGCATTCCCGACGGCCTTCCCAAAACAGGACAGCTTTCCCTGTCTGGGCAGCCTTGGCCCAGAGGGGCCAAAGCTTTTAGGACAGCCATCTCCCTCGCAGCTCTCGCTGGGAGCCACGGCTGGATGCTCCCTCTTACTGACCTGGGAGCTCAGAGCTCCCTCAGCCATCACCTGAGGACCACCGAGCAGACCCCTGACCAGCTCCCAGTCCCGTCTCCTCAAATCAGGAATTCCATCAGGAATGACAACCTGGAGAGCCGGAGCAACAAGGGACCCCATCTGGCAGAGCGACAAGGGCTCGTACGGTGCCACATCTCACTTGGGGACGTGTGTCCGCTCCCTGCCGGTCCAGCCCCCCCTCGCTCTGCAGCACATACCAACACGGCAGCAACATCCATCCCTGGTGCTACGTGGGCTCTTGGCTGGTTTTGCCGGCAGTGGCTTTTCCAACGATCCTGCCTTGGTACCCACTGCTCCGGGTGGACCCTGATCCATCCCTGGCCCGGCTGCGAGCCCCCGACCAGGCTGCGAGCCCCCGACCCCGCTGCTCACCCCCTCCCAAAGGGCTGAGCGGGGAGAGCTGTGCTGGGCTCTGGACTCCCCCCACGCCGCAGGGTGGGCGGCTGAGCAGGGCTGTGCCCCTCCAGAACTCCCGGCTAACACCTATCCCTGTGCTCCCACTTGCTCGCATCCCGGTGTGGAAGCGGGTGCGTGCTTTCCTTTTTCTTCCCTTTTTCTTCCCTTTTTTCCCCCCCCCGCGAAGGAGGTCCGGTTACATAACCAGCAGCCAGCTCTCGGCAAAGCAAACAAACTTGACATTCACATAACCTGCCGCGCTCTCTCCAGCAGGGATTATTAAGTCATTAGAGTCTGTTAGCAAATTTTCCCAAATACCTTTTGCTTCTTCCCAGGGGCACCTTGATGGTTAATGATCCCAAACTACCGGCTGGGCTTAAATTCACCCACTCCGGTCCAGCAACCCGCTCCAGTGATCCTCAGGGTGTGAGNGGGGGGGGGGGGGGGGGGGGGGGGGGGGGGGGGGGGGGGGGGGGGTGTCAGGAGGGACCCTTAAGAAAATCCCCCCCCGTAAGGATGCTCATGTGGAATGGCAGAGATGCACCAGAGGCGGGGGGGGAGGAGGGGGGTGTCAGCGGCCGCAGCCCAGGGAGGGGAAGGGGAGAGGAAGGGAGGTGATGCCCCATCCTCCCTCAGTGACACACACCCGCTTTTCTCCTTCGCTGAGCTGGCAGCCCAGGGCGATATTTCTAACAGGCAAGTGTATTGCCTAACTGGAGACAGAATAAAAAATAATCATAAAAAAAAACCAGTCAGGCAGGCCAGTTAAGTAGAGAGGAGATAGGTTTCACCCACCTGCGGCTGACTTGCCCTCTCGTTCTCAGGCTGAACAACATGTACATCAACAGCCCGATGATCTGCGGGTTGGTAAGAGCGCAGCAGGCTGTGCCCTTCCCCGGCCCCCGAGCCCCTGCGCGTTAGCAGCATTGATTCCAAATCCACCGGCGGCTTTTTATCGGGGGTCCCCCTGGCAGGTTTACGTTTCTGTAGGAGCAAGGTCTGAAGGAAGGGCTACAGCTACGACTGAAGGCACAGGCAAGTGGGGAACCCCGCGCAGACTTCTTGTATTTTAGCCCCATGGCTTTTAAAAACAAACTTGGTTTTGTGTTAGAACATCTCGAGCTGGAAGGGACCCATAGGCATCATCGAGTCCAACTCCCGTGTACATTTAAAAGGATTTGGGATCAATTCAGTAATTACAAACCCCTCATCATTTTTATGAATATAAGTAAAACCAGCAATAATAATAAACTGACTGGAGCCAAACAGTAGCTCTGTACAGAACCGTGCTTTCTGTTCAGTTGAGCAGTACAACACTTTGGTCCCCATGACCCCGCAGCCTCAAAAGCCTTTTAATAAACCAGGCGAGTCTGTGATCTCTACCCCGAGCCGTCTTTCTTTTCGCTGCCCCGCCGAACTGCGTGTGCAGGGTATTATTTGGAAGGGGGTCACCTGGGTGCATCCGAAACGAGGTACAGACTGTACAGTAATTCAGTGAAACACGGCGGTCCAGGGGCCGGACCACCAGGCAGGAGCTCGTGGGTGCTGCCGGCCATGCAAGTCCCCTCTGCTGCCGCACAGAGCCCGCGGCGCCACCCAGACCTCCGCTCCCCAGCCGACGGCGGTATTTTTAGAAAAATCTCTGCCATAACACCGATGTCCCCAAGGCTACGTCACACGTGCGGGAGATGCTCCCAGTTGTTGGCAGCGGAGGAGGGTGAGGGAAACGGGAAGCACTGGGATGGGGCTGCTGGAAGGCGGCAGCAGCGCTAATCTTAGCCATGGAAAGCTCCCTGATTTCCCAGGCACCTCGGTGATGTCGGCCGATGCCAGCCCTGCCTTTCCTTAAAAACACCTCCCTTGATGCGATGCCCTGCAGGTTTGGAGCCCAGGCCTGTGGCCACGGGGGTGGATGGGAACGCCTTTGCTCTGGGAGCTGCGCTGGCTCCCCCGGGATGGGCTGGGAGATAGGGAAAGTGAGCCTGATACGGGCTCTGATCTTCCCACTCCGGCCCGTGGCTACTCGGATCCATGGCCGGGGGTGGGACAGGCCCCTCGCGGTCCCTGCCGTCCCGGCTGTCGTGGCAGGGAGCTGGGTTTGCAGGTGGGACCCAAACCTGCCCAGGCTGTGTCCACCCACAGCTCCCGAGATGTGGGATGGAGTCCGGCATCACAGCCCCTGGCAGGGACCAGGGGTCCCCCGGCGTGACCGTCCCCTCCGCCTGCCCTGCAGCAGCCAGAGAGAGACCGGGGAACCAGCGAGTCAAAAACGCTCTGCACCTCCTCTCCAAAGTTGCTCGTGGAAGGAGATTTGTCACGTGAGCCTGTTTACTTCCAAAATAAATCTCCCTTTAAGGCAGGTAAATCTCAGACAGAATCTGTAAGATACCCTAATGTGGCATTAAGCTGAAGTTAAGGTTATATTCCTCCAGGGATGCCAGATGGGATTTGCTTTCCTTGAAGACAGGACACGTATTTCAACTTTAATGGGTTGATGGAGCCCCTTTTATCTTGTAAATATGAATGAGGAAGGGGGAGCTGTTAAATAAATGGAGGGGGTTTACCTGAACCTTTTTCCCTGTCATTGGCTCGGACTGTGTTAAAGACCTTTGTTTTCTCAGCGGAAAACTCGCTCAATCATTCAGAAAGGGAACTAAATGCCTTTTGAGAACATAACCTTTATTTTCCAGATAAATGGTTCACTCAGAGCAATTTGCATGTGGGAAGCTAGTATATAGCACAGTAAAAAAAAATATATTTAAAACCCAATAGCAATGTAGGTCATGATACAAACATCTACTGCTGAGATGACTTCTCTGGGGTTGGAAAGTTAGGGAGCTCAAGGCAATTTAAAAGGATGGGGAAGTTTTCTGCAGCAGCTCTGCTTAGAGCTGAGCAGATAGATGGATGAGTGAATTAATCCATACTGGTCCAGATAAAAAGGGCCGGGCGCTGTGAAGATACAGTCAACCAGATGAACTCTGCAAATGGTTCTCACCATCCGAAGCCCTCTCTGCAGCCTTCCCCCCAAAGGCTGGCTTTGCAAACCCATCCCAGCCCCTCTCTCTCTCCCCCCCAGTCTCTTTCCAGTGTTGATACCACCAGAAGAGTCACAGTTCCCGGCCACTGTCACGCAGACCCCAGCGGCAAAACCAAGAAGGGAGCTGCCGCAGCCACATCAACAGGGAGGGACAAACCGCCACGCAAACCACTGAGTCCCAATAACTCATTTTCCTCCAGCAGTGCGTTTCCCTGTACCTCTCCAAATTGGTGCACCCCAAAACTTATCAGCACGGCTCCTCACCCCCCTGTATAAGCATTTGCCCGCTGAGAACGGACCCACTCGTCCAAGTCATCTCATACAGATCAGAGACCCACCTTCCAGGGGTCTGCAGACCACGAACCCCAACTCTGAAGCGAGAAAGGACCCTGCAAGGTATCACACCCCCCCCGGCTTCTTCCCCCGCTATCGGGCGGAGGAGGCAGAGCCGCAGCCCTGGGAAAGGCGCTGGAAGCCGCCGGGAGCAGCTGCAGCGGAGAGCGGTGCCAACTCCAGCTGCTTGTTAATTACGGTAACATGTTGTCTCATGTACGCACCTCCGCGAAGACGCTGTATTAGCTTGATAAGTATTTAACACTTGGCACGGGGGGGAAATTTCCACTTAGCATCCAGCAGGGCTGAGCAGCGGGGGGGGGAAAGGTGGCACAGGCAGGGCATTCGGAGAGGGCGCAGGCAGGGCAGGAGGCGGCACGGTCCCGGGGACGGCTGCGGATTCAGCCTGGCACGGCCTCGGTTAGCACTGCTGGGGACGGGATGCTGCAGGAGCCGGGGATTTTGCAGCCTTTGCCACCATACTGGGAGCTTACAGCCCAGGGCTGCCCCCAGTACAAAGCCCAAGTGCTGCTCTGGGTCTAATCTACCCCGATAACAGGGATTGTACTCACTTGTGCCTTTCTTGGTGTGCTTTTCTTGTTCGCTCTGCGTGACCGACCCGCTGTGCAGCACCTATTGTGCCGGAGCGGAGGAACAGTGCAAACACGCTTTCAGGTCCTGCGTGCCACTCACAAGACATCTTCATCCCCAGAGCTGCCTTCCTGCAGGGCGGCGGTGGGAGAAGGGGCCAGACGCGTCCCTGAGGACAGCGGGGTGTCCCCAGTGCTGAGGGGAACAGAAAGAGCTGGGACCTAGCCGGCCTGTGCAGCTCTGCAGAAGAATGGTTATTGGTGCAAAAGTCACCTTTTTCAAGCAAATTTCCCTCCAGCGTGGCCAGTTCTGTGCGGGGATGAGGGTGACCAGACCACCCCTGGCCTCAAGGGCTCATCCCAGTACAAGTCAGGACCAGGACACTGGTGCCAGTCCACTGCGAGCTCCCCAAGCCTTACACGGGGCCATGGATGACCTGGCAGCACTACCTCCCCTTTTCACTACCGGGTTAATTAACATTTTCCATGTGTTTGAACGCAGATAAATCTTTTGTCTGAATCGAAATCGGTAATTATGAGTCAGTGTTAGCACAGAGCGGGTGAGTCAGGCGCAAAAGCATTTTTGCCTCGTACCCTCAAGGTCTAAGATACATCGCTCACCTGAGCCTCCCGTGTGTGGTCTTAGTTCAGGGTTTTCACAAACATCATTAGCAATCCACCAGCGAGTTCGGCAGCAACCCACAGCCAAAGCTGCCACCTCCTCTTCAATTCCCCAGGGTGGGAAAGCACCCTCAGCAGCTGGGAAATGCATAGGTGGCCTGCGCTGGCTCCGCGCTGGGGATACGGTGGTAAGGGATGCTGAGGAGGGGTTTCTCCCTCGCCCGCAGCACTCAGCTCAACCTCAGCAGGTTGGCCGAGCACAAAGCTGTCCCCTCGGATGGCTGGGTAGCAGCTCCCTGCCAAGCCCATCGCCTTCCCGGTGGCTTACTGGGAAGCCGAGGTGGCTGCAGGAGAAGGGGCGGCTGCCCTGCGGTACCAAGGGCTGGGCATCTTACCCCTCCAGCTGGACCTGGAAGCCCTCAGCACAAGGACAAGGCTTCAGACCCCGCTGCTGGCATCTCCCCGGGCAGCGCTGGAGCTGGCTGGGCTCCCCACACCGCCATGAGCCCCCACACCCCAGAGCTATGGGATGGCTCTGCATGGTCTGAGGCTTGCTGGGCAGAGTCCAGCTCACCCAGGGGCTGGCTGGGTATCACATACCAGCAGCTCAGCGCCCCCCCAAATCTCTGTGCAGCCAGGCAGCTCGAGCCTCCCTTCGGGCTGTCCGCCCCAGAACACCCCCACAGCGGAGCCCTGGGCTTGCGTTCACTTGCCTTTCAGCTCTGGTGGGACGCGGGTTATTAGAGGGGATGGTTTATTGACGGGTGGGGCTGGTTATAGTTGGAGGTTTGTCTACCCACTCCCTTTGATTCCCCAACTCATCTCTTTACCCCATCTCCTCTCCTTACACCTCTGTGGAATTTAACTCCATCCTTTCCTCCAACATGGCATCTCATCCTCCTGTAAACCAGGCTTGCACTAGGGAAGATGCTTAAACCCTCAAAGGTGGTGTGGGCTGTATGTTCATTTACTGACCCAGCAGCAACCCTGGTGAGCTGGTCCCAAGATGGACACTGCTCCTGAGCTACTTTTTAAAAATACACAGGCAGACTAGTACATGGGGTAGCAGAGGCAAGAGGGCTCCTTGTGCATCTCCTGCCCGAATCCTGCATCTGCCATGACCAGGCTGCCACCACTGCCCTGGTGAAACACTCACCACCGCTCTTCTGCTCCTGGCTGCCCATGGCCATGGAAAATTTCAGAGTATTAATTCTTTAGGGGATTGATCCTAATGGCGCTGGAACTGGCTCATGGCTCCGAAAGTTACCAGCAGGGAGAACACAGTCTGAGACATCCATGCACGTGGTGGGACCGTCTAAACTTTATTTAATTTGGAGGCGGCGCAAAAAAGTGACGACACCCCGACAAGTGCCACGAGCCAGGACTGTGTGTGCACAGGAGGACATCTCCACGCTCACCGTTTGAGTAATATCAGAGATAAAAATCCCATTGGCATGACCTAGGAAGGAGCTGTCAGCCTCCAGCTCTGCACTGAGGAGATTAGCCCAGTGAGTGTGTGTTTGCTTTCTTTGCCTTAAAGCACGCAAAAGCCCAACAAAACAGACTTTGTTTACTGCTCGTCCTGTAAACCGCTTAGGCAGTCGGAGATGAGCTGAAAGCTTAGACAAGCTGCAGAGTTACAGCCAGATGTGGTCTCGAATGGCTGAGTTAGGCACCTCTGAAACCTGAGGTTTATTAATGAAGGTGCCCGCTGAACCATAACAAGCTGTTGTAATTACCTCCGCCACAGCATCCCCTGCTCCTGGCAGAGGGTGGATGGGTTCTGCCGCTGCGGCCCCGCTGCGAGCGCCCAGCCGAGCGGACATGGCATCTTGTGGAGGTGAGTAAATATGTTAAGGTCATTCCCCACGATGACAGGTCTACAGCTCCATTGGATGGCTGGGGAGAGATAACAAACCAACAGGGGTCACCACCGATAAGAGATGAAAAGGCTCTAGAGGCGAGGAATAATTATGTGTGAAGGGCGATGTTTTCCTCCCAATGACAAGCTCTTTGTCAGAGCCCTCCAGGGCCAAGGATGCTCTGCCGAGGGACCGGCCGTGGCCGGACAGCACTGAGCTGTGTCTCTGCAGGGTGAACACCAGGCAGGAGGCTCATCTCCTGCAGCCCACATAGTCCCTTCCCAGTTCAGACCAGTGCGAGTAGCAGAGAGAAGGGGTCCTCTCCTCCCAGAGCCTCCCCCATCACATCTCCATAGTTTGATCCCAACGCCCACCCACAGACAAGCTCCATCCCACGCGGGAAGCAATGCCGGACTGTGCTGCGGTGTGAGCAGCTGAAGCTGCACACAATCAAGAGCCCACAGCAGAAGGGGTGGAAAAGCCACCACAGCTGAGGACCAGAGAGGAGTCTACAGCAGGCCACCAGGCTAATGGCAACCAGGAAGACCAAGGAAGGTGAAGCACGGCATCCACGAGGCAGGGGGACCGCAGCGCCTCTGCAGGGGACCGGGTGACCCTCCCCAGCAGGAGCAGGGATGTGTCCTCCTCCTCCTTCCCCGAAGCGCAGCCCTCATGGATGCAAGTCAACGCCTTGCCAAGGAAACACTCGCTGGGAGCTTTTCACACCTGGTTTTGTCTCTTGAAGTTTCACACCAATGAATAACTGTGACCTCAGGAGGGGAGTGCATCAGCTATATTTCCCAAATATCAGCAAATTGTGTGAGAGAAAGAGATATGCTAAGGGGGCAGACTGCTCAAACCATTACCATCCTTCTTAGTACCACTTAGCTGAACCGTTAAAAAGATCCAGGGCTCCCAAAGACAATTAAGCTCAAGGGAAGCCATAAATCTCAATAAACATCAGGCCAAGTTTTCTTCACTGCTTGAAACAACAGATATAATTTCATTGGTTACTGAGCTCATGCTCCCAAAGGGATTTCAGATAAAAAGCCACTTATTCAAAACACCAAACCCAGGCTTCTCCCGTCTCTCAGGCTACCGAGGGGTCAGATTTCCCAGCATGGGAACATGTGCCCCGCGGTCTGCAGAGGTGGCGCTTGACTGGAGAAAACCTTTGCAGATTTATGATGTCTGCAGCACGGCACTGCGACCTGCCACCAGGGTCAGGCGGCCAGCACCTGCCTGCGAAGGTGGCCCTTCCCGATGGGAGGCATCCACCCGGCAGGAGAGGACCCGGCTGCTGGAGACAGCCCTCCAACCTCAGCTGTTGTGGTGGGCAAGCCAGGAGGCAGGGCGTGGAACTGGTGGAGATGGACCTCTGCTCTGGGTCTGTGTGCATGTTCCCAAGGGCCAAGGTCCTGCATGGCCAAGACTGGAGGGAGCATCACCTGTATCTCAAAGCTGGGAGCCACCCTTGCATCATTGTCTCCAACGTACTTGAGGAGCCTAAACAGGCAACGTGGAGGACATCAGCTCTCCTTCTTGTCCCAGGAGCAACCTGGCAGCTGGCCCTTGTGGCATTTACCCAGCCTGTGACCAGCCTACTCTGTCCACGTGTTGTCCATTGCTGAGATCAGAGCGTTTCCCAGTGCAAACCCCATGCCAAGGAAGCACACACCAGCCTGAATTCCGCACGCCAGCCTTGCAGGGTTTTTTTTCCTGGCAGGTTTTGCATTTGCAGGGCTGGGGCCCTGGTTTTGACAGCTCTCTGCAAGGTCGCTCCATTCGCCAAGTGCCGCTTCCTTGTGCTTTGATTTAAGTTCTTGCATGCTTCTTGTATTGATTTCTCTCAGATGTATTTTATGGGGAATAAGCACTCAAACCAGAAGGCCAAGACCTCCTGCGTTGTGCACAGCATAGTAATGGATGAGCTCCTTCTCACGCTCACTCCCTCGCTCTCCCTCCCCTTCTCCCCACTTCTCTCACCTTTTATTTAATCCACTTCCAAACGCACCGGGGTGAAGGATGGCAAATGCACAAACACATGACGTTTCTCTGCTCTGGATACTTAACTGGATGAGCCAAGCAGGGGATGGCTTCTGGAGAGCTGCATTTAGATGTGAGTAGAAAGACTTCTCCCAGCTGTTGTCAGGAGCTTCGGCTGCAAAAGTACTTCCCAGCTGGCAGAGGTGATGGCAGCCACCCGCCGGCTCTGGGCACCCCGAGCCCCAGGAGGAGGGCAGCAGCCCGGAGCTGCACACTCAGGGCTCTCCTCCCCACTCAGCTTCTGAAGCCCTGAGGATTCATCCAGCGTCTGCCTCTGGGGTCTCCTTGGCCACCGGGAAGCGCTTTGAGAGCCTCAGAAAGCATTAAGAAGCGCATTCAGTTTTTACTCATGATAAACACACCTCATCATTGTTTAGAGCCTAAAAGCTGAAGATAGTAGAACCAACTCAAACCGAGACTTTTTTCCCCAAGCTATACTCATCTTCACAATCCAGAAGTGCTGCTGTAAGATGGTAGGGATTTTGTCCTCACCCTTGTTTTGCTGTCCGTGCAGTCTATCTGGGGCCAAACACATCCGCAGAGCCCAGGGAAGGCTTTTCTGCCGGCTGCAAACCTTCTGACCTCAGAAGAAGAAGTGGAGACGTGTGGGGTCTCGGGGGACTGCCTGATCTATCAAGGTTTCCAGCCCAGTGGTTTATCAGCATCCAAGACGTGCGCTCTGGGTTTGCTGCATCCAGCCCAGCTAGAGGTGACCTTGGCCCTGCATTGCTGATGCTCTAGTTAAACCGCACACCTCGAAGAGACCTAAAGTAAGTCTCCATCCGAAACAGCAGCATGTTGCAGGGAACAAAACCTCAACGGACCCGAGGGATGTTTTTTCCTGTATTGGTAAACAAGCTGTGATGTCTAGTGCTAGCATGAGGTTTCCCAAAATCCTGAATCCAGACTGCTGGAATAATGACACTGTCGTAAAAATGAGGAATCCAAAAACCCCGTGTAATATATTTTCATCTGAGGATGTAAGCCTAGCTAAGGAGTCAGAATTTGGAAGGCAGCCCTCCCTCTGTACACAGGAGGAATAAAAACATTATTATTGTTTTTCCCAGTGAACTGCAAAGCCTGTTTTTAAGTGAAACCTGAGCTTCCCATCTCATCACGTGCTTCCAGGAGCTAGAGCTTTCAGAAGACCAAATACTTTGAAACTCTGGATAAGACCATTAGAGTTGCTTAATTTCCTTTATGTCCATCTGTTTCAGTTCAGCTCAGTTGCTTCTGTCCCAGACAAGACATTTGGCTCTTCTAAATAAATCTTATAGCCCATTTGGATTAAAGACTTTCTGATGCAGTCTCTGAATATAATCCCTCTGATTTGCATCTCAAAGAAATTGAGTTAAAACCAAGCGAGAACCATACACAGAGTGCTTGGAATTGCTGGGGTATGTGAACCACTCACGAGGTCCCATATGGATAATAGTGCTTTTGTTTTTAATTTATCATGAACTCCCGCGTTCCTATGGCTGTGGTCGCACCCGGCACACTCCGGGGCTCTCAAAGCAGGCAGGGTGAAAACGTAATTGACTGGTTTTGCTGCTGTCCGAGGCTTGAGTCTTGCACCCGAGAAACTGAGAACGCTGCAGAGAAAAGTGTGAGACGCACTTCGGAAGTCTGGGGCAACAAATGCCACCGCGGCGATAGCGGAGGATGAATGACAAATAACATCCGAGCTCAAGCAGGTTCAGTGTTATTCTGCTCATTAGCTCTTAATAGGTATTTTTCACATCAAGGGAGATCTGAGAGCCTTTGCTCAGATGACGGTGCAGCACATTGATCATCCGAAGAGGCAGCGCTTGCAGGGGGCTTCATGGCGCTTTCCCAAGGCTGCTCAGCGCCCGTCACTGGAAACGTTATCTCATTTTTTTGCAGGAGAGCCTGGGTCACGGGACGCTGGGGTGCTATTCCTGGCGGTGACGCAGCCGCCTTCCTTCCCAGGCAAATGCTTTTACCCTTTCCGTGTCCCAGGGTACCTGTCTGTGAAACACGCCTTGCGAAACGGTTGAAACATGCTCTGAGATTCCCCAGATAAGAGGCTCCGTTGGAGGGTTACTGCTGTCATGGTTGTGGCAGCAGCCCAGGTGCTCCCTAACTGCAGTACGTGCGGTGGATGTCCCACCAATTCTTTTTACAAGCATTTTTAAGAAGGTGGAGGCACTTGTGCTGCTAAAGCATGGGAACAGCCACTTCCCATTTTCTCACCTTCAGAGCAGTAAAATCCTGAAAAAAGAGAAAACTTCAATAATAATTTTTAAAAAAGTGAGAAATTTAAAAAAAAAAACTCGCTCCACCACCAGTGCTGCCCATTGCGTAGCTGTGCTCCAGCTGGTGTGGGATTCAAAGAGGGGGTTCCTGAGCCAGCAGAGCCCATCGTAGCCTCCTTCGGTAACATAATCATGAGAGGAATGGACACGCACTCATTGGCAAACTTCCAAACATCCTCCCAAAGTATTATTACCTCCTCTGTATGACGGGAAACTGAGTCACAGAGCAGGTAGGTGGTTTGGGTATCAGCCCTATGGCTTACAGGGTTACATTAGAGGATTAGATCCGCAGCACACAGAGGGGTACAGGCAGGAATCCCAGCCGCTAGGGCACAGCAGACACCCACGCTCCTGATAATGATAATAATTAATTATGGGGGAGGAAGAAGGGACAGAGCAGAACTGCCCCAGCCTGAACCCTTACCCAGAAAAACCTCATTTTCTCCGGGTGAGAAGAGCCTCAGTTGTTTACCACTGAGGAGCAAAGGCTAGAGACAAGCTGGACGCAGGACCCACCATCGCTCCCTTCCCCTCTGCCATTGCCTTGGCTCCAGATGAAGCAGCTCCAGAGACATTACAGAGACATTAAAAGCCAAATTCATTTCCACGGCTGAAACCAACTACCCGTAATATAGTATCTTTTGCAGCTGTGGTTCAGCGTGGCACCTGAGAGCTGTGAGGTTAATGACACAGGGCTGTCAGCAGCCTTAATTATATTCCCATTTTTCCAGCCCCTGATTAGCTTTAGAGCTCATCTGGTGTCAGAAATTTGGTGCCTAAGCTTTGACAAAAGTGTTTCATTATTACTTAATAAACGGGCAAAAAGGAAGGACACGTCTTTAAGCTCTGGCTTGTAAAAGCTTCCGGGTTTTTTAGTTATTTTTGATTTAACCTCACAAAAGCTCCCCTGCCTCAGCTGCTTTGGGCTGACCCGGCTCTCAGTGCCCATCCAGGAACCCCTGCGCAGAGGTGCCGGCCGGGCTCACGCTCCCACCACCTCCAAACCTGCCTCCAGTTCCCCCATAAACATGCCCTGTTCAGCTGGGAGCCTGCTGCTCCCTGTCAGCTGACGGCCAATTAATAAGGATCACTTATTACTCTTATATCACCTCTAAAGTGAGCCAGGTGTTTGCAGGAGAAAAAAAAAAGGGGGGGGGTTAGATTTAAAAATAATAATAATAAAAGCACAAGCTTCAAATCAAAAGCTCCAAATAGCTTAAAATCTAAAGCAGAGCTTAGGTTCTTCTTGAGATTCAATTTCCTCCAGTCCTCAGTGAAGTTAATTAGCTTGAATATTAATAAAAATGGTGAGAAGGAGCCTGGTATCTTTTGGCTCCTTCTCCAAAAGCACAGCAAACCCCATGCTCCATCCCAAACCTCGCCGTGACCGATGAACCGCCAGCAGCTCCCTGCTCTTGCTCAAACCCCCAAAGGCAGGTCAGTACCCAATTCCCGGTGACTTCCCCCAAAACTTTTGTGGCTCTCAACCTTTGTCTTTTTTCCTTTTGCAGGAAATTCCTGGAGTGAAATCGGGGCAGAAAATCACAAAATATTGTACTTGTGCTTAGGACTTCAGTAGCTGGCACTGCCCAGATGGCTGGATGAGATTTTTAAAACCATTGGGTGGCTCTTCACCATCATGAGTTGGATGCTCTCTTCCACCTGACCCTGTGGTCAGCCCCCAAAATCCCTCCTGTATTTTTGGGCATCCATAGCAACATTTTCCCTGTTTCTGTGAAGTCGGGACAGGGCCTGCTCAGAGGAGGAGTCACGTGTGGTCAGATTTATGGCGCAGGTTTCTTGCTAGTCACTTTTTGGGCTTGCCCATTTTCATGGCGGTTGCTTGAGACGAAGGACGTTCTCGAGGACTTTATCCTTGACCTGTGATCAGTTGGAAACCACGGAAGTTTCCAGCAACTTCAACCACTTAATGTTTAACTTCTGTGGTAGCTTCTGGAGACTGATATGATATAATTTTGGCTTTGCAAAGACAACTTGGCTCTGAGGAGCTGACTGCAAATCATTAGCAGGACTGTTCTCACCCTGGTTCTTCGCTTCTTAATTGCCAAGCAGAGCGGCATGAAACATTCATAGCAAAAAGCTGCAACCGCGTGAAATTTGCTTCATTTGAAGTTCGGTTCCGGCAGAGCAGCGGGTGATGGAAACCAGGTTGATGTTAACAGAGCCACTTCCAGTGTCTCCAGTGGTGACAGGGCTGGAGTTTGGCTCAGAAGTCTTCCAGAGTCCGGAGATGGACAAGGAACAACAATCGCTTTTAATTAATGGCCTCAGTTCAGGAGGAAGCATCTGAGCAGGTGGGGTGGGATATTCTCGGCACAGCCCCCACTGCCGTGTGTGGTGCTCTGCCTGTATCTGTCATAGCTCCATAGGCTGAGTGCACAAATATGGGGACCACCAGAAGGGGACCACCACAGGGAAGGTTGGTGACTTCTGTGTGTCCAGCTTTTAAATCATTCCTATGTCCAGGAACACCTGAAACCACTGAAAATAATCCACCTCCTTCCACTTCCCTCCCACCTGAAGAAAATATTGTTTGCTTTGGGGGGAAACCAGCTGGAGCAGAAATGATCTTCCTCAGCCTCGCAAGGGAAGCTGACACGGGGTCTCGTGATGTCCCACTCCGAGGTGGCCGAACCCATGGCGGGTCCCTCTGAGTGGGGAAGGACTTTGGTCCAGCCACCTCCCAGCGAGGCGCTGGTAACACCAGCCCTGCCACGCCAAAACCAGCCCGTCCCCATCCCGTTTCCAGGGCCGGGTAAACGAAGGGCAAATACCAAGGTTGGCGGCAGTGCCATCGCGCTGCTCGTTCCATCGAACCCACCCAGGCTAATAACAGTATTAATTACTGCACGCGGCCCCTTCTTCCCACTGTAAATCTCTATTAGCAATAAACTGGAAGGGCCATAAAAGGGAGTTTACAATGAACCCACAAGGCGATACGTGTCTGAATCCGTGGCTTTGTTGCAGCTGGCAATAAAGCCGTCTTTTATTATAGCATATACCCTGCCCTCGAGATAACGTACAAGGCCCAGGACTCCTCGAAGAATTGATGCAAAGCCATTTGTTGCACTTTGATTTGCTGCAGAGCCATGCGGAGGTGGGAAAGCGGAGGGATCCGGCTAACAGGCTCTAGTTGTTCCCTCGATCCCAGCCTGACACTGAATCACCGCAGTGTGCGGCGCTGCGGAGTAATAGCCTCTGTAATTTTACATCGTAAATGTTACTCTGCCCTGCAGGGGGGAAACTCGAGTCAACATTAAAAAAAAANAGTTTGAGCTTGATTAAGAAACACAAGGAAATCTCTCATACGAGAAGGCAGTTCTCGGGTAGCAAAAGGTTGTGGCGGTGCAATGGGTGGGGGTTAATATTTAAGCTGCTGTTTTTGTTTATAGTAGTCAGGAGCAGATAATACTGAATATCCTAGAAATAGGCACAGATCCACCCAGGGGCACAAGGTCCAAGACTGGAAGAGGTTTGTCAGCTTCAAAGTCCCAGGCAGGTTGGTTCAAAAAGAGAAAAAAAGAAGGAAAAAGAAACAAAAAACAAAAAAACCCAAACAAACAAAAAAAAAACCCAAACCAAGTCAAAACAAACAAAAAAAAGACCAAAACAAACACAAGCAAGGAAAGATTGATATTTGCAACTTATGGGACATGAGAGAACCGGCCAGCCCAGCACACTGGTCCCAGTAAAGCTGTCCCGCTCTCCGCTTGCCTCCGTGGCATGCGGGAAACTTTGCTTTGCTGAAAGGCAAATGTCACGGCTGCTCAGCATCGCTGGTCAGCACGCTGCTGACCCTCCAGCCCGCTCCTGGTCCCAGGCTGGGGTGCATTCAAGCCCTAAAAAAAGGACCTGTAGTCCTCGGGCTTGCAAGAGCCTTTGAGAGGCAACAACATGCTCATTAATTCAAGCTCAGTCGAAGGCTGCTGTAGACACCGGTATGAAATCATCGGTTTTATTTAGTTCAGTGGTTAGGTATGATTGTTCTGAACTGCGATTCAACCCTGTTCTCTTATATATCTCGCAGTGTTAAAAGTAACAAGTCTATCACCTCTGGAGCCATTTCTCTGTCATTCGTAGCCTTGCTGGAGCTGCAGTGTTTAGCTGGAGGGCTTCATCTCTTTTAGACAGCCACCTGTCAATTATCTGTCTCCTCCATAAATAAAATAAACGGCTGGTGACTTTTTTTATATCTATAAAAAGTAGCTCTCCCTCCGTGTTTGCAGTAAAGCTGGTGGCACTACGTTAGGAGGAGGCAAAGAGATTTTTCCAGGGAGCTTCGTACCTGGCTCCAACACTGTGGTTTGGACTTTCTTTCAAGTTGAAATTCAACTACGCGGTGTCCCTTCACACTGCTGCCTTTATGCCAGCCGGAGCCGCTATGAGGCATGTTTCCATTCTTGCTGTAAACACCCACAGTTTCGGGGCTGTTGCTGGTCCAGCGCCTGCTCCCCTGTACAATGACGAAAACCCTTCGGGGTTGCCACGTGAATGGGACCAGTGGTCCCCTCTGAGCCGTGCGCCGTCCCCAGCGTGGCATTTTTCAAATGCTGGCAGCAGTGTGTTCTGGACACCGTCTCTTCTCCTTAATCCCAGCGCAGCTCAGCCCCAGACCCTGGACCCAACACCTCCAAGCTCCCATGTGGAGCTCCAAAACCAGACCCACCCCAGGCTCCTCTCTCCAAACAGCGGTGCCGGCACAGCCAAGCGCAGGACCTGGCTCAGCTGGACACGCGCACCCGTGGGCAGCGTCACCGTCCTCTCCCAAACGCTGCTGGCCACAATCACCACTGGTACCTGGCTGCTGGTGGGAGCAGAGAGGGATGCCCGGTGCCTCCTAGACTCCGGCATGCTCCAAAACAGGGGTAGGTGCCATCTGATTTCCCTGGGTGACATAAACAGATGACTGGAATGTGAGTTTGGGATTAAAAAAAGATGCCATCCACCACTCAGGTGTGAGTGGTNTGTGACCGGTGGACCTGGCTCTCCCTTCACTATCTGTATTTTCTCCATTAGCAAGGATGCAGGTTTGCTGTGGAAAATAACCCCTACGTCCAACGAGGGGATAAATCACCAGCGCATGGTAATGAGGATGGGGAGAGGGGAGGGACCAGCACAAGGCAGAAGGGATGCTTAACCCCCTTTATAAGGAGACAAAGGAAATAACTAGAAAACTGCCGTTGCTCATTCAGTATGAAGGGTTTGTAGCCGTAGTAAACAGCAGCGCTGCCGGCACCCCAGTCCCGGTGCGATGCTGCCCATCGTGCATTAACCCGCCGGCTGCCGGCTGCAGCCAACCCCAGCACCTTTGGGGACCCACTCATCCCAACCCGGGACACCTTCTCCTGTGCTTTTCTCTCCCCCAGTTAGAGCATTTTGCCAGTTAAGTTTACACGCCAGACACACTCTCAAAGTCAAGGGGAGAAAAATAATGTGCTGGAAGCGCTGAAGCACTGGGCCTGGCTTTTTAAATGTGAATATTCCGCAGAGAAATTACTCATTGTTTTTTGTGGCTCGTTTACAGAGACAGAGAGAGAAAAGAAACTGATGTAATAGGAGATATTAGCCAAGCCATCTGACTAATGCACCTCACTCCTGATCTGTGACATCCAGCCCGCTCGCTCTGATTTCTCCAGCCAGCCCCAGCCTGGGCTCTGCTCTCGCTGCTGACCCGGGCAGCAAGGGGGTCTGCGAGAAACGCACTGAGATCAGCCTCTGCAACCGCCTCTGCACCCGCCCCGGCGTCCCCCAGGGAAACCGGGGCTCTGCGCGAGACGGGCAGCCCCGTCGAGGTCACCCCACCAGCCTTCAGCCGGGCTTGGAAGGGACTTCGGGTCTCTCCTGGGCCCTTTGCCCACCAGGCGGTCCTTCCCACTGGGCTGCTCGTTCTCTCTACAGCTTCTGCTACCGAGAGTGCCCGGTAGCCAGCAGGGCCATAACAAACATTACTCATCCACATCCAGTACTTACCAGCTCCAGCTTCTATCAATCTTGCATGACGCATATGTTTACCACCAGTGGGAAGGGTTTTTTTATATATATATATATTTTTTACTGCAGTGAGTGTCCCTGTTTCTGGGGACAGAGGAATTATTACACACTGCTTTCATGGTATAATAAAGAGCATGTGTTGTACCCTGCATAAATTTAGCTTCTGATCTGATGAGCAAGGAAATTTTTTTCCCTTCTCTGTCCTTAATTGTATAGATGAGTGCTTACATTCATCCATAAGGGGAGCAGGGAAGGGACTGGCTGGTGAAAAGTGAGAATAAGGCACACATGGACACAGACACATGCCCCCGTGCATATTGAGCGAGAAAAACACTGAAGCTTTCTAAATCTACCCAACAATCCTGTGCTAATCTGCTCAGTCGCAGTCACAAATATAACTCAGGGACAATAAATAAACTAACAGGAGTTAAATAAGTTCAGCTTCTTAACCTTTGGACAGATCAATCCCCATGTTATCTCATTTCTCCCTTGTCTCTCTCCATCCCCCGTGCCTTGTTCCCTCCTTCTCCCTCCTGCGCTGGTTGCTAGCGCTGGGCAGGCTGGCAGCGGGGCAAACACAGCCATGTGAAGCGGGTAGCGGGAAGCACAGACGGAAGACCCAGCTCTGTAAAAAAAAAAATAAAATAAAAATGACTAACCACTTCCTTCCTACAACCTGAGTTTGTGCGTGCACGTGTAGCGACGGGCTCCATTGCCTGCCGGGCATCCCAAATCTCACAAGGTCCTGTCTATTTAGGAGGACAGACATGCGTTTAAAAGTCCCAGGTTAAAAAGCGCCGGCCGTGGCTCCTGCCTGTCCCTGCCTGTATTTCCCACTCTGCCAGTCGGGAATGAAACAGCCCAGGTGGCTGGGATGTGAGGTCTGGAAGATGCCCGGTCCCGGGTGTGCTAGAAGGGAATTCATCGTGTCTTCCTGCCCCTCACCGTGACTCATTTGCTGCTATGAAACATATTCATTGGGAAAGTATGATGTGGCCAGGAGCATCTTAGCAAACCGCTACCCAGCAGATGGAAGAGGGCAGTCCCACAACTGTGCACTTCTCGGTGCATCCTCCTGGCGTACGCACCTATCCCAAGTGGGAACAAGTCTTCCCTCCCAGCCGGATTCTCGGTTCCCTCAAGAGCGATGCATTTCCAACCTTGTTGCTGCCGCCATCTCCAGGCGCAGGCCACAGTCTTTTAAGGTCTTTTCCAAGGTGGTCAGTATACATGGCCACCATCTTCCTTTCCTGAAGTCCAGGGAGGGCTGTTTTCTCTGAGCTGGGAAAAAAGAAGCTGCTTTCCAGACCCCCGCCCTCAGAAGATGAGTCGGAGGAAATTAGCAATGATGCACAACCGAAAAAATTGAATTGTTCGAGCAAGTTCAAAGCTGAGCCAGTCTGGAGACATCTGCACACCACATGCCAGGCTCAGTGAAACACTAATAAATCTTTCCAGGCTGGCACCGATGTAAGGAAGCTCGAGCACTGCTCATCCCAGCCGGGAAAGCTCCCAGTGCTTCTGTTTCGGAGGTGGCTGAAGGGACTTGGTGGAAAGGAGAGAGAGTTAAGGCACCAGTGAGGGAAGAAAAACAACTTTAGGGAAAATGTTGAGCCATCCAAGTTATCTTCATTTTGGACATGGGTATTGCTCTAGTTACCAGAATGTGGCATCCAGGGAAAAGTGCGTTTTCTGACTGAAACCCAGATTTTCAAATTTGTTAGGATAAATATGACGAAAACCTTTATAGAATTGGAAGGCAACTATGAATTAAAATGGCAGAGAAAAATGGAGGCGAGAGCCCAATTTTATTTCCGGAGAAAAGGCCATTTTTTCAATAAAAATAAAAGAACCTTCCCAGGTGAAAAATGTCAATCCCCTTTAACAGAGATCAATAATGCGATACAATCAGTCTGCTCAGGCCGGCTGCCACTGATCTATTGCTGTTTGTAAAAGCCTTTCATTCTGCCTGTCTTTACAATTTAGCTAACAGTAAAAAACTTCATAGTGTTCAAAAGAAAACTGAGTAAATGACCCAGAATCAAAGGTCCAGGAGCTCTGCACTCCAACAGCCTCAGGATCCTGCGTGCTGGGGGGAAGGGATGCCGACCAGAGCGGTAAAATCCCGTCTTACCTGAGCTCAGTGGGAGACTTCCCGCCAGCTCCAACAGAGGCGGGATTTTACCCGCTGGATTTTTCTGAATTTCTATGTCAGCCTCAACTCTGCCCCACTGAATTTTGTGGTTGAGAAAATGCCATGCCCTGGAGCTAGGTAGTTCTAGGAACCTTTCAGGGTCCACATTTAATAAGCAGAAATATCCTTTTGGGAAAATACAGCCACATGTCAGTGAGATAGCTGGAGTCCTTCGCCTTCAAGACCTCCTGCAGGCTGGGAGGAGGGTATGCTGTTGGTGGGTTACCTTGCAGGAAATCCCGGACAGGCAGGGTGCCCCACTTCATCCCCGCTGCTCAGCGAACCCCGCTAAAGCCCCGTCTCCCCACCCGGCACCGGCTGTGCCACGGCCACTGTGCCTTTGGCAGCACACCCTCGCAGCAGACATTGCCTTCTCCTCGGAAAAACTGAGGTCAAGTGCCGTCCGAATGCCATAACCAGCCCCATGCCTACCAGACGGATGCTCTGCCAGTCTTTGGACGTGAAAAGGGCTCCTGGCCTTCGGATACAGAAATTCAACTAAATCAAAATCTATTCTCAACGTCTGAAGTGCCTGCCGCTCTCTGGAGACGGGAGGCAGAAGCAAGGAACGGGGTTAGGGCTGGCCCGGGAGCAGAGGAGCAGAGACGTGAGAACGGAGCCCGGTGCCCCCAGGTGTGCTGCCTCTCCTTCTCAGAGAGGAGTTTCTCACAGACCTGAAACCGGATTGTCGGAGCCGGAGGTTTGCAGAAGTGCTTCAGCGCTGGGGGACTCCCATGGGGATGCTCGAGACCAGACTTTCCTAAAGTGCTCGGCGCACACCTAATACACTCTGCTTTTTGGAAACTCTGACACGCACAGCAGATAGCTCTAGACACTGCTGTCTCATATATGTATGGCTGACTCAGATATATATATATATATATATATGACTGGCTTAACATACTTCCCTTTCTTCCTCCCCTCCCCCCTGAGTTTTGCATGTCTGAAGCTGTTTCAGATAAAAGATACCAAAAATAAAAATGCATTTGGGATGTCTGTGAACTAAAAAGTCAGACTGCGAGAAAACCAGACAGGGTTAGAGACCAAAAATCCCTGTCTCCTGCCAGAAATCTAAACCCGCTGCCGACTTCAGGTTCTGAGGCTCCGTGTGCTCAGCAGCAGCGGCGGCCGTCGCAGAGGCTGTTTCGAAAGTGTATTCCATCAGCGGTAATGGGTCTTTCCTCATAAGCTGTGTTTTCATAGTAAATCTTCAGTCTTACATTGCATTACAGAGTTCAGCTGCCGCTAATCCTTAAAAACAATTCATTTCCAACTGCAAAGTGCAATAAAGAAAGGATAATCACTATTAATATTAGTTATTGTTATTGATTTCAGCTTTAAGGAATTGATTTTCAGTCCTGGCTGCATTTATGAGTCTCTTTGCTGAAGATGCATATACAGGGCCCACCACTATTTTTAGATCCTTGTCCCAGCTCCCGCCGCACACCCAGGAGGAAGAGGATGGGGGAGGCAGGGGAGGCACCTCGTGGGGAAGATCCTGCCGGGCGAGGGAGGGCACCTCCACCAGGCTTCGCCCCTCTCCTCCCCGGGGCCGCTCACCTTCCCAGGACACTGCCTGAGCTCCCGCTGGTCGCCCTCTGGAGCAGCATTGGGCAGCTGCCTGCAAACCTGCCTGGCTTGGGCGCCTTCACCCCCGAGCAGCCCTGGGGGGGTTCAGCCCCAAACTGCCCCATGCCTCCACCTCACCGTCTGCAGCGGCACCCTGAGACACGCAGAGCAATGGTTGTTACTGGTGTCTCATCGCTCGCAGCCACGCCGTTGCTGTCTGGCCTCCAGCGGGGTCGCGTGCCGGTCCGGGCAGCGAGGACGAAGCACCTCGCGGGCTCGTGCACCTCCAGCCTTGTCTTCAAACCCCATGGCTGCTCTGCAGGCACGGCCGTGTCTCAGCGCCTGGGCTGAGCCCGTCCTAACTCTGCCCTGAGCAAAGCCACAGCTAAAGCGGGGGTGACCTTCCTGCAACGGAGGCACAAGTTGTCCTTCTCCCCAAAGCCGCGGCAGCTTCCCGCACGCGTGCACATGCACGGGCAGAGGACAGGAGGGACATTACGCGTAGACGCGGTGCTGAGGGACATGGTTTAGTGGTAACTTGGCAGTTCTGGGTTAACGGTTGGACTCGATGATCTTAAAGGTCTCTCCCAACAAAAACCATCCTGTGATTCTATGAGTAAAAGAGAAAGTGTTACTGCTTTCTGGCAGTGAGTCCCTACGATATGAGTGAGTCTTCCCAGTCCGTCGTGAGCTGTAAATTCAGCTTTAACCTCTGCTAATGAGGCTTGCTTTCCCTGGAGCTTTCCTGCCTGACATCCGCCCCACTCCACCCATAGTTTACTTGCTAAATATAACACTAAAATATAAATAAAATGGTACTAGCGCAGGCGATCCGCTCATGTCTGGGGGGGGTGAACCCTCCGAGGATGCAGCGCATCGCTCCCCTGAGCAAATCTGGGCGAACGCCCCAGAACAGCCTCTGGGTGCAGGCGGGGAGGGGATGGGGTACCGCCGGGCAGCGTGTCCCCGGAGGGCTGCTCCGGGAGCGGGGGCGCGGGGAAGGGATGTGGACGGGCAGGTGGGAAACATTTTGCCACTTGCGGTCGAAGCAGCCGCCCGGGGGAGGGATGCTGAGAGGAAAAGAGAAAAAGGTTTCACTTCCCTGTTTTCAAGGCAAAAAGGGGGTTGGGTTTTATGAATCAACGTTTTGCTTCAAAAGTCGATGAAGTTTTGTTTCAAGGGCATCAGTGTTAAGAACCTCAAAAGCCGAAGGAATGGGGTTGGTTTTTTAAGCCAGCAAAATGTTTCAGTGGGCTTGAAAGGAAAAGGTTTTCAACGTATTGCTCGGGAAGAAGCTTTGGAAATTTTTTCGATTCCAGTTAACCTGCAGCAAATGCTTCTTCTTCCCAGTCGTTTGGAAATGGCAGCATATAAAAAAAAAAAAAAATCCATACATAGGTCTATTTTCTCTGAGCTTTAAAAAGTCTCTCTCTAGATATTTTGAATATAATCTGGTGAGGATGTGGGATGAAACTGGGATAAAAAAAACTTACCCAAGACTGGAAAATAATTAAATGAGCATTTAACCAAGATCATTATTTTCCACAATTTTTATTTGTAAGCTAGATTGGATACAATGGTCTTGAATATTGTTCCATGTCATTACTGTGCTATAAATTATTTGAGCAAAGCACAGCAAGGCATCATAATGTAATATATTTTTATAGTGCCATAAAGTAATTACGCACCAGACAACAAAATCCTACAGAAGTGACATATTTTATGCTTAAATTATAACTACATTAAAAGCGTCTCTTGCATTCGATGTTTATGGAACGCACATGACTGCTGTCTGTCCGTCAGCGAACAAAGAGGGTCCCTCACGGAGAGCAGGGCTGGGCCAGGGAGGTGGAGCTGGGAAATATTCCTTGAGTTTTGGCATTTTCAGAGTGTTTCTGACAATCTTTGCTACCTGTCAGTAGCCAAGCTCAGAGTAAAGTAACTATTTCTTGGGTTGGTTTCTCCTGCTGCCTGGTTGAGTCTGTAGATACAGTCCCACCGAGGAAAAGCAATGCAACGTGATGCTGTCCCAGGAGCTGGGGCGGGGGGTGTGGGGCTTTCTTTGTTTCACCTCTCCTGGACTTGAGGAATGGGTGAATTACCCAAATTAACATTTCCACCCCTGCAGCCTCAGCTACAAGGAAACACAACAACCTCCCTCAGTAGCAACCACAAGCCATCTTCTTCCAGTGCCATTTTTCTACTAATGTTGCAGTGTTCTGGGGACTAATTCAGTCCAGAAGAGAGAATAACATCCCAAAATTTGCACTTGGAGCCAGGGTGCCTGGTCTTTGGTGAGAAGACCCTGGAGCCATGGATTTCTTTGCCTTGAAGCTAGAGGGGTTGCAGACCACAGGAAAGGTCAACTTCCCTCCAAATGGTGATTTTTCTTCATGGATGGTGTCTGGTTTGGGTTAAAACTGACCAAGAAGCTGAGGGCAGCGATGAAGAAAGGGGTTGTTAATCCAGGAAAGCTGCAGGAGTGAGATGAGCAACGAGACAGCGATGGTCCCATGGTTGTCCACATGCCCGGATGCCCTTCTGCGAGCAGCCCAGAGGGTGGGCAAGCGGCAGCTCCACGGTGAGGACGTGTGGGAACAAATCTCAACCAAAGGAGGGCTCAGCATGTGCAAAGCAGTTGTTTCTGGTGGGGGGATAATGGCTCGAGTCTGCAAGGAAATGGCTTCTGTGGTTTCAGCCCAGCTTTTCCTGGAAAGTGCCCAGCTCCCACCTCGCCACTCTCGGCTCTTCCTGCATGACTCATGCACATACAGACTCCCGAAGGTGGGTGTTCACCACCCTTTAAAGGAGGTGACATCTTCTTAGAGATGTGACAGGGATCATAATGGGCAACACAGTAAGGGGCAACGGTTAGAAGAGAGGATGGAGGATGCCATGCCTGACTTTTCTTCCCACCTGTCACGGGACCTTCAGAAGTTACTTTGCTGCTATGTGCCTCAGTTTCCCCATCTGGCTGGGAGCTATGCATGAAGGGAAGGAGTACAGGAGCAGGCCTGAGACATTAACACTGTGCAAATACTGCCACACTCAGGAATGGTGTGAAGATACATGAAGTCCCCTTCCAAAGGCATGAAAACCTTCAAAACCTACGTTATAAACGAGGGCGGTTAAGACAAGGTTTTGTGAAGGCTGCATTTGTCTGTCTCTATTTCTCTTTCTACACTACCTATCCATCTGTCTGTCTGCTTATCCGTCTATCTATCCATCTATCCATCCGTCTTTGCACACCCTGCTTGTGAAATGGCTGCACTCTTCCAGAGCTGACAACCCTTTAGAACAAATACATACAATGATAGTTGGTGTTTTGCTAGAGAAAGGTCACTTAAGCTATTTGTATGACAAAGTCGAAGCCAACTCAATATCCTTCCTGTCTTGACATCCTTCTTCACGCCCAAGTCCTTTCTGGAAACACACAGAGGAAAAGCACAGAATGATCATTAGAAATATCTGCCTTTATTTCCCCTTCTGTGCCATATCCTTCGATGTCCCACTGACCAGGGGTTATACCTGCCGGACTCCACACTGAAAGAAGAAATGGCTCTGAAATGGTCTCTACGCATCGCTGTTCGCTGGGTTTTAATCAACAAACAGCAATGTCTCCCGGTGTGCGGGCATGTTCCTTAAGAATTTGGCTGACCCGGGTAGCTCAGAGCAGAGCAGTGATGGTTTGAAAGTCTTTGCTTGGCTGCTGCGGTTTCCTTTCTCTTGGGTCTTTGTCATGACATGCCCAGACGAGGTGACACACACCTGCGTGAACTGGGAGTCTGTCCGCTCCATCAGCCTCCTCGTGCTTCCTCCTGCATCAAGCTCTTCTTGGGAACTTAGGCTAAGAGCAAGAACAGCGATGCTGCAGGCTGGGAGAGGCAGGAGGGAGGAGAGGGCAGGGGTTAAATTCAGGCCTTGGAGAGCTGAAATATTCCAAACATAAGGCGGATGTGGCACTTCCCAGACTGCATGTAAATCAGAGACACATGCTGCCTCTGGTATGGCAGCACATGTGCACTGTTTATTTGGAGGACCCACATTGTCTTCTTTTTTCTGTTTCAACCCATCCGGACTGAAAAGAGTTTGCTCCAGACCTACGTTGCATCATAACATGGGGTCTCTCTCCCCCAGGCGCTGAGGGCATGAAAGCTACCTTCAATTTTTGACCAAAGGGACTCGATGGTGCCCCTCTGAAATGAGCTCCAGATCCCCCACCAGCCCTGGAGCTTTCTCTCCTTCTGAACCCTGCCAGGAGCAACTCAACATCAGGAAACTATTCGAGGGACTGTTCCACATTAGCCGCAATCCAATTATTAGCCGCAGCCTGATGATGTCTTCCTGTGCCCCTTCCTGGGCCATGACGATGCCGTCTGCGGTGTCGGGCAGGTTGGAGGTGGCCAGCCGTTCTCCCGCCCCGGGGACAGCCCGATTAGCGGGCAGCACGCGAAGGGGCACGCGTCGAGGTCCGTGCCTCCGGCTGTTTGCAGAAGCCCAAGTTTGCATGGTCTCGCTGGCAGCAGTGTCCTCGGGGTGAAGTCCAGTGCTGCGCTGTCAGCGGGCAAAGGGCACGGGCACTGGGGAGTGTTTCAAGCAGCCAGAGGGTGGAACAGGGACAGACGTCCAGGGAGGACAGACTTACACGGCCAGGGCAGTGAAGGGGCTTTCATGCCCTGGACGTGGGTAGCTCCCTGAAAGCTGCACAGTGCAGCGGTGTGCGAGGTGCTGGGTGCAAGGCTGGTCTAGCTTCTCTCTTGGGTGTCTCCCTCTGGGTATTTTGCAAGCAGATACTCTTTGCTGGCTTGAGCCAGCCCTGGCTGCCTGCCGGGACCTGTGGCTGTGGCCAATGCGGTGCTGAGCCACCGCTAACAAACCCAGCCTGCTGAGCATCTGCCCCCACACAGCCCCCAGCAGCTCAGGGTGACTTGCAGAACACCTCGCCCACCACGTAGCTCTGGCTCTCATCCTCCATGTCGCCCTGGGTCCTTTCTTACCCGACTACAATTTAGCTCTTGCTGAAAATTTCCCTTCTGCTCAGCACCCAGCCCAGCGCCGGGGCAGGTTCTCCGGCAGGGACCACGACACGGACAATAGCAATCTGTAAGCAGTATTCAGGGTCCTGGAGAAGGTCCTCCCTGCCGTTCTGCCTTGCATCTTTACTCTGAGTTCTGCATTGGTAAGGCAGGAAAAGAACACTGCAGGCAGTGCATTTCTGCAGGGTTATTAGTCTGCTCAGCTGGTTATAGTCACTTAGCCTCCAAACCTCCAGCATTACGGCAGCACTCGAGGCATGCCATCATCTCTCAGGAGTGCAACATCTGCCATATCACCCTGGAAGCATATATTTTTGACTAACATCTACCTTACAACCAGAGCAGAGAGTGAGGGTTGAGCCAGCTTTAGGTTGAAGTGGCCTTGCGTCCCCCAGGAGAGGCTGTGCTGTGCTGCTGTCCCCACTCGCAGAGCCATCAGCCACATGTGACTTGTCCAGTGATGCATAAGCGCCTATGCTTAAGCTTTCGTGGTTTTCCTTCCTCGGCGGTGCCCCCAGTCTGGCCGAGCCAATGGCGGGGATGAAGGAGGTGGCTGAGATGCCGGGGATGATACCTGCTGTCTCCTGGCACGCAGTGTGTGTCCCCAGGAACTGGTTCACCCTGACCCATCTCCGCCCCAGAGCAGCCCTGTGACACTGGAGGCTGCCGGGTTGCCGGACCGCCTGGTGAGGTTTGGTACCCAGCTGTGCACAAGCATCCTCCTCCAGCAGAAGAAGAAGGGCACGGAGGCAGAAAACAGACATGGATCCTGTTCCCACCAGGTCCAGGGGGGCAGAGGGACTGGGGTTACTGGCCAACTTAACAGGTGATGGATGCTAGGATGCTCACTCCGGGTGAGTATGGGCAGCAAAAGCCACCCTACAAGGGATGCAAAAATGTTATTTGCAGCCAGCTGTGACTGGCTTTTCCCTGCTGGATTCAGACTGGGGGTTTTCACCCAGGACTGATAGAAAAGGACCCACCCAGAGCAACCCCCGCTGCAGTTTTTGGCTCTGTGATTCCCATGCCCATCGCACAGCCGAAGCCCACAGACAAACCCAGGGAGTTTGGAGCCGCCGGGGCTTGCCCAGCTGGAGGGGGTGTTTCTGAACCCACTCACAGCGTTGCGCTGCGGGAAAAACAGCTGAGCCCCAGGAGGGCTGAGATGGGGAGGGCTGGGGGAGGCAAGGAAACCAAAACAGAAACAGGGCTCGGAGGGAGGGAGGGAGGGAGGGGGGTCCTTATTTTTCATCCCCAGGTGTGGCAAGGTGAGGAGGAGGAATGCTTTCCTCTGAATCCACTGGGCCCCGAGCCACGAACGTACCCACAGCCTGAGCCCCCGGGGGGGGGTGGGGGGGCTGCCTTCGCCCCCGAGAGCACAGGCTCAGCGGCAGTGGCGCATCGCATTGGTCCCCTCTCAGCAGGCAGCTCGAAACGCAGCAGCTTTGGAGGGCGAGCAGCGGGGAGGTGGGGAGGAGGGAGCTTGGNGGGGGGGGGGGGGGGGGGGGGGGGTGGGGGGGGGGGGTTGTCCCCCCAACTCCGCAGCCTCCCCCATCCCGCGGAGCTCTGCACACTCACCTTCCCGGCCCAGCAGCAGCAGGGAAAGCAGGCGACCACGTACCACGAAACCTGGCAGCAGCACGCCCGACGCTTTCCTCCCACTCAAGACAAATCAGCCTTTATCTCCCGGCTAAGTGGGCAAGAGGTGCCTCTTCCTACGATGCCTGCGCTCGCTGCCGGGAGCCGGGAGCGCCAGGCGTGCCACGGGCAGGACCTACAATGGCTCTTTGTAATGGGTTTCGAGGAAGCTGCAAGCCTGGGGAAGCAGAACAGGTTTGCCTTACAGGCTGAGCAAAGACCAAAATCCTCTCAGGAGCAATTATCAGGGGATCTGAGTGTAAGAAAATCCCCAGCTGCCTCTGGCCCCTGTAATTTGGATGTGAGGACAGCTTCACCCGTGAGGACACAGGTAAAAGAGCGAGAACCGTTCAGTGAGTGCTCCTGGGGACGTTGCCAGTGGCAGATCTGTTAATCGAAAGTCCTGCCAGCACGGCCTTTCGGCTTCCTACGGCAACACAAAAACATGTTGCGGGGAAGGACTAACTTCTGCTTAATTTGGAGCTGGGAAAGACCACACTCCTTTAGATGGCTTGGAAGCATATTGATCTGACTGTCATGGTCCCAGGCTGTCGTGCTGTGTCAAGGCAAGATGTTTTGATAAGACTGAAGCAAAGGAAATGTTGAATTTTCCCTTCAGGAAAAGAATTCCCAGGACTGTGATTTTCATCCCGGCTTGGGAGAGAAGGAGGCTGACCTGCCTCAGCCTTTCCCATGGGACAGGGACATTTTCTTCTCTTTTCCAAGCCCTTGTCCTCAAGACCTTACTTCTGAAATTCTGGATTTAGTCTTCCAGAGGGGACAAGTTTATTCATAACCAGGGATGCCAGAAGGCCTTTTTACTACTATTGCAACTATAATTGAAATGTCCATACAATCGGGACTCCAGAGAGAGTAGAGACTGGAGACGATCATGCAATGCCTCAGGACCCTTGAGGAAATGAGGAGATCTGGCACACAGACTTGGAGAGCCACGGATAAACGATGAAACCCTCATTAGTGCTATTCTGCATCATGCTTGTGACCGTAATACCAAACCAGAGCTCACACAGGGAGGCCGTACAGGAGCATCAAAACAAACGGTGGTGAATGGAGAAACATCTCCCACCTGCTGCTGTCAAAGGCTTCTTCTCCCGTAAATGCAGCAATATGGACTCAGAGGCTGAGTCCAGTCACTGCCGCTTGGCAGCTTTAGCTAACACACACATCTTGAGTCACAGGATGGCTTTCTATTTCTATTTTCTACTTCTTTGCAGACCAGTTTGTATTGGTACAAGATTCTGTCATGCACACTCTTTAACAGATGCCTGTGTTGAGGCACTTCACGGCCGTGCCGCCCACACCTCCTGCTGCGTGAGAGGTTTCCACCACGTCCACCTGCATGCATGAGTGACGAAGCAGGAGGACATGCACAGCCACGTCCAAGGCTCGCTCAGGTTGGTGCCAGGCTGCAAGAACAGGCTCCAAAGCGTGGCATCTCTTGACCAAAATCCAACACAGACTATTTCCAGAACACACCTGCCTGTTTCAGCATCAGTCCCCAAATTTTGGTCATTCAACCACCCACATTAATACCTGTAAAACAAGTTTCCTAGTCCCCTTCCCAACTGCCTGTAATGTATCTGGTACTGGGATGACCTCAGGTATAAACAAAGGAATTAGGATATCTGGTTGCTCTTCGTAACCTACTCGCAGCCCAGAAATGCGATCGGACTTTGCTCATGGCGTCAGATCCACCACTGCAGCCCAAGAGGTTTTGTGGCCTTTTCAATCCCATGCTCAGATCTACAAGCCAATGTGTGATGCTTTACCTAAACCATCACGAAGGACTTGGAGATATTTGGTACAACCAATGTCCCGTCAATGCCAAGAACTAGCTTCGCTCTGAAATCTGCAAAACCTACTTCTGCGTGACTCCTGCCAAGAGAGCAACAATCCCATCTGTAAAGCCGTGGCCAAGCCAGCCCAAGCCAGGGAAGCTATAGCCCTGTTTTGTTTCAGAGCAGCAAGAAGGTTTTCCATTAAAGAAGCAGATTTCAAAATTCATATATTCAGAAAAAAGAATATGCCATCGTGGGAACCCGCTGCTCAGGGCAGGTGAAATTTGCCCACGTGGCTGCCCAAAAGGGGTAAGGCGTCAAAATGGGGAAAGATTTAAAGCTGCTTCTTTAGAAACGGAGGATTTGTAAGTGATCCTCAATAAAAGCAACTTGGGTTTCTGTGTGTGCTGCCTCCATTCTCAGAGAAAAAAAAGATGCGGCAAATTAGGGGGTTATTTTAACCCTTACCTCCTGGCTCTTCTGCTCCTCATTCAATAGAGTCATGCTCCTGATTTACACCATTTCACAGAGAGCCTTGCTCGTGGAAATGGATCTGGAGAAGCTTTTCCAGATACCCAGGTGGATCGGGTCCTCCAGCAGGAACGAAGCCCCCTCTTTCCAGAGGCAAAGTGCAAACTTGGGGCAGGGGCTGGGAGGTGGGCCTGGGGTTTGTTTGTGAAATATATGCATGACTTGGACATGGGATTTATTCCCTGCTCCCTGCCTGGCTCCCGCCTGGAAATGAGCTGGATCCATGCACACAGAAACTGCTCAGTCCTGCTCTGGCAGCTTTCCCAGCGCAAAGAAAAGGATAAAAAAGGAGAAAAATATTATTTTTAAAACAGTCTGAAAGGAAAGAGCTGTGCTGAGATCAGGTTAAATACATATTTCGGGCTCAGTCCTCTTCCCTCCCCCAGAACAAGCAGAAGGGCTCCTGTTTTGGTACTGAACGCAGTACAGAGGGAGAATTACCCTGACACGTGAACGCATCCGTTTCAGAGAGCTCCTTTTGCTGGTCCGTCCTTTCACAGCTCCAAGGCCGCCTGCATGGAGACTGCCATCATACCAATGTTGCCTGGATCAGAAATCTACTCAGACAGTGCAAGTCCGCTGCCAGTCCCCCCACGGGCGCCCCAACCCCACTCGCCAGGCGAAGTGCCCTCAGGAGGCAGAGCCCTGAGCTAGGACATGGGAATGGGCTTTCCCACCACCTCGCCGGACCATTTCTGATGACCCTTTGCAACTCATTCTTCCCACCGACGAAAAGCCAACGTCGATGCCGAGGTCTTTGCAAAGCGCTTTGAGTTCTACAGCTTCACAAGTGCCAGCGCAAAGGTGGATGCTGGCAAAAGCAGGGCTGCTTTCGGGCCAAGAACTGCTGCTGAATGTTTGGATTTTGATTCAGCCACTCAGGCAACCGTCGGTTAAACTTTAAGCGATGTACAGAAGTCCTGTTGGCTTCTGTGGGACCAAAGGACACATCTGAAGTGAAGTGTGGGGTTAAAGTGGGCTTTCCAAAGGAGTCCAATTGAGTTAAACATTCAACTCCCGACGGAACAGGATGTGGGCACCTGCCCGAATCTCTAAACCTTTTCCGAAAACAGGATGTGAAGATAGCATTGCTTCACCTGGATAAATGGCTTCAAGAGTTTTATGCTCAGCTTGGCCCGGTGTCTTTCTCAAAACGTCGTGTTTTCCGTTAAAGGGAGCCATTCAGGAAACGAATGACTCTGAGCCTTCACAAGCATTGAAGCTGTATAAATAAGGATGGGTGCCCGATGGTGCCAATAGTTTCGTGTTAGCGGCTCATCCCTGACAATGGTGGAGTGGCTCCTGATCCCACGGTGACATCAGAAGTGCCTCGTGATTTTGCAGAGCGTTTGAGAACTTGAGCTCTATTCCGCTTAAGCAATCCTCATCTTGAAAATGAGGTTATGGAGAATCCACTGAAAATCCCTTTGCGTTTCCTTAGCGCTGAGGAAATGAGTGAGACCAACTGCACACTCTCGCAGCGAGCATGCCCTGCCAGAAATATTTGTGCTTGGACCAGCAAAGCCAACCTTCCCGGGCTGGCTTGGGAGACCAGACGCTTTGCTGTTTGACTCCAAGGGAAAATGTTGCCAGCTGCCAGCACTTAAACCAGCAATATTGCATGAAATCAGCCAGGCAAGACATTGTGATGGGGAGACAGAAGGGGAGAAAAGAGGGCATGGGCTCAGTACAGAAACCGCCAGGCTGAGAAACCCAGCTGTGGCACAGAGCTGGAACATGCCCGGGGTGAAGCCGGATGATACCAAGCGATGGGAACTGTGCGCTTCATATTACTGCCATCCTTCACCCATTTCTTGTCCCAGGAAAGGGGGCAGGAGCTTCTAAAAACGTGCTAATGCTATTGCTTGTGATTGCCTGACCCTGCTCCTCTTCTGACAGCCTGGAGCAGACTGATCCATGGTGTGACCGCACGCCCCGCGCTCTGCTCTGGATATTGCACCGGGAAGATGACTCAATCTCACCTAGGCACTGAGGATGAACTCAGGTTGAATTACTTTGAAAGATGATTTTTTTTTTCATGGGGTCCATCAGCGTGATTGCTCCCACATCACACACTCGCCCTCCCTCTGCCTTTTCCCCACTCTCCTCGGCACTTCCAGAAGCAGCAAGATGAAAGCAGATGTTGGCAGCTTGCAAGACTTTTCTTTCTGAGCCAGGCAAAAGTGACTTTGATTTTCCATGCTGTTCTAGCAGACTTTTCTGACTGAGTGCATGAGTGGATATGGCTAATGGTGAATTTGCCAAATGAGTTGGGAGCTATAGAGTCCTACACATTCGTGGATATCAAACGCCTGATTCAAACTAATATCCCCTGACCGTTCTTTATAAAAACAAGAATTTATACATGCAAACATGTTAACATCAGTATGTTTCCTACGAAGAAAAAGTTTCACAGAGGTTGGGTTTCGTGGGTGTACGTTGCCTACATTTCAAAATCTGCCCACAAATGTTTTCTGTCTTAAACACGTCAAAAATCTTCCCAGCAAAAAGTGATAGAGTGTATCTCTCTGCAGTCAGAAATGTGATTGCATCATATGTAGACATATCCAGGCTAGCTTTAAGCTAATTAGCTCCAATCCCAATAGCAGCATTGCTTGAACAAAGCTGTAAGAGACCCAGGGCACGTGTCCTGGTAGTTTCATGATGGTCACATCCACGCCACAGAGGCTGGGGTTCCCTGCAAGCCCATGCTGATGCCACTTGGAACATTTCCATGTACTTCAGGGAAAATTCTTCCAGTTCCCCAAGCATTAAAATATCAGTCGGGAAAATATTCCATATTTCTTTTCAAAAGCGAAAAAAAAAAGGTGGCAATTCGGCATCTGCTTTCATTTCACCCCTGCACCGGGGGATTGCAGGCAACGCTAACGAGCAGCTAATTTTGCACATGGTGGGCCAGATCCTCAGCTCGTGCAAACCGGACAAAGCACCATTACATGTGAAACAGCTCCATCAGCTTACCCCAGCCGAGGAACCGAGCCCTGGCCGGCCGGCCTGCCCACCAACCGCTCTCGGTTGCAACAGCGGCTTAAAGCCGTGAGTTTTGGGCTGCCGCCCGGGACAGGTCGCGGGGTTGCTGTTTGCATCCGCAGCCCCTTTAAACGTCCGCTCTCGTGCCGTGTTATCGCTCTGGCATTCCAGAGCGCTGAGCCCTGGCCTCAAGCAGTCGGAGGAATTTGCTCCCTGAGTGCTAATTCCTCCTTTTTCCCCAGAAGAAGCTCCGGTTGTGCAACGAGGATGGGGTGGTCTCCTGCCAGTCTCCAGATCTGAGCTCCGGGCTTGGTCTCCCCAGTGCATCCAGCTCCGCAGCGTGAGCTGGGTGATGGGAGCATCATGCTCCAGCCGTGGTGGGACTCACTGCTCAGCTCAGCTGCAGGACTCCTCGCCGCAGGGCGACGCTGCAGCGGAGTTTCCGCATGGACTGAATTCACAAGGGGTCATAAGAAATCGTACACATACAAGAGCAATAGTTTAAAAAATGAAGATGGGTGGAAGAGGCAGAGAAGCTTCAGGATAAAAACCAGGGTAATTGCTTGGGTTGGGAGGAGACGCAACCACATCTGCTTACTGCAGGGGATTTTTGCTGCTTCTTCTGCTGCAGTCGCTGTTGGTGGAGAAAGGCTCTGGGACTAACCGGGCTGCGGGGCTGGTGAATCATGCCGGCCGAGCTCTGAAGGAGCCAGCGAGCTTTTCCAGAGTCTTTTTGTTGACAAGAACATTGTGCTGACAAAACAGCCCATTTTCCCCAGTCTAACCTCCTCCTTATCAGCCATTCGTTACAGGAGTGTTGGCTGACATGGGATCGTGGCAGACACAGATTATTAAGTTGTTGACAGAAAACTCATCCACTTTGAACAGTTATCATCGCAGGGAGCATCCACCACGCAGGCTGCTCCTGACAGACTCTCTCATCAGCCAGATGCCATGTGTCGGGGAGCCTCCTTGAGACGCACGCCCCCATTTCCCCTCTTAATGTATGTAAATGAGTTTCCCAGCAGTGTCATGGTTGATTAGCCCTACAGAGCAATTTCTGAGAGGACACAGCAACAAATGGGCCTGGAAACGCTTCTTACCTGTCCCTCCAGGTGAGCACACCTCTGCAAGGGAATAGGTATGGAAGTAGGAGGGGGATTAATTTGGTTGAATGCTGTTGTGACCCGTTGTGCTAATGAACAGGGAGAGAAAGGAGGAGTGCTGGACCATACCTTCATGGATGGGGACAACCCACCCGGCCAGACCTACACCTTGCCAAGACCTCCATGGTTTTACTGATTTTGGTATAAGGCTACTGATTGCACCAAGCGGCTGAAAGCCATGCCAAAGGCTGGGATTAGAAGGCCAAAGCACTATTTGGTGCTTTTTTTCCGGACCTCACTAAATTTGTGCCCTCCTGGAAACGGTGCTGAATGATACCAGGTTTTGAGGATGGGGCGGGCTGTCTGGGCAACCTCTCAGAGCAGGGTAGGAAGTAAGGAGGTAGGAAGGGTAGAAAAAAAGCAGGGCAGGAGGAGGAAGATTTTGGTGAAATGTCCTCATTCCTGCTCCTCTGGCTGCTGGGCCACGGCGCTCCCTCCCCGCTGCTTTGCCGTCCGGGCAGCTCATCCGCTAATCACAAGGAAGCAGCAAGAACACCCCACACCCATGATGCAGCGCTGGAAAACTCAAGGTTTCACTTTGATGTCTGCCTGAGAGATGAAAAGTCTTAATCAAAGCCAAGAGCATGTAAAACAGCAGACTCTAAAATAATTGAGCACTCCAGCCTTCTTAGGTAAGTGCAAATGGGAGGATTATTGTGGCATGGGTAGTCAAACGTGTATAAGCTTTAATCTAACTGGAATAGGACGCAGGCAGTGGGAGGAGGGCGATGTAGGCTGGAGCACACACCATACAAGACATGCCAGAAAGTACTGTGGTCTCTCGCCTGGAAGGGGATGGTGCTGCTCTCCGCTCTTCCCCCGCGCGGGCTGCATGAAAGCTGCCTGGGGCAGAGCTGCCAGGTTTGGCCGGCTCTTTGCCTGCGAGCCCCAGGAGGAGCTGGTTTTGCAGAAAGGTTTTGTCTACCCGGGGAGCCCAGGTCCTTTGCTTCATTTCCTTATGTTAAAGGGCCTCTGCCTGCAAGGCTAAAGAAGACTTAAAAGGTTTTAAACTGGTCATTGCTGGTGGGATGGGGACAGGACCAAACACAGGCTTCACAAGAGAATGGTCTTCCCAATGGGGCTTTGAGCAACCTGGTCTGGTGGGAGGTGTCCCTGCCCAGGGCGGGGTAGTTGGAACTGGATGATCTTTAAGGTCCCTTCCAACCTAAACCGTTCTATGATTCTATGATAATGCTGTTAGGACAATGAGCCAGGGAGCAAGGGACAATCATGACATCCGGATGGGCCAGACCAGTGCGAAGGGCTGCAGAAATCAGGAGGGACGGAGAGAAGAGCGCTTGCTGCAGGCCAAGCTCTTGCTGGGCTCCAGCGACACGCTTGCTCCGTGCACTCAGCGCTTGAAAAGAAAACACCAGAGCTGGCCTGGCAGAGGGTGGCCTGGGCCACCGTCTCAGATGATGATGTGGGGATGCTGGAGCAGAACCCAAACATGCCCATTTCTCGTTGCAGCACTTGTGTCACGTTGGCTCCCAGCACTTCACGACCACGCTCCACAGGCAACGACATGCACACGTGAGCGAGCATTTCTGGCGCGGGGAGGTTTCCGCCATTGAAAAAGTGCTTTTTCCCTGATTAGAAAAGCTAATTAGTAATTAGAGAGGAAGGAGCATCACATCAAGTAGATGTGCAGGTTCTTTTCTGGCCCGTGGGGTTTGCAGAGAGCAAGGGGGCAGCTTCTCCTGCGAGCAGGCAGAGGGGAGCGGGGGGGATGGACGAAGGAGAGTCTTTAAGAATGAAGAGGACATGAGACAAAATGTTCTTGCTCAATGTTGTAAACAACCCTAAAGTGTTTTGAAAGACTCTGTCAATATAAATTACTGAGAAACAAGATGCTGGAATTGCAAAAGAGGAACCCAGCTGGAGAAAGGCTGCTCGCAGAGTGCCTCACTGCCATCCACCTCAGACACTCAACGGCGCTGGCACCGCTCTCCTCTGCCCTCACACATTCTTCTCTATTCTTCCCCCTCTCGCATGGAGGAGCCGCATCAAGTGCTCTGTGCGAGATAAGTGCATTAAAGCATCCTGCGGCCCCAGCTCCTGCGGCCTTTGCGAGCGGTGGGAATTTACCAGCAGAGCTCTTTGTGCAGCGTTTTCCTGCTGCAAACGTTTTGGGAATGTTCCTTGTGCAAGCCCCCGCCGTGTACAGCCGCACGAGCACGCTGCCACGAGCTGCACCCGGGGTGCGGGTCTGCGAGGTTTGCCCAGCGGTGCCTGTGTCCTGCTCCTTCCCCGCGGGCAGCTCATCCCCGTCCCCGCAGGCCAGCCCGTCACGGAGCTCTTTGCATTCACCGTGGGGTAGATGTGCCCCTCGGCCATGGCCAGGGAGCAGCTGCTGTGCCATAAATTCACACCTTAGGTTACCTCGTGTTAACTTACTCATGTGGCCGTGCCTTCTCCCGGGACGGCGGCCAGAGCTCTGCGAGGAACAGCCGTGGCAGTGCCTGCCTGGCTCAGCTCGGGTAGCAGACAGCCCAGGCAGTAATGCTGGCCAAAAAAAAAAAGCCCAAACCAGAGCAATGCCGTGCTTTTAAACCACAGCCCGGAGTGATTTGGGCTTGCAGGAAAGGTGGTGCACACTCCCCGGAGTGCATCGGGATGCAGTGATGGGGAGAAGAGCAGTCACACCCCCACAAGCCATGCTGTGGCACAGGTTGGGGCCAAAAATCCCTTTTTGGGGTGTGTGTTAACCCTCTCCCAGAGGGGTCAATCAAAAAAACCCCTTGCAGGGGGTGTCAGCGTGGTGAGCTCCCAGCCCAGCCCCAGCACCAGCCCTCTTCCCATCAGGGCTCTGGTGGTACATCACAGGAGGATTTTAATTATACCAATGGGAGTTACATTTTCAAAACCTCTCTGGATCTGAGCTTAAATTAACAAAACAAAGGCTCCAAAGCCTGCTGCAGTCCCTCAAATTGTCTGTTTGCACCTCTGACACTTTAATCTGGTACCTAATGAGTAAGACAGACAAAACAGATGAAAAACAAGAGCTTGTGCCCCCAAAGACTTTCTACCAATTCCCAATACCACCCCATGAATGGCATGAATTAAGGCTCTGCACTTTTTCTTTGCTGTTTAAAGTACAGACGCCTAAGTAGAGGTCCAGAGGAGAGCTCTGCCTGGTGCAGAGCCACGGCATGCACATGGGCATGGTTTAAAGCCATATGGGATTTCCACCAGGCCCTACAGTACTTGGGCCCCGAGTTCAGAGCAAGGGGAGTCCTGCCGCGTCCCTCGTCCGGAGGGGCGGCTTTACCAGCTACATAAATAAACCGGAGCGGCTTCATCCACCACCGCAATACAAACACGGCCGGGATGGCAGGAAGCCAAGCAGAGAGATAATATTTTTCTTAGATATTAGCCTAGTATGAAATCAGAGCAGAAGTATACTCAAAGAAAGTCTTGACGGGTACTAATGAGAGTTTCAGGTGGGCTTTTAAAATTTAACTAGAAAGCTGAGAAAATGATGAATTCCAACAATCCTCCCTATGATTAAAGGGTCTCGGCGCTACCCCCTGGAGCGGCACTCGTAGGAAGTGCTTTTCAGAAGGATTTAGTGGTTATCTCTGCTTCTGCTTACGTTAGGGGAGGCTCCAGGAGAGCCAGCCACGTGGCACCTGGAGCTCACCAGTCCTGCGGCAGCGGTGAACCCGGCTCCGCTGAAGGCACCGGTGCCCACCGAGCCCTGTCCCGGTGTTGAGGTCTCCATGGAGCTGGGCAGGGATGCCCTTGGACCAGGGCTCCTGCAGCTTCCCGGAGCCACAGGGCTTTGGGGCAGAGCCTGAGCCTCCCCAGGGGGCAGAAATTAAAGCCAGCCCAGGCTGCAGGCGAGGACCGGGGACAAGGTCTTCTCCCTGTGCACATTGCTGTCACTCAGCCTGCTCTGCCTCCCCTTGGGGCTGAAAATACCTCACCAAGACGCCAACGGGGGACCTAGAGCAGAGCTGGGGTGACAGCCTGACTGGGGACAGGGGACTGGGAGGGGCAAAGGCAAAACCAGAGAGAAACCACCCCTTTTCGCTTCCACAGAGATGCTAGCAATGATCCCGTGCGGGGGCATCGCGCCGCAGCCAGCCCGCGAGGAGCGTTTTGGCCGCCGTCTCTCCCTGTCAGCCTGCAGAAACATGAGACGATGGACGGTTCGCAGGAGCAGAACTAACAAGCCAACAAATCAGGCCGCTGCCATCTCCTCCGCCCCTCTCTGTCTGGTTCAATAACAGCCGATGGGGGAGGCTCCCCGAACTGCTGAATGGCTCGATAACCAGGAGCCAAAAACATTCAAAACCACACGTCTAAATTAATTCATCCCAAAGCGTCCGCAGACAGCAAAGGGGAGGAGGGGCGGGGAGGGAGGAGGTGGAGGAAAAGAAATAGAAGAAGGAGAAACGACTTGGCCTCTTTTCAAGCCCTTTCTAAAAATGCTGAAAGAGTTTGGCAATACTAATAAAAACCCTGTACAGCAGTTGCCCTAATTTCTCCGAGCAACATCACTGAGACGCAGGCGACAGGATGGCTGTGGCATGTAAAATAAGGGCTGGAAAGGGTGAGGAAAGGGTTTGGAGGTGCTGGATGTCAAAATGACAGTGGCAGGCTGGAGTCTGGCAGGATGGAGGGAGAGACCCGGGGCAGCCAAGCCGCCAAATCCCCATTCAGATGACTCCCGACTCCCTCTCTGGTCCTCCACACCTCACCCCAAACCCTCCCCCGGGTTTTCGTGCCATAAGCCTCTCTCCATGCACATAGCTCAGCCCAGCGCGCTCAGCCGACCACCTCGAGAATGGCAGAGATGGATTTAAACATCGTATAAAAGAAGCGTACGATGTAAGAGTGTCTGCTGGAATGAAATTCAACAGAGCTTCAACGAGAGGCGAGCGAGCACAAAAGCAAAGCGTTAGTATTCAGAGCGAGGGAGCCCAGCAGCCAGGCAGACTGCCTGCCTGTAATGCCGTGCGGGGAACATTTTTTCTTCGACCAGCGTGAAATCCATACCGGAGAAAAGTTGGACACCACACCAGCTCAGCCTTCGAACCCCCTCCTGGGGAGGCGAGGGCTAAGGAAGCACTAGAAGATTCCTGCAGGCATGGGTGGAGCGGCCAAGGTTTTGGGAAGTGCCACCAAAGCTGCATTTTGGGCTTAAATTCTATGAAATAATGTCCATCATTCCGGAGCAGCACCGGCAGCGTGCCTGGTGGTCATACCCAGCTCGTCACAGCTAAAGCAGGATGCTTTGGGGTACCTCTGAATTTGACTTCATCAATTAGTAGCTCTGGAAACAAGGTACCTTAGGAACGTCAAGCTCAATACCTTATATTTTAGGTTTCCAACATTAAACATTACGTTAGTAATGGAGTTTAGATGAGTCCATTCCTAGAGGTGTCATCGCAGACTGCTGGCTGGTTTTCCCAGCTATTGAACGATGGCTTTTCTAGGACAGTGGTAGACCCAGGCACATGGTAGGGGTTGCTGATTTGAAAGGCTGGTATTGATGTTAGCGACACAACATTTAAGGACTGCAGCCCATCAAACCACCAGAACAACCGAGGTCAAAACCATTTTTGAGTCATCCCATCGAGTCATACAAGGATATGTATAAATAATTGTACAGGCTAAAGCTAACGACTGAATGCAAACACTCCCACTGCTGCAGAACTTGGTGACATTCAGCCAAAAGGTCAGTTTTCTCATGATGGTATTTGCATTCTCCATCTACATACATTAAAAGCAAAGCAAAGGAACCAAAAGAGGCAGATGAACGGCCTGGAAATGTTGACAGGTCTCTGGTTTGAATAAGGCCTTGCGTTTATTTTCCTCCCATTAACTATTAAAGCTGAGCAACAAAGCACTTCCCGGGGTGTCGGGTCTTTTACTCCCCCTGACCAAAAGCCCCTTTAAGGTGAGGACAACACACCTGCGCGTGGCCAGGAGCCCCAGCAGAGCAAGCTGGGACAGCGAGGCTGCTATATACGACCATGCCCCGCTCCAGCTGGGGCTTGCTTTCTGGGAAGATGCTGGGGGCTCCGGTAGGGACCAGTAGAGAATGGGATTGCTCCATCAGGGTTACTTTAACTCAAGAGAGGGGGATTTGGAAGAAGAAAACTCTTGACTCAAGTTCTGTTGGGGTATGCAGCATTTTTAGGGTGCCCCTAATCTCGGTAGTGGTTGAGGGCAATTAAAGATCGCAGAGGAGAGTTCTCAGCTTTCGGGCAAGGGGCCACTGAATCCCCATCTGACTCCAGGCCGGCCACCTCCAGTTGGGATGAGTGAGCAACAGGCCTTTTCTGTCTTTCAGAGCTGATGTTTGTTATCTAGGGAGTGCAGGGAGGGAAGAGGTGTTAGGAAATCTCTCTGACTCAGCCTTAAACCTTGCTCAATCAAAACGTCCACTGCATGTAGTGTGCTACATTTGAGGGATTTCTTCCTCTGAGCCCTCCGCAAGTTGCAGAAGAAGATATGGCTCCAAAAGTTTAAATCTCCAGCTAATTGTAGATGGACCGTCCTATTAGTCTCCAAGTTTGCATCAGTTAAACGTTGTTTCTCTGCGGTACAGGACATAGGACACCTCTGTACCAGTGAAGATGGCTCAGTCAGAGCGTTTCTGAAGCCCGAGGCTTGCTGTACTAAATGGCTGTTCTTAATGCAGTTTCTGCTGATGTCTGAGGCATCTCACATGGCAGAATGCACCTTTTTAATCAAAAAGAAAAAGGCTGCAGTGTACACGAACCTGGTGAACCATGTCCTCAAAGTCTGATGGAGGATCAAAGTCGGATAACCCTCCTCCTTGCTCCCCAGAACAGGCTGCCACACTGGCTTCTTGCACCCACTGTACATGAACTTGAAGTCCCAATTAGGATTTTAACCACAGCAGATGGTTGAGAAGAAAGCAAAGACCCTCCAGAGCAGCCAAACCTGGAACGTGGTCTGTGCTGCAATAGAGGAGACTGATGGTGGGGTGCAGCTTGCTCCTCTCACAGGTACCGCAGGCTTTGAAGCATCTCCTGATGCATCTTTATGAGAGCATGAGCACGGGGAAGACATCCCGCCCCGGCTTTGGGAGGTGTCCGCTCTAAGCCCTCGGCTAGGGGAAGCCATCAATAAAGACTCAAAATAGGAAATGCCTTCAAAAAAATTTAGGGGGAAAACTAGCCTTTGCTGATCTTATCAGAGGGGAAACGGGAATCGGGCTTTTGGGAGGAGACATTTCCCACCCCGAGGGCTGCCAAAGCCGCCCCGTGCTGCAGCAGAGCCCTGGCAGCGGCAGCCTGCAGGATGCAGGAGAAGGCCTCTGTGACATTTCTTTCAAAAATAGAGCAGGGGTTACCCTTTCTTTCAAAACTCCTCCCGGGAAGGAGCCGCCCTCTCCCCAGCGCCTCGCCGTCCCGTTGCTCTGCCCACTTTAACCCCGGGCTCAGCCCCGCCGGAGGGTCCAGCTTGGCTCTTCCCCACACAGCGGGGCTGTATCCACCAGGCACTTGCGGGGAGCAGGTTCCACGTCTCCTGCTGATGGCTTCCCATATGGCCCCAAAAATCTCAAGGTAACGCCAGGGGAAAGCGGGGATGTGACCATCTAGCTCAATACCAGGGCGCTCCTCCGTGCTCCAGCCCCCAGCAGGGCTGTAAGCCAGCCAAGCAGGAGACCGCCCAGAGCTCACGGGGGAAGAATAGCTATAGCAGAAATTTTAGGAGGAACGCCAGATCCCTGCAAGCCGTCAGCATGAGACAGCCCCACGCTGCTCAGCTCTCTCAAGACAAGATTTTTCCAGGTGTGGCCAGCCAAGACCATCAGGCAGCCGAGCTACCTTCGAGTCAAAACAATGACACTTGCAGAGGTTTGGTGTCCGGAGGGTTGCACACCACTTTGGCAGGGAGATGAAGGGTGGCGATTTGGCAGATTACAAGTGGCAAAGTCCCACGAGTCCCCTTTAACAGGCTGGAGATCGTTTCGTGGATCTGGGCCATCTCTGCTCCTGGGTTTGCGCCTGTTTAAAAATCAATAAAACAATCCTGGGCTTCTGGAGGGTGTTGTGACACTCCGTGGATGTGGCTGGAGTGTTTTTAAGTTCCTCCTCCGGAGAGAGCTCTGCAAGTGCAAATTGAAATTGCTATTAACCTTTTCCTGGGTCACGTACGGACCAGTTTCACTCCTGCATCCAGCGGGTTCCAGCTAAGATCAAGGGTCTCTTTTGCAAGGTAATAAAACATAGTCAAAGGCCGTGTTCAGGTGGATTGGTCCCCCAAACAAAAAGGAAATGGGGAAAGAAGAAATTGTGAACATCCTTACTGAATGGGTGAGGGGATGGGGGAACCAAAACTGCAGCCAGACAAGGAGCTGAGATATTCCCTCTGCTCTCCAGAGCTCTGCTCTCCTGAGCATCCGTCCCTGTGCTGCTGATGCTCCTCTCGCTGTGGGAGGGATTGCATCTACTGCAGCTGCATCACCTGCAGGGCATGCAGGCTAATTACCAGCCACGCACTCCAGCAAATGGCTCTGCCATCGAAAAGTGTTATTGACTGAATAAGAGTGCGGGAAAATGGCCCGATCTCTGCTAAGGTAACCTCCTTTTTCTAAATGGTTAATCTCCAACATTAGAGCTAGTGTGTTAAAGGAGGTTTAGGACAATTTAATAGCTCATAAAACTTTATGGTCCCAGTTGAAATTGGAGTGATAACTCTGGAGTGTAAAGCTATACTTTGCTAAATGTCTCCCTTAGATTTTTTATTTTATTTTATTATTGGAAACTTAACATCTGCTACAGCAAAATAAAATGGAACAATTTTCACTGTTGAGAGACGTGAGCATTCTGCTTCTCTTCAATCTGTTTATATGTTTATTGCTTAAAACTTTGGCGTCGTTATTATCCTTGATTATTAAGATTTCAATCACTTTAAGGAAAGGAGAGACAAAATAAGCCAAAATGGACCCATGATCAATTTAACCTGACAGCAGAATAGAAACCAAGAGGATGCTAAATCGTAGACATCAATATTGTCTGGAGTCCCGTCAAATTTCAATTAATGATATGGTTCCTTGCCCAAATTTTCTCTGTAACAGTGCTACGTAAAGCAACATGCAAATCATCATGAAAAGGGAAATGGGGAGGATCTGGGAGGTGTTCGACCTCTAACAGTCCCTGTCTTGGTACAAGGTGCGGGCGTGCCTCAGTTTCCCCAGATGTCAAATGACTCTTCTCCTCCCGAATAGAGACCTACAGCCGAAAGGCTCCTCCCAAAGGATGCTGCCCATTGCTGCACTGGACAGTAAACCTGTCCGTGGTAAATCCCTACGTCTTTGGCAGAACACGTTCTTTGGGAGTCCCAGGATTGGGGACGTTCTCTATAATGCCCAAAATATTTTTTTTTTTCCTCCAACAAATACCTACTTACTATTCTTTCTCAATTCTTTTCGGCATAAATCTCAGTTCACACTTTCAGACCACATATTTAAGGGGAAAAATATGTTTCTAAAAGAGCCGTGTGAGAAATGAACCGGTGACTTATGAAGCCAGAACAGCCAGAGCGTGAGCAGCGATTCACATGGAAAATGAAATGAAAATGTTAGTGAACTCCGGCAAAGGGTGCTCCAGCGGGGAGAGGGTCAGCGCAGCCCAGCACAGGCTCCTGCACTGCTGGTCTTTGGTCCCTGGGGCATATTAAAGGAAGTTTGGGATTTACTCAAAAGTCCTTGTGTAGAAGCCAGCTTGATTCGGTCCAAGTCCCAAAGCTGAGCTGCTGAGAGCCGCGAGGTCTGGTTTCAGCCTGGCTTTTATTTGGTGTCCCCTGCTCAGCGCATCGCCCAGTGCTTCGTTACCCGGAGGCACTGGTAAGGACTGGGTGCTTCTGGAGCGCAGAGGGCCAAGCTTTCCCCCTGTTGCCAGCAATCCCCCAAAGAGCCTTCTCTGTAATTTTGTGTATTTAATTGCCACTCGGAACATAAGGAAACCGTTTTGGCACGGACCTGACAAGAGCAGGACGTCGTGTACAGGCTTGAAAGGGCTCGTTCCTCCCTGACAAGCCCCAGCTCTGGTATGTCCCCGTACGGGCTGGACGCTGCGGGTGTGGGAGGACACGAGTGGGCAACCCACTCCCCTTGAAGAGTCGGTTCCTCCACTTTCCCCTGACGCGCTTTCCCAGGCAGATGGTGCCATGCACAGATGTCCCCGTTCCTTTTAATTCCTCCCCAACTTCTCCTTGCGTACAAGCGCGCAGCTACAGCTGCTTCCCGAGCGCAGGGCGGCTTTGCCCCGGCGCTTTCCCAGATTGCCCGTGATTCAGCAAATACCAGGGCAGCGGCTGAAGAGTTAAAGAGCCACTCGTTAAGTTGCCCCCAGGGATCCCTTCCCAAGCTCCAGTCTTGGCCTTTGCTGAAAGATTTCCTCCTTCCATGAGATGTCATTTAGGCCATTAGGGGATCTTTTGCGGGGAATAATGCCTATCCCTTACATGTGGTCCCCTTAATTAGTAATTAGGGTAATGCAATATTGAAAAAGCAAGGCACAAATTTAATTAGTTGTGTTTTATTAGAGTAACTAAGGAGAAGGCCCCCGGACTCCACTGGAGGAAAGAGATCAATACCGAACATCTATTTTCACTAGAAAACAATTGCAGCTGACGGCTGTCTGCGGAGCCCGGCGCGGCGTGATGGAGCGGCTGCCCACCGCAGCGCTGCCTGCCCACCGAAGGGGAAGGGGAAGCACAGGGCCTGGTAAATAAATGATCGATATCTCCAGAGAGGATCTGTGTATTCTCAGCCAACATTACAGAGCAGCTAATAGGAGCTGACACATAGCTATAGGGAGATGGCTTCCATTGCTCAATTAACTAATTATCTTTTAAGCTGTTCTGACTCAAATGGGAAATGATGGCAGAGGAGCTTGGCTTTTGCATCTATTTTCCTTTTTGGTGAGTCGGTTGGTCTGTTTTGCAAGCAAGCCCCTTCCCGCTGCTGCCCTCCCGTCCCCCGGTTCACCCGCTGTGCCCGGGGGCCGCGCGGAGGCACCGACCCGGCTGCACCGCGGCACGGCCGTGCACGCACGGGGTCACCCCGCACATCTCCTGGGAGCAGCCACCGCCGTCACAGAATCACAGAATGATGGGGGTTGGAAGGGCCCTCTGGAGCTCACCCAGTGCCACCCCCTGCCAGAGCAGGGGCACCTCCAGCAGTGGCACAGGACGGCGTCCAGGCGGGTTTGGAATGGCTCCAGAGTGGGAGACTCCCCCACCTCTCTGGGCAGCCTGTGCCACTGCTCTGCCACCCCCAAAGGAGAGAAGTCCCTCCTCACGTTTAGATGGAACTCCCTATGTTCAAGTTTGTGCCCGTTCCCTCTTGTCCTGTCACTGGGCACCACTGAGAAAAGGCTGTTCCCATCCCTCTGGCACCTCCCTTTAAATGTTTATAAGTATTGATAAGATTCCCCCTCAGTCTTCTTTCTTCTAGACTGAAAAGACCCAATCCAGACTGAAAAGACCCCAGGTCCTGCCACGCCGGTCCTCCCCGCTGCCTCCGCAGAGGCTCACCTCGGCGCGGGCTGCCGGGGAGCTTGGCGTGCCTCCGTGCTACCGCGATGAAATAACGCGGTTGTTTGCTCTGCAAACCCTGCTCGTGGAGATACCGCGAGAGACGTTTCCTCCTTGGCAGGGCTGGTGTGCGCACAAACTTGCCTCTATTTACGTGCTTTCTCCTTCCTCTGCAGACCTCCCATCTGGGCACACGTGCACCACGTTATATCAGTGCCAACGAGTCGGGAAGTGGATTATCTTCGCATGACTTAATAAAGCCACCAGACAGGTTCCAGTCTACCTTCTCCTACCTCTGCCTCTGCTCCATAATGGTTAGCTAGCCGTCCTGCATCTCAGCAAGGACCCAGAGCAGGGCCCTGCTGTGCTAGGAACTGCAGCAAGTTAAAGGGACTGCATGCAGGCACTTGTAGCTCAGATAGGAAGATAAGGGCTGGAAGACAAGAATTATTCTTGTATAGTTTAGCTGAGGGAGAAATAAAAGGGTTGCTGAGGGTTGCAGAGAGCAGTGATGGCCACCACTCTGAAGGTCCCAGGCCAGCGCGGTGGCCACGATGCTGAGCTGGGCAAAAAATTAGACTCAAAACCACATGGGCTTGAATGCAGGTCAGACTTCAAAAAAAAAAAAAAAACCAATAGCAAAGATAAAACATGAACTCACACCCATTTCTCAGCCCGGCTGATTGAATCACCCCAGGCGATGCTGCCCCGGTCCTTACTGGAGAGGGGAGGCAGCGACACAAAGGGAGACGGGCGGTGAACCCAGCATCCCCGCAGGCCGGGGGAAGCGGAGCCTTTCACGATATTTAATGCTCTCTGGTGCGATTTCGTATATAGAGATCAGTCAGGCTTTGATAAGATCATAGCAGGAGGACAGGAGGAAATTGCAGTCTTGCCCAATGCTTGATCTTATGCTGCTGAACTTGCTGTATCTGGGACATTATAGTCCAGCCTTAATAGCATCATATTAAGCTGAGACAATGCAGCCCTGTGACCTTGCGATGCTTGATAGCCATACGTGCTATTTTAATGAAAAATTGGGACTTAAGTAAATGGCCGCCCATCGGCAGAGGGCTGTTAACGGGATCTCACTCAGAGCAAAGCCCGGGCCGGGGGGGAGGGCAGGGGAAGGGAATCGGGATGTAATAGCCATAATCATCCCTCAGTGAACGACCTTCAGCCTCCTCTGATCATGGTCCGTGACACTCGTGGACAGCCAAACCCAACAGGACGGCCACCCCCCGGGGCTGGACCCGCGGCTGCTGGGCTCTGCCGCGGGCTCTGCCTTCGGCGTGCGCCCCAGTTCGGTGATGGGCCTCGGTTCCCCCCCGCCACAGCCGAACAAGCTGCTGCTGCCACATCACTGGGACGCGTTAAGGACAAAGCACAACCCAGCCGTTCTCCCTTGCTCCGCTCCAGCCTCCCCCGTGCCATCGCCCACCGCCGGCGAGAAGGGACTCGGGGCGGACACCCCTTCCAGGCACACGCACTGGTTTCCTCCCCCAACAAATTGAAGCTGTAAATATTGATAGGCTCCTCTTCCAGGGCTTTTTAATGCCCTCTGATACTTAGAAACTATTAAGCGCACCCATCATTACTAACCTGCGAAGTAAATGCGTCCTAATGGGCAGGCGAGCTACGCTGGCCCCAACAAATCATTTCTAATGAATAGCACCTGGCACATCCATCACCCTTAAATGCCAAAGCAAATCCATCTGCGTTAGCTGCTGAAAAGAGCCAGGCAGATCTCACCCTCCCTTTCTTCCCAAGGTAGGGGTGGGTTTGGCTTGTAACACGTAAGTGTGACTGTTTCCAATCTTTTCCCATTCCCGCAGTCAGGATCTTCAAGGCGCATTTCTCAATAGCCGGGCTGCTCCCGCACACAATGGCGAGAGGTCGCTGGCAGCGGCATGAAAGGTTTTAAATAGAAACCAGCGTTTCTCCCTCGCGCGCACACAATGCTTCCCTGACCCTTTCCCGACCTCACCCTCAAATCTGGGGTTCACAGCCCCAGCCTTGAACCCGGCTCTGTTTTTTCATGTTTGGCCTCTCTATTTCCTGAGGTCAGGCAGCCCACCGCTCCATTAGCATGAAGCAACTCAGGGCTCATTTGCCAAAACTGACATCCTGGGAAAGTCCTGATGAATTTATGAATTAGAGGCTACAGATGCCAGTAAAAGAATTAAGGACTTATTTATTTATATACATATAATGTTTATTATTTGCGGGAAATCAGCTGGGATGCAGTTGTTTTCTTTTTCTGAAAAGCGCCATCAGCCTTGAACGCTGCGAAGGCTGCGTCAGCAGTAGTTTTCTTTTAAAGAGGAAAAAACACGTTTTAAAAGGTCTGTTCTTTTGGGGTTTTTTTTGTTTTGGTTTGGTTTGTTTTTTTTTTTTAAAGGAAGGGCCAGAGGAAGAAAGTTTGGCGAGCAGGAGGGCGAGGGAGCCGGCGCGGCGTCCCCGCGGGGTGAGGTGCTCTCACCTTGCAGAACGTAACGATTGCAACACCGAAGCGAAGAGGTAAAATTTATATCCCATAAATCACATGTCAAGTGCCTGCAAGGAGAGGTCATTAAACAGATGTATGAGGCAAGAGGCAAAGTCCATCCATTTCAGAAGACGTTCCCGGTGTCAGCAGCTCTGCAGAAGCCTGGAGAGGCAGGGATCCAACCAGCGCAGCAGAAGCTTTCTTGATAGTCTTATTTATTTCCTCCTCTATTGATTTGATTGCATTTTCTTTATTGGAATAACTTCCCGGGCTTTCCCCTGTCAGAGGGATGCGGGATGGGAGAGCGGAGGGTAGCACATCAAACAGCTCGGGAGGCACGGAGGGATGGAGTGACGGATGGAGGCCGCCCTGTGATTAATAATCAAACCAAGAGCTTTTACTGGGAGTCATGTGGAAAATGTGGCTTTGGAAACATTTGTCTTCATCCCACAAACAACAAGTGGTGTTTCTCTCCCTTTCTTTGTTTCTCACCCCCCTTTCCTCCCTCCCTCTCCCTCTTTTGGCTTTTCTTGCCCAGATTCACTGATTAAAATCTTTTCCATCCTTTACCTGCTCCAAGTGGCTCCTGTTCTGGTTTGATTTATGCTTTGCTTATCTCAGGCTTCAGTGGAAAAATAACGACCAGATAATAAAGAGCACTAAGTAGCTTTTCAAATGACATGGCATCTGCTGCGCAGGACTGGGTTTTGCAGGAGCCGGGAGGGAAACGCTGCGATGGCCTTGGGCCAAAGCAGAGGGAGGATAACGGAGAGAAACTCCGCTCCCACTGCAGCCGCGGTCCAGCAGCATCTCACCGGGTGAAAGCCAGGGGCACCTTCCAGCAGGGGCCTCACCAGCCCCTCTGCAACCTGCCGAGGGTCAGGTTAGAGGAGAACAGACCTTGCCATTTCACTCGGCAAATCGATGTTGTGATTTTCCCGGGGCTTTTGGCAGTATAGCGGCGGCTGGTGGTCCTGCCGGGGAGCCACACGGATACACGCGGTCCAGGACACGGGTTTCTCTCAAGCAGACTCACCAGGATGCTCTTTCCCACCTCCTCGTTCATCTCCTGGACAAACCCTGCCAGCGAGAGGAGAGCGCCAGCTCCATCCTTCAGCTGACGCAGGGTGCCCAAACCCCGCTGCCTCCTGCAGCCTCCGGGTCTCGCTGCTCCCGATGGACCTGCAAGGGCTCCAGATCCATGGGGCTTCACCCGCAGCAGTAGGGATCAGGCTGTACTATGGGGTTGGGACCTATAGGTTTCCCTGCCTTGTTCCTTGCTGTCTGCGGGGACGCACAGCTTCACCGTTCCAGCTTTCCCCATCCCCAGCCCCTGCACCAGTGTCATCTGGTTAAAGAATTGCCATTAATTTTAGGGTAGGAAGGACCCATTGTTTACCGTGCGATCAGGGAAAAGGGAATGTTTTTGTTGCCAATAAACTATTTTTAATTGTAATGTAGATCCAGGATGGCCAGCAAGGGAGCCTCTGCGTGGGAATAGCGGGTTGTTGGCAGAACAAGTGGGACGGCAGAGCGCGGGGAGAAGCTTTGCGGGGACAAACGCTGCTCATCGTCCCACAGCGAAGCCTCCAGACGTCTGCCCTGCGCAAGCGTGCGCCCAGCGCGCGGTGACGCACAGCGGCGCTCGCTCGGACCGGGAGGCAGGGACCTGTCCCTTCCAGTACGCATTCCCAACAAATCATCCCCCAAAATGCGCTGCTCGGCTGGGTTTAGAGGGGAGAAGAGACGCAAGCCAGCGCAGGACTCACAGCGTGAAATTATTGTAGAGGAGGGATAGCAGAGGTCCCTTCTGGCTTTAAATAATCCTAAAAAATAGACGTCTCCGGATTGCCTCCTGGCTCCTTCCAAGGAGCACGGGGTGCGCGTGTGGGTTTGTCGGGAAAGGGGAGGGATGCCTGTTTATTTACCCCTCTCCTCTGGCAGGGAGCCAGCGGCTTACACCTATGGCAGTACCGGAGCCCTCTCCGCCGAGCACACGTACCCCGCACTGTACGCTCTATAAATACGTGTGCATGACAGATTTGGCACCGCGTATTCCTGTAAGTGATGTAATCTTTGGGAAGTTACTTAGCAACCATGGAAAATGTTTTGGAGGCTCTAATTTTTCAGTATGGTAAAATCGTATATTTATGCAGCGCAGCTAATCAGCTTGCTGGCAAGTCAGCGACGATGATCTCATTTTCTTCATCATTATTTTATGTGAATTGGGCTTTTAGCACTAAAGAGACCACAAAGATTTAATTCAAAAATGTGATTGCTTTATGTTTCCAGGGTATCATTAACATGGCATCTACGCAAATAACCATGGTAACAAACTGGTAATTAGTACATATATGGCACTTATTATTAATACAGAAACAGGACAAGTTCCAAATCAGCGCAGATTACAGTACATTATTACCATAGTAATTACCTGCAGTAACACACACAAATTGAACTAAATGGCCAATTGAACTAGAGTGAATGGCTTTTTATTCCAGTCCCTAAATAATGTGCATTCTTGGCTGAGTAGTTCAAGGTAAATAAAACTGCTTTAAATTTATTGCCAACTTTTTTTTTTTCCTTTGGTGGGGAAGGGCTGGTTATGGCAGGAGTCAAGAACTTTTTAGCTGTGCATACAGTATAATTATTGTACGGACTAAGCCATTCCTGACTCCCATAGAAAGACAAAGAGGGTAAAAGTTATTAGTTTTTATTTTATTAGTGGGTTTATTTCTGTAATTTCAGCCATGAAGTAATGTTCAACATATCTAAAGGAGTCAATGCCAAATAGCGTAGGTTCGAACTTCACTTGGTTTCTTGAGGGTTTTTTTGAGAGAAAAAGAAAGAATATCTGCATTTGGAGGAGACTAGAAAACTAGACAATTTTAAAATTATCACATTTGTTGAACTAATGGAAAAGCAAGGTTTTGACTTAATGCTTCCCCCGTAGTTTGAAGCCTCAATATAAAAGTATTGAACTCATGAACCCTGAATCAAACACGCTGGCTGGAGCGGGCAGTGCCGAGACAAAGCCAACCACCGAAAAAAGAGAAAAGCTTCGAATTGCTCCTTATTCTCCCCATTTCGCTACGTTACGTTGGTGCCCTGACGCCCAGGGAGAGCGGGGAAGCCTCTCCTTCCCAAGTGTTAAAAGATGCTGAAGCCCCAGTGCTCGGAGGAGCCGGGAGCAGCCCTGCCGGCGGGGTGCTGCCGGGGAGGAGGAGCCCTTGAAAGGTGAAAGCCATCTTTCCACCCTCATTTTTTTCTTTCTAAATGGAAATAACATTTAGAGAGCGGCTTTCAAAAGAAATCTCTACCTGGCCTCAAAGTCTCCAATTTTTGCAGAGGTGGGAGCAAGCGCTCCGGCCGCGCCGCAGGAGTGCACACGCGCGTGCAAGGCATGCTCCGCACGCTCACGGGGAGCCGCTCCTGCAGGTGCACGGTTCAAGACCTCTTTTTTTTTTTCTTTTTTTTTTCCCCCAGCTTTACCTCTTGAAACAATTCTCCCGGGTTCTTTGTATGATGATGATATTACCACTCACTTCTTATTTGGAAGGGCTTTCTTCCAGCTGACTTTTTTTTTCTATCCAGAGCCCCAACTGAACAAGTTCTCGGAGTGCAGAAGTGGCCCCAGGCCAACCAGATGAGGTGCCTCCCAACTCCCCAGCACCGACAAGCAAGAGCTGAATTAAAATTGCAGTTATTCACAGATTTTTTTCCCTTCTCTTCCCTCTAGACAAGCATTAGTATTTCCCCTCGCTGCCGGTAATTCAGACAATACCATTCCTTGATCTGGCTGCGTAGAGCAGCATTGGATCGTACGTTCATGTTTTGTGATGGAGACAGGCAGGACGTGAGGGTTTGGGCAGCCAGTGCCGCCGTGGAGGGCATCCTACACATGGGCCTGTGTGAGGGTAAAAAGCGGAGAACTTTCCCCGCCAGAAAACTGCTTTATTGTGCTCTTCACCTGTGCGCTTCTGCCAGGCGCACTGGGGAATCATTGTTCCTCTATCAGGCCCATCTCTCATTGTACTTCACCTTCCTCAATTCAGAAGAAAATTATTATTTTAGCAGGCAAGCATTTAATTAAGTTTCGCCATATTTGCTTTGGCTCTCACAGCATGGAAAATCTCCTTTTAACAACGATCCACTGAACGTGGGTTCCGATAAAGCCAAATTGCCTGTAACTCAGCTTTACGCAATCCCCTCTCTACTCTCCATGCAGCTCCCCTTCTCCTTCCAAATCCCGAGCCCAGCTAATCTCACGGCGGTGCTCTCAGCCCAGCCTGCCATGCCAGAAGCGCACGTAACCCCTTTCAGCACGCAGCAGAAGCGGCAACGCTTCTCATCCCTGCATCGTGCCGCCTGCCCACTCCTCCCCCCGCACCCCCCGCCTGACTCACAAACTTGCCACTTCAAATTAACACCCATTAGGGCTTATTTCCATCACGCTCTTCCTACACACCCACAGCAGAGCATTACCTGGGTTCAAAACAGGGTTTGAGCCTTGTTTTGATGCTGGGTTTATCCCAGTTTTGTTTCTTGGAGTGGGTTTGCCCTCATCGGAGCTGGAAGCGTCACTTTGGAGGGTGGGAGCACGGCAGGACTGCCTCTGAGGAGCAGCTCCTCTCCTGCGCTCAGTTATTTAATCCAGCAAGTCCACGGCACATCAGTCCTAAGGGGTAAAAGGCTCTTTCTCCTCTGCAGTGCCAATAGCCATGAGCAGCTCATCTCTGTGGAGTGATTGTGAGCTGCTATTGAGGACTGTTCCTCCTGCGCTGGACATTTATTTGCTTTAATTTTCTCAATAACAATTATGGGGGGGAAAAAACCCGTGATAGGCTTGGTATCCTCAGCTCCCAGCCCTGCTCCACTGGTCATCATCAGGGGCTAGGACCTTTCTCAGCCTGAGTACAGGCTCAGCTGCCCCCAGAGAACCACAGCAGTCACACCTGCCCTAAGGATGGCCTGGGAAATCATAGGACC
>RSEF01000017.1:9425262-9455680 GCA_003993805.1 Himantopus leucocephalus
CTCCCAGCAGAGGGGCTCCAGCCCTCGCAGCACCTTCGTGGCCCCCTCTGGACCCGCTCCAACAGGTCCACGTCCATCATCACCACCCCGTGCCACGGCCACTGCCTCTCTGTNCACCACCCCGTGCCACGGCCACTGCCTCTCTGCGGCCCCTTCCCAGCTCCAGAGGCCAAACCAGGCACCGCGGGACCCTCCCAGACCCCGGCAGCCCAGCAGAGCTGTGCACGGGTCAGTGCAGGACCACACAGCCCCCGCCTCGCCCCAGCACCCGGTCCGTGTACTAACCACCACCGACCTGGGATGCAACATCCCACTTTACCTTAAAAACCCCTTAAGGACAGAGCAGGGCTCTATTTTCTCTCTCCCCTCCTCTCTTCTTGTTACTGTTTTGTTTTGCAGCAGTTGCTGCTGTTGCCATGCTATCGCCTTTTGTTGCTATGGATTAATAGTGTTTTTTACTTATTTTTATGTATGTCCTGGGAACATGATTGCTTAATTTGCCCTGCAGGTTTGTAGGCCTGACAGGCATTTCCACATCGTCCCAGCGCTCACCTTATCTTAATCCAGTTCTGGGTTGCTTGCATTGTAAATACCTGCAGAAATGTTCACGCGGAGCCTCGGGACCGGTATTTACCCCAGCGAGCGGCCAGGGTGTGAGCGCAGGGGACGTACTGTTCCTACAACCTGCGCTGTGCCCTCTCTGCTGTCATGGGGCTGTTTTTCACCTAACCCAAGAACAACAACTCCGAAGCCACCAGCGTAACGGTCTACCAAGCCCGGGCAGAAGGGTGGGCTCCAGCTGTCCTCCGCGGACCCCTAGAGCCCAAAGACGACACATCTGAGGCGCTTTGCATAAAATATGTTCCTTTATGTTGTTATAACGGGCAGCAGGATTTTGCCTCCAGCTTTTTCTGTCTCTGGAAAATCCCGGTCACTAGAGAAGGGCCGGGAGTCCCCAGGGAGCCGCTGAGCTGCGCCGTGGGAGAGCCTTTTGTCTCCAGCGTCTAATGTGGTGATGGGAGCGAGGGTGTCGGCAAGAGAATAGGAACAAATTGTCTTCCAGCGATTTTAGGAGGTTCGTTTGTAGGCGCTGGAGCCAAGAACACTCAGCATGGGGAGGGCGGAATTCCTGATGCCGTTTGCTCCGACCCTGGGTCATTCATGCCCCACGGACCCCAAGGGCTGGTCCATCACTGCCGGCTGCGGCAGCGTTCGGCATGGCTGCCCTAAGGACCCCTGGCCACCCCTGCACCGTGACTTGCCCCCAGCCCGTCCAAGAGGAGGACTTGCATAAGGAAACCACTGCAGATTTGTGGTTTCATCGTGTTACACAAATGTGGAGGCACAAGAGGAGATCAGGAGGGATCTGCTCTGGGTCTGGCTCCACTGCACACCCCTTGTGGGATAGTCAGCTTTATTATGTTAAGACAGGCCTTTAATTGCTCTGCGTCTCCATCTCCCCGTATGAAATGGGGAAAACAATCCATCCTTTTGTCCCATTATTGAAATCTTCAGGGAAGTGACTTTGTCCCATTATCATTTTTGCATTTTGCTCACCACAACAGCCACCGAGCCCTAATGCGCTAATGAATATGGATGCAGGGATCGGTCTCTTCCCTACTGTAATTAATCTTGCCTCCGTCCTACTGGGTCATCTAATGAGCAATACTCAGACAAATATCCCCCTGGAGTCGTGGGCCTCGGCGGTTCCTTGGTTGCACACATCAAAGGGGAGCTGGTGACATCATGGAGATCACAGAAAACATCAAGTCTGTCTGTCTGGGGGGGGAAAAATAGCTTCTCGCAGATCCACAGCTGGTGGGGCTTTTAATTACACAAGGGCTGAGGAGCATTCCAACCATAACATCCTGCAGCCTCTCTGCCACCAGACAACGCGTCTTTTATTAGCGTAGGAATGTATCTTTAATAAACTGGAGGTTTTTAACTTGTCAGAGGGTGCCGGGGACTGGATCCGCAGTGGTCGTTTTTGGCCTGGCGGTTGCATCGGCAGCGGGGCAGGTCGTCCCACGGCTGCCCTGGTCCCCTGCCTGGGCCGGCGCGATGCTCGTTGCTCTCCGTGTGCCCTCTGGTCTCGGGCACCCCGCGCTCGTACAAGGGGGTGACTGGCCAGACCCTCCATGGGCATCTCACAGCATCTTCCCTGCCGTCCCACCCAAATCCATCCACACCCCTGCGAGGAGAGGGACTGGCGGCACCATATGAGCTGTAAGTGAGGCTAGAGTCATCAAGGCAAAGGAGCAAGTCCGTTCTGCAACCTTAATTATCTCTGCCATTGTCAGTGCCCGTGTGTTTGCACAAACTGGGCTTTTGGGGGGATGTTCCATGCAAGTAAATTTGTTTTCTCCGATTCCGAAACTATTGTCACCATCTTCCTCACCACCGTGTGTGTATATATATGAATAAATGTATGATCCCATGTAATTCAGCAGCGTTTGGGGCTTTATTTGAGGTTTTCCTTCGCCCTGCTCAAAGTGGCGCCGAAGGGAAGGTGATGCTGAGCTGTTGCCCCACCAAGTAGCAAATCTCCCGTATTGTTCCCTCTCCTTTATTTATCCTGAGCGGGCGGTAGCAAGGCAGCCTCAAAAAGTGCGCTGTGTTCCGAGGTGTGCAGCCCTGCAAATGGCTGTTCGCTTTAATCAGTGGCGGAGGAGCCCGTGGGGGCCGGGAGAGGTGCGACGCCGGAGATTTGTTCTATTGATTAACCCAGCGCTTGGATGGGAGGAATCAAACACTGGCAGTGGATAAAAGCCTGGGAGGTGAATAGGGCTATTGTCGGGTTTGGTTTGCAGGTTATTGGGTTTGGGGGATTTTATTTTTCTTTTCCTACCTGCGGGGCTGAGAGAAAGCAGAATAACTTTTCTAATATTCCTCCCCGCTTCCCTATTTCAACTTCCCCGGTTAACGCTACGCGCCAGAGAGACATCCCCCCTCTGCGTGCCAGCCAAAAGTAAGATTTCACATTATTGCATCTGACAGCTCTCATTCCTCAGGCACTTTCTTTTTTCCTTCCTCAAAGGAGGGAAAAAAATATCAAAGGTTTCAAAACTTGAGCACCTTCTGAGTCTGCAAAATGCAGCCCCTTGTCGGGAGGGATGCTCTGAGCACACAAGCAGGAGGGAGGGCCGATGTGATCCTGCGCAGTTGGGGAAGAGTTACATTTGTTTGACATTGCATTTGCCTTGGGCCTTTGGAAGATGTTTGCAGTTTTCAATTAATCTCATTAGTTTGGAAGTAGACGGAGGGGCAGGGAGGCAGGGAGGGGAGGCGGGAAATAAAAATAATTTCATGGGGAATTCTCTTTAATGACTCTTTAAAAACATGTAATTGAAATCGGTGCTGGTGGAAAATGTTTCAATAGTGCCAAAGCCAGCTGAGGGGAAGCAGCAAGGGATGCTCGGAAAATCCCGTGTACGAGGGATGCGCTGGGACAGGGCTGAGCCACAGGGGCAGGAGGCTTTGGGGGGGCTGGCATGGGGACAGGGGCAGGATCGGGACCCACGGCCGGGTCCTCGGGGCCTGGGCTCCACAGATGAGCCGCCCCGGCTGCTGCAAAGCCCCGGGAGAGCCCTACTTGCCATCATCGAGTGAGCATTTAATTTCCTTTTGCTGCTCTCCTGAGGTTGAATTTGCAAGTCTGGAAATAGTCAGCGACTCCTGCAGCTTGCCTTTGCCTCGCTCGCCGACGAGCTGCCAGACCCCACGGGTGCGGGTGGCCGCTATTTACCCGCTGTGGTGACACTGGGATGACTTAGGGGTGGCCTGGGGTGAGGACAGGGCACGGTCTGGACAGGCTCCAGCCCCTCCATCCCTGGAGGCACGGCCGGAGGAGGGACGGAGCCTGCCTATCCGCTCAGGGCATACAAACCTCTCTGCTTCACCATAACCACCCCCAGCACCGCGCCTGCTCACCGGAGGAGAGCCCAGCGCACCTTGGGGGACACACCGAGCATCCGTCCCACCGGCCAAATTCACTGCATCCCAACCAACCACACATTCACCGGAGCGGGAGAACTGTTCGGTGACAGAGGCGTCACTTGCCTGGGTTTCGAGGAGGATCCTGTGGCAGAGACCCCCGCCAGCCCCCGCCAGCCCCCCGCACACCCAGAGCTGCCCCGAGCCCCGTACCGACCCCGCACAGCCATCCCTTCCCGGCCGCATCGCTGGCAGAGGTGTGCCCTCCTCTCCAGCCTCCAGGCTGAGCATTTAATTGATCGGATTATCCCTTATTTACTAATTAGCAGCCTTGCGCTCAGGCGGCAGGAGCGGGGGCCAGCAGCGCTTTCCCTTTATACCGAAGCAGTTGGTGTTTGACGGCGGCAGAGGCTCCGTCAGCAATTTGCTGTGATTCATTTCTGCCGTGTAAAACTGAAACTTGGCACGGCGCTTTCTCGGGAGCAAAGCGACGCCGCCGGGAAGAGGCAATGCCAGACTCTGCCCACCTTTTAACTTGCCTTATTTTTCCTAATTCCGCACCAGGGTTTGGTTTTCTGTGTTTAACGAGCTCTGTAATTACTGTCAGAGATAAAGTCTGCTGCTCCACGTAGGTAGCACTAATAGAGAAGATGTAACCCGAGGGGAGGGACATGACACTGACACCCAGAAGACCTGGTTTTTGTCCCAAAAGGGTTACCCACCACAAGGACACATCCTCTTGTCCAGCACCTACCCCTCTCCGTCCTCCTCCACGCTGCCNAAAAGTGTTACCCACCACAAGGACACATCCTCTCGTCCATCACCCACCCCTCTCCGTCCTCCTCCACGCTGCCGCCCACGCTGCCGTCTCTCGCTCTGGGTGTTCATCCATCCTCCCCCGGATCAACACTCAGTGGCTAATGCCACCGGCAGTCAGGGGAGCGAATTTGTGTCCACACGCCCGGGCAGAGGCAGACTGCAGGATTAGGCCCACTGTGTCACCAGATGGTATTATTTTTATTCCCCCTAAGTCTTTGATAGTGAGAATTTGAGGACTTGGGAAAAAAACCCTCACCCGGCGCCATAGTGTCTTCCCTTCCCTCCCCTCCCCTCGTTTGCCATTTCATTCCTGCCGCCCTACCAACCACCTCCGCTGAAGGACAGAAAAGAGCAAACTATGACAGAAATACCCATCCTTTGCAGCCGAAGCCGCGAGGTCGGCGAGCGTGGCCCGGGGGTGTCAGATGCTAAAACAACAGAGTCAAAGGAAAAGGCTTAAGGGTGTGCTGCCAGGCTGGATAAAGCAGACAACTGGGGAGGAAGGACACTCAAATCCACTGACGATCCATTAGCAGGCTCTGTAAGGAGATGTGAATCCAGCTTCTGAGCCAAAGAGCACACCTTTTGACTTCTTAGCGGCCAAAACCTTGTGTGCATTACTCAGAGGCGTCCCAGGGGCACATACAACCCAACACCTTTCCCTGCCAGAAGGCAGTGACACAAAAGGAAAGTCTGCCCTAGGAGGTCATCTCAAAATACATGTCCACAGGTTCTGGTTGCTCCGTGCGAGCGTGGAGGGTACGAGGCAGGGACGCTGGGATGCACATCGTGCCCAGGATGGAGGACGAGCTGCTGCCGCGTGGCTTCATCCCGGCGGTCAGACACCACGACGCGGCCACGGTGCCGCCGGCTCCCGGCTGATCGGTGGGATGATGCCGCTTGGGTACAGCAGGGCAGGTCCTCCCCCCCACCACCGCATTCTCTCTCTTGCCAATGGATCAATTGTGTTCAGAGCGCTCTGGGCTGTATGTAGGTCAGGCACAGCGCTGGCTCCGGCACTGCCATGAGGGTATTAAAATGAACAAGGATCCCCCCTTCTCCCTCCACCCAACTTCCCCCCCGCCGCCGCGATGCCCAGCCCTTGGCGGAGGGCGGTTTTGGCTCTTGTCCTAAAGGAGAAGAGCATTTCTTTGAGGCTTTGGGCTCCTTTGAGCAAAGGCAGCGTGTGCGCAGCTCCCGGGCCAGCACGGACGCTGTGCCCTGGACAATGTCCGTACTGAGCAATGAGCTCCCTGCTCGTCTGCGCACGAGGAGAGCGCTGCGCAGGGAGGGGAATGGGCGACGTGACCCAGTTCGTGGTTTTCTGTCAATACGGCTGGCATCGCTCCCGCTCGGCTTTGCGAAAGGGATGGAGCCGAACCGGCTCCCAGCGAAGGGGGATTTCTCCGCTGGGGCCCACCGCAGCATCGCCCGGGGCCGGCCGGGCAGCCGCAGGGAGGAGGGAGCTGGATGTCCCTGCGTGGTTGCTCCCCTGCTTGTCTCTCCTCAAGGAAGGGAGCAGATAAGAGAGTGACATCCTAACCTTCAACACCGGGACCTCCGGTTTTGGCCACCCAGCTCTGAATTCCCCCCAAGAAGCCTTTATCACTCCAGGAGGAAACCCAAATCCTCTGGGAAGTCGGGCTCCTCCCGGGCTTGCTAGCTGGAGGGAGGGGGAGGCATGGTAAGAGAGAGAGGGAGCAAGCAGAGAAGAAACTTTCTCACATAAAAAATTCAGTAGTTTAAAGCAAACTTTGCACTAGCTGAAGGTTTGACCTTGTGTTCTCTCCTAAGAACAAACAAGAGAAGAACGAGGATCATATTATTTTGCCTGAAATTTGGAGTGGATGAAACCCCTGCTGTTCCGAGCTCCTGCCATGAATGGCTATAAACAACATGCATTTCCGGAGAATGAATTAAACAGCGAGTCTGAGTACTGGCTGTATTTTAAGAGATGTTTATTTGTCCTCGCTGCCTCTCTAGAAAGAGTTGCACAAGGACTTACTAAATTTTAACCCCACATTGTTCTTGGGTAAACACTGTCCATTATCCAACGTGAGGAGCGCTCGCAGCCGAGATAAGCACATGTGAGCTCTCGTGCTCTCCGGAGCACGCGGTGCTCCCCAGGCAGCCCTGGGCACCAGCGCCGCACGCAGACCCCACCGCAGACCCCAGGGCGGACAGATCGGTCCTGATTGCCCACAAAGCTCTAACAGTTTTCTGCGCCTTCCTGCCAAAAAGTTGTTTGCAAGAAGGTGGGGATGACCTTGGGCCGCAGAAGCGTAGCTGAGCCAGTAACTCACGTCTCGGCTCCTGTCCTCCTCATTTCGCGTTATGGAAAGGGAAAGGGTGAGAAAACGTGAACGCTGGCCAAAGAGCTGTGCTGCAACTCCCCAGCAAGTCGAGTCCCAGGGACAGCCTCGTCCCGAGGTCCTCCTGCCCCAGGTCCCACCACCACACGGAGCCAGCGCTGCGGCGGGTGCGTATGCCGCGGGCCATCCCTCGGCCGCCCTTCCTGCAGGCAGCGATGGGGAGAGTGAAGCACTGAGAGCTTCCTCCTCCCGAATTTGCGCACTGTCACATCCGAGAACGCTAGTGAACATGCAAAAAAGTCTAAAGGGGATTAATACCACCAGGGTCTAAACAGCCTGTGCTTTTGGACCATCCGCCGGCATCCAGCGGGGTGAGGAGGGAGGTCTGCACGGCCGCCGGCATCCGAGCAAGAGCAGCCTGGAGTGCCGCAGTTTTGGTTTTGCTGTGCACAAGGGAAAGGCTGAGTAATCAGCATGAAAAGCAGAGCCCGGCGCCTCGGCGTGAAAGCCGGGCCAGCTCTCCCTGCCTTACTGGGAACCCCCGAGGAGTCCCCACCTCCCTACTTTTGGGGGTGTTTTGGGGTCTTTCCCCTGCCTTGGGGGGATGCAGCCACAGGACGCAAGATGCTGAATGCGGTTCTCCAAAAAGAAGAAGGATCTGCGCCTTGTAGAAACATTTCTGAACTCGTGTTTGTTCCCTCTCCTGGGTCTGGGCAGAATGTCAAAGCCTGCTCTGAGCTGGAAATATTTTAAGACTAGCACTCACTGGAGACTGAAACAATGGCAATTCTTCAGCTACTGAGGCTTTTATAAAAGGGCTTTTGACATAGAGGCTGCTTAGGGTTGGGAGTTTTTTTGTAGTTGGTTTTTCTCCCGGAAAGCACTGTGCTAGTGTCCGCGTGCGTGTTTGCGCGCACACTTTCGTGTGTGCAAAATAATCTCTTGGCTTTCGGCTGGGCCGTTCGTGTGAACGCCCACGGGGATGCCCGCAGCCCTGCTAAGATGCAGCCAGCTCCGGCGGGGAGGGAGGACGCGCCGCTCACACGGGATGCCATGCAGCGATGCAGGAAGAAGACATTTCAGAGTAAATGTCAGCTTTTGCGTTTCTGGGTTTGGGGCTTTTTTTAAACACGTGGGTGGGACTTTTAATGCCCACATGAAGCTGAGACGGTTTGAGTCTCCAGGGCTTATCCAGAAGATTCACACAAACACTATGGAAAGTGTCTCTGTGCTTAGGAGGAGGAAATCTGACACTGCCCAGATTTTAACCCGGTATTCCAGCAAGGAGCCTCAGTGGTTAGTGTGTCATATCTGATAAAGGCTAATCAGCCCTCCTTCAGGCACCATTCAATTCTTATTTTCATCTGCCTCCCATGCGTATTGCGTTATCTGTGATATGTACTCACACGCAGGCAAACCAGCGCAAATTCTGCTCAGCTCTGGTATTCCTTTGACACACGGAAAAAGGTGAAGATGTACACCATGGGCCCCACAACCAGAGCCCTTGCAAACAGCCCAGGCAGCTCCCAACCAGGTCTTCAGCATTGCCTGGAAAACAGCAGTGTCCGGCACCAGTTTGCACTGGTGCGGGGATGGGGTCCCACTGGGGAGCAGGTTTCCTGCACAGCCCGGCTGTCGGCCGCCTGCCCCGAGCTCTGCATCCATCCGCCGGCCCCAGCGCCTGCCCGGCTTGTGCCGTTCCAGGGTCTCCTCTCCCTGCGAGGTGTCGGCAGCCTCCTCTACAATTATCCCAGTTGCTGTTTGTTCAGGCGATGTGGATTTAGCTCTCCAGCCTCATGTGTAGTGTGTGTATAGGGAAAGATAGATTGCCGCTACTTTCCAGTATAAATCACATTCCTTACAACACTCCAAAGTAGCATTTTCAACCTCAGGGTGCTAATAGGATCCAGCAGGAGAAAGAAATGTCAGCTAAGTAGCAGGCGCTGTTTGGAGAGTGCAATGGAGCTGATCCACAGCCCCGGGGCAAAAGGAGCAATCCCAGGGCAAAGGTTAAAGAGTTCAGGAGCACTTCAGCCTACTTAATTGCAACAGGCCTCTTACACAGCGCAAGATGGATGACCCAAGCTGGGCAAGGGGGGCAGAGCGGGGCCAGCAGCATCACCAGCTGGAGGCATGCAGGCGGCCGGGGACCACGGCGGAGGGGACCGCGGCGGAGGGGACCGCGGCGGAGGGGACCACGGCAGCTCCTCACCCCTCGCTTCTCCCCAAGATGCTGCTGGGTGGCGAAGGTGGGCTATGCCACAGCGGGGACCCCCGGCCACCAGCTCTGTCCCCTCTGCTGGGAGTCTGTCCCCAGCCTCGACCGATAAACGGGAATTTCTATCGGAGCGGGCCGATGCCGTGGAGGTTTTGTTGCAAGAGCTCAGCACAGCACTCATCCAGGCAGATAAATAACCGGTAGCAAGAATAACTCCAGCTGCCAAGGAAATGTTTCTTGCTCCCCTGAAAATCATAAGGAACATTTTAAGGGGAAAGAGGGGGAATTGGTTAGTGTTGCTGTTCTTGTCATTTTTACAGGATTTGTTTTCTGATTTCTTTTTATTTTGAATTGTCAGAATCTGAACATGTCAGCCCCAAGGTGCCTCTGCCAGGAAGGTGCCTCAGATAATATTTTTAGTAGAGTTTTGCCTTGTTTCCTGACACGCATCTGATAAATGTCATCAAAAGCTGATGTTCTGCATGGAAAAGGTCTTTTGCATTATTTTTTTTTTTTATCTAAAGAAAAAAAATAAGAATAAAAATATTTTGTTCATCTCTCACCAGTGAGGTTTATGCTGTTTCCCTGGTGATAAAAGCACAAGGCTGGCTCTTGAGACATATGCATTTAATTCCCAGCTCTACCGCAAACCCCCGCCATGACCTTGAACAAGCCACTTAGGCTCCGATCCGTATGGGATGAGATTTTTCTGCTAAAGCTCCCGTTTGGCCTCTTCGGTTGGGATAACGTCTGGGAAAAAAAAACCAAAACAACAAAACAAAACAAAACAAAACAAAAACCCGTTCATTTCACGGGAGCACCCTGTTCCCCACCCCGCCACCCACCCGTCCCCACGGGGACCACACGCTGCCCTGCGTGGGGGCTCCATCCCTGCACCCCCGAAGCCCAGCCCGGCGGGCCGGGGGTACCGGGCGGCGGAGCGAGGGGCGAGGATGCCCTCTCGTGGGAAGAGCGGGTCTCGGCTCCCTGTGCCCCGCGGGGACGTGGGCAGAGTCCCCACGGCTACCCCCTGCTCCTGTCCTCCCCCTGCCCCAGGCTGGAGTGGGTACCCCGCGGACATGTCCCCCATCCTCCCCGGGATGCAGCCCCGCCGCCGGGGCATCACCAAAACCTTTCTGGGGCAAAGCATTCGGCACCTTTTATTGAGGAGAGGGGAGAGGAGGGTGTCCTGCCCACCTGTAAGAGCAGGGATGGGGACATCCCTGCTCCCAGCTCCCCCCTCCGAGGGTCCCAAGGCCCCCCAGCCCTGGGGGGCTCAGGAGAGGAGCAGGGCAGCGAGGACGCAGGGCAGCAGGAGGCAGCCGCCAGCGAGGCCGGGGGGTGGCTGGGGGGCTCGGGGGGAGCCGTTGCAGAGGTCAGTGTCGCAGCAGTGGATGCGGACCCCCGGCAGCTCCTGCTGCTGGCAGTGACGGGAGGTGGCACAGCCGCTGGTCAGCAGGATGCCCAGGACCACTGCAAAGCAAGCACAGGGCGGGATGTCAGGGACAGGGGGGTGACGGCCGGGGTGGGGGGTGATGCTCTGCCAGCCTTACACCACGGCCAGGCCCCCTTTGAAGGCTGCAAGGTTTGCTTTGGGGTGTGAGCATCACTGGCTCCATCAGGCACCCCCTGCCACCCCGTCCCCTCGGGGCACACTCACCGCTCTCCGTCTTAATGCAGAACCGGTGTTTGAAGCCCTGGTGGGAATGGGAGCAGGTGATCACCTCTGGGTTAGAGCACCCCATGTCCACGTTTTTGGTGCCAACAACGATGTTGCAGCCATAACACTGGAGTCCGGACACTAAACAAGAACCATATGAAACACAGTTGGATTTTTCCAGGGGGAAAATACTTCAACTCCTTCCTAGCCGCTCTCTGACGACGGCTTTGCAGCGCTCTCTGCCTTGCCAAGTCGCATTAAGCACCGAGCCAGAGCCCGAAGCCGCCTGCCACTTGTTTACCCAGTGGGCCCAAAAAATATAAAAGCATCTCCCGCTAGAGGTCAGTGCGAAATCAGAGATTAGCCAGAGATTTGAGCTGGGATCAAATGGTGGGAACAAGGGAGCTTTGAAACAGGGTTTGTAAAGAGTAGGTGAAACCTCCCAACCAAAGACATCACTGAGCCAGGGCTCGGTTGCCCTCGGAAACAGCTTTTGCCTGTTTCACCAAATTTCTCTGGTTCCAGCTGTGCCTGCGTTGGAGCCGTTCACACCGGAGGGATGGTGTCATCGGTGTGGTTTGGTTTTCTCCTTGAACGCAGTCCTGCTTTTATCGCAGGGTCTATCAGGGAGGCAAAACAACTCAGAAACAGAAGGGAAATCCACGCTCAGAGCAACTGCGAGCCCACGTGCCTGTGACCCCGGGACAGTGGTGTTGGGGTGTCCCCAGAGCTTTGCACACTCGTACTGGTGGCAGCTCAGTCCTTCCCTGCAGGGTCAGCGGCTGCGTCTGGGAATTGCTTGCCCTGGACCAGAATGGGGATGAAGCCATTTCTCAGGTTTCTTTAAAAAAAAAAAAAGAAGCCTTCAAAGGATATTCATTTACATCATCCCCAGAGTTTAAGGCAAACGCAGCACCTGATCTCTGTGTCGATTCATCACCGCAACAAAAATCAGGTTGCACTTACTGTTGCCGTTACCTTTCCCCAGCTCCGAATGCCGACCTGGAGCCCTTCCCGAGGCATCCCGGCCGCATCTGCTCCCGCGGGGTTTTCGGGAGGTGGGTGAGCGCCCTCGCAGAGCCGGGCAGGGCGAGGGGAGTCCCTGCCCCGGCGGGACTGGGGAAGGGGAGCCCGGGGGACCCCGGCTCCTGGCGCCCGCTCCTTACCCGCGTGCCCTTGTTTTGTACAAAATGCGACGACATTAGCTCTGTCCTAAAACCACCAACACACGGCAACACGCAGCTACATCGCTTGGGGTGGGAATGCCCCTAATTTCATCCCAAAGATAAATCCCACTTTAGCAACCAGGGTTTGGGGAGGATGCGATCAACTGTAATTCCAATGCAGTGGACGTTCCACACCCCGGGGACAGTGGCACTTACCCTCCGGGAGGACGAAGACCACAGTCATCAGAGAGAGGATCCCATGGGTACCTCCAGGCACGCGTCCTGAGAGCATGGGGGGCAGTTCCTGGAGCCTGCCGGGGGCTCGGAGGACGAAACACCGGTGAGACCACCGCTCCTCCCGGCTCTTCCCCCCAGCCGTGCACGCCGCTCACTTTTCACCTGCCAAACCCTCCAGCAGAATAAAGGGTGCAGCAGAGATCTGGCCGCCCCCCGCTTCTCCAGCCAGCCCCGTGGTGCCCAGTCTTGCTATGTCGATGCTCAATTTCTCCCTTTCCCTCTCGAGAAATTCTCCGATTCTCTCAGTTCATGCACAGACGTGAGTGCGTATGTGCTACCCTCGGTTATTTCTGTCCTATTTCCTCTGTCCACGATCACTTCCCATTAATACTACCGTGCAGCAGCTCTTGGAGAGAAATTCTCCCTAATCAAGATTTAGTTTTAAATCCACTTCGAAATCCTCTAATTCAGTTGGATTAGGCAGAAGGGGTTTGGGGAGATGTGTGGTTTTACTTTTTTTTTTTTTTTTCTTCCCCTCCTCTTTTTCCTCTCCGAGCTGCCTTATCTTCATGAACCCACCGGCTTTCTGTGACATATTGTGCTATTTAAAGAGAGCAGGAATAATTTTATTAAAGAGATGCAGTCAACCAATTTTAAATCCAAGGCTTGAGATTTTCTAACAAAGTACAGCCCTGGGGATGGCCACGGGGTTAAAGGGAAAACCTGACGGAGGGAGAGGTGGCTTTGAATGTATCATGTGCATTTGCGCACAAGAAAATAGTTGCCTCAGTAAAGCAGCAAGAAGCCAAAGGGGGCCAGCGCCGGGTTTGCATTGGCTCTGGAGGGACCCAGTAGAGGTTGGTTGCGGCTTGGGAAGGGGGTCGGGAACACAGCGGAGGAAAGCACTGAGCTGCGATGGCTCCGAGCCCGCGGGGCCAGGATCAGAGCCGCAGCCACGTGGGGCATCGTGGACATCACCGGCCGCAGGATCAGGCCCCCAGACCCCCGCTGGCTCCCCCACCGCGTCCCCACAAGCAAAGCCCCAGCTCTCGGTGGAGCTAATGGGACTTAGAGAGCTAATGCTTACTAATAAGAGAGCGTGACCGAATGCATGGGATTAAAAAATTAAAATGACAAAATAAGCTGCTTATGTAGCCCATGCAGAACCGCCTGCTAGCAGCACCTGAAATCCCCCACCCTGGGCACCCGAGCCCGCCAGGCACGCTGCGGGCACCTCCTCTGCCAGACACAGCTCCCGGCCAGGCGGGGGCTTGGACCTCATCTCCACCCAGCATCTTCATTTAGCAGGAACGCTCGTTAATATTTCACTGGGAGGCAGCACAAACTTGTCCAAGTACGGGCATCTACAGCTCAGGAGGGGCAATTAGCACCTGGGAGAAGTGCCTAAGTAACGCGGCTCATTTATTCAAATCACTTAAACCACCCACGGCGTCTCGCTTGCCTCCAAACAATGTGATTATAACAAATGTCTAACACAGCAAAGCCTGAAAGCCTCGGGGAGAAGGGATAAAACGCAGGAAATGGGATTGATTTAAATGCATGTATAAATCAGAGCATTCAATAAGGAGGGGAAACTAACTTTTAATCCCTTAATAAACTCATCGGTGTCTGGAAGGGGCGGCCAGGAGCAGCCTGGGCTCCGCTGGGGCGATGCAGCAGCTCTGGGCAGTTGGTGGCTCCAGGACCATGCACATCTCTGGGCACAGCATCTGGCTCCGTCCGCGGCCTCGTCCGGCAAAGCGGCTCCTCCGCGAGCGGCACCGGCTGGTCCTTCCCGCAGGGAACCCGGTGAGAAGCTCCGGGAGAGCCGGTGGGGCCGAGGGACAGCATGGTGCACAAAACCCGGCGTCGGTGGGACGGGCAGCGAGATGGTGGGTAACCCCAGTGGGAACATCACCCCGGCCCCGGAGCATCTCCCAGGGCCAGGCTGCCGCGCAGCATTCGCTTTGGGTTTATTCCCTCGGGATGCAGAAGGCAAAGACCTTTAGAAAAAGGGGGAAAAACACCCCAACTTCTGCGACCGCTTCCACATCTGGAACCAGGGTACGTTTCTTTTAACTTGTCGTTAGCTGTGATGCAATTCAGAGAGATTTATCAGCCCAGGGGCACCGGGAACGGGGTGGGAAACGGCCTTCCTCCCCTGCCGGAGAAAAATTTGATTAGCAAATCCCCCGCTACACCCGTGTTCCCACTTAAACCTTCGGGATACGCAGAAAGACGGCTAAACCCTGCGCAGATTAGACGGGTTCGCCTGCAAATCCTGCTTTAGAGCTCATCCCTGCGGGAGGCCGAGCTCAGCCCACGGCACCCACCCCCTCCCCGGGCACCCACCGCCGGCGGCCGATGGCGGCGCTCGCCGCCCCGGGCTCCGCTCCGCGCCCGGCCGAGGCGGGACTCGAACCCGCGGATTCCCACCCTCCTGCCGCCATTAGCGAGGCGGAAGCAGCAGTGCCCGCCCCCGCTGAACGCGCCCGCTGATTGGGAGCGCGCCCGTGCGTCGGGGCGGGGTGCGCGGCGGGGGCAGTCGGAGCGGATCCGGAAGCTGATCTCTGATTGGCTGAGGGAGATGAATACATTAAGAAGGCGGCCAGAAGCGCGCGTCGGTGCTATTTTAACGGGGTTTTCAGGGGTTTTTTACTCATAAGAGGAATTAGGGTAAAGAATTTCCTATGGGGATCAGAAAGAGATGTTAAATTGAGAAAGAAGAGAACGCGAGCGGTCCCTCACCCTATCCTCTACAGAGGAACTTTGATGGAGGTTTAAAATGCGGCGGGCGTAACCTACACCGCGTGTTGTATGAAAGGAGAGAAGGTTAGCACTCCCCTTGATAAGGATGGAAGAGGCCCCAGTGGCCTATACAACACGCATACGGTTAAGGCACTGCCACCTACTTCGTGGCATCTAACCATGTTTTTTTATTTTTTCAGCGGGGAACCCTGAAGAAAACCACCCCACAGCTCTCTCGGGTTCCTTTCTTCACCCCGATTCTCCTTTTCCCTCAGCCTAAAAGGGCCCAGTGGAGCAGAGCAGCTGAGGGAACTGGGGGTGTTCAGCCTGGAGAAGAGGAGGCTGAGAGGAGACCTTATCGCTCTCTACAGCTCCCTGAGGGGAGGGTGGAGTGAGGGGGAATCAGTCTCTTCTCCCAAGAAAGAAGCAATAGGACAAGAGGGAACAGCCTCAAGTTGTGCCAGGGGTGGTTTAGGATGGATATTAGGGAAAATTTCTTCACCAAAAGGGTTGTCAAACAGAGGAACAGGCTGCCCAGGAAAGTGGCGGAGTCACCATCCCTGGAGGGATTTAAAAAGATGGGTAGATGTGGTGCTGAGGGACATGGTTCCGTGGCAACTTGGCAGTTCTGGGTTAATGGTTGGACTTGATGATCTTAAAGGTCTCTTCCAACCAAAACGATCCTATGGTTCTATTCTCAGGCGGGACACTAGGGACCTAACCTCAACTTTTACAGCTTTCTAGCAGAGCCTTTACATCAGGGCTCTTCACTTTGGGGCAAAAGAAGGTCCCCCTTTACGAGGTTTCCTCCTGACAGCAGGGAAACCACCTCCCTTCTCCTCTCCATCGCTCCTTGGCGCGGAGGACAGGGAAAGCAGTAGCGCAGCAGGACAAGCAAAGCCACTCACACCAACACCGTTAAAGGGGAAGCACTACGCTAGAATACATTTTTGTATCTATGTGAAAATGCTTTGCTGGAGTAATATACCAGCTTCTCCACGCTGCCAGAGCAGCGCAGCCACATCTTGCAATTGAAAAGTTTCACTGGCCTCTACAAAAAAGACTAAAAAAAAAAAATAGTCATGAAGAAATGAATTATTTCAGTAATGGGCTCACTAAGCCTAGAGACACGGTGTCCTTTCCCGGCAGTAATGAAAAACCTCAAAAGACAGTGATATTATTAATAGCCATTTTAGCACCAGCTCAACATGAACTCTATTTTTATATTTTAAAAAGCAAAGCTATACCTCATGTCTTGCAGCTGTCTTCTTCGCTAAGGGTAAAGCAAGGCAGTCTCTGAGCAGCCACTAGAGGAGAGGTTTGTGCTGTAATTGATTTGCAGTTATTATCAAGCACATGAGGTTAATACCAAGAAAAAAAAGAAAAAGGATTTTTGCTTCCACAGGAATAAAACATCCCTTTACAGCAGAACCCTTTGGGTGCAATAAACTCACGCCTCAGCGCTAACTCCTGGATCGTTGCTCAGCCTGCCCTGCCCCTGCTGCAAGGAGAGGGCAGCAGGATTCCTTTCCTCTTAGCTAAAGGTCTCTGTCAGGGTTTGTACTAATGTTGCCTCTACTGAGGACACCTTCAGTTCAAGCCTCTTACTTTCTTTAAACAAATTTTGACTTGAGTTATGCTCCTCTCTTCTTTCGCCACAAGAGATGTAAAGCACCACGCTGCTGTTCCTCCTCCCCTCCTCAATACTTCCTTCTAAAGGTGTTCTTAAGGGAGGCTTCTTTGGAGACAGACACTTCACATTAGCACACTCTTACCACAAACATACACATAAAATCCCACCTTTTTATTATGGCATATGGTATTTTTTTGGATGTGTAAATACCACATGGGTATGACAAAAAGGGAAAGAAATACCAACGCTGAAATAGATACAGAGTCATGCCATTATCAATACAGTTTCATACGACGGATTTTCAAGATACAAAAGTCTGGATTTCTTTTTCTTTTTACATTGAAATAACTTTACAGTGTTCTGTGAGCTTGCTTTATAACCAGAAGAGAAAAAAAAAAATTAAAGTATGCTGAGAACAACTACAAGCAGGATTCATTTTAATGGTTAACAGAAGAACTGTAACTTTGCTCTAGAACAGCATCTATTAAACACACGTAACAAGAGGTAAGCAACTATACAGAAGTTTAGAGGAGATTTCACCACAGGAGTCAAGTCAGGGGCAGGAAGAGGGAAATCTGGAACTGCATGGTTTTATTTGGTCACAAAGTTTGAGCTGAGTGTTTAAAATGAAGCACCCTTAAAGATGCAGTACTCCTATTTAAAACAATACAGAAACTTCCCAAGACTAGAACCTACATTCTGGAAAAAAAAAAAAAATTAAAAAATTAGACATTTAAAAAAAAATTCCACACATCTCTAGGCTCGTGACTTAACTTACTGTTACAGAGTAGACCGGCAGCTCTTCCTTAAGCAGCAACAGTGCCCAGAAGCAATGCCACCGTAAAGTACAGTATCTTTGGGGTGTCCAATACAAGGCTGACACTTCTAACGCGATGTCAGAATGATCCATTTGTCTGCCAAAAGATTAGGCAAGAAAAGGAGACACGGCATCTTTTTTTTNTTTTTTTTTTTTTTTTTTCCACCACGTTGCCCGGTCCTAGCAAAGAGCTAAGACGTTTTCTTTGGGCCAAGACTAACAGAAACCACTTTATCAAATGTTCTTCAGGTTTCCTGCCAAACTGGATTTATTATTCTCATGTGGTTTTTAAATTTTTTTTTTTTTAAAAACATTTTTTCCTGACAGTCTCTAAAGTGATACTGGAACGTTTAACAGTCACTCTTCCACAGTTTAATTGTTTTGTCGTTTTCTAGTGCCGCTGATGCAATGATGTTTTCTGTTGGGTGACAAGCTGTTGAGATTACAACATCTAGGTAAAAAGAAAAGATATAAAAATATCATTATTTACAGCAATGAAATTTGTTTCATAGCAGGCATTTCTGAAAATACAGCATAGCCAAGTTACTATTTCCTCGTAGCAGAATTACAAACGCATTATTCATAACTATTTTCCAACTAGTGCTTCTCTGTGAGAGGAAATACCAGCAAAAAAGAATTAAGAGTAAGTAGTTGCGAAGTGTTTGACAGGTTTCAAAATGTGAGAACTCTCCAGATTCTAGTTCTTGCTTACTTCACAGGCAAAACTCTCGGCATATTATGTCACAGACAGCTAATAAAAAACCAGCTCAGTTTTTTCTTTCCATGTAAGGTATTTCCAACATCCCATTCAATGCTTAGATAGCACTTCATCTTCAGAGTCTTGCCCCAGCCTGAAAATGAAAACCTGCTGCCACTGCCCCAACTTACAGTCCAAATCAATGGTCCTGCAAAGGAATAAGCACGCTTAAATTTCACAGCACAATTCCTTCTAGTCGGTACAGTGAAAGCGCTGCTCTCTTACGGGATTCAGACTTAACTACCCATCAGGTGACATCTCAATACATGCACAACTCTGCCTTCCAGAACAGGCATACCTACAGACATTAACAAACAGCGGGACCACATCTGTCCTTATCCTTTCAAGAGCTGCAGGTTTGGAAGGGGTTAACAGGCAATTCAAAGTCACTAATATTATGAGTTGCTTAAATATCTCGACCAGTTCTGAACTCAAGGAAATCTTTTTTGTAAGGTGATGTCAACGTTCTCACTATGAAAGAATAAATACTTGCTACACCCACAAAAAACCCTTCATAAAAAGGACCGAAGTCCTAGGGTTCAATTAAGCTTCAGCCAGTCAAGAATTTATGGGTCTGACAGTTAAAACTAAACATCAGAGAGAAAATGCTCAAGCTAAGCCCTCATTACAAGCTGACGTGAGGGATATTCCATCAATAAAACCAAAATCCTCTTCCACACCTGTGTGTCCTTGTAATTTCTGTACAATCTCTTTTGTCTGAAGGTTCCAAATATAAACCAGGTTGTCTTCTGAACCGGACACGATCCACTGGAGGGGCACAGAAAAAACATATTTATTTTAATCTTTCTCTTCATCTATATCTAGCTGCTATTATTCAGTAAACATTTCATTGTCATCATAAGAAAGGGAACTGCTAACGTTACATGGCTGCTTGATGCAGTTCACTCTCTCTCAGCATCTCTTACGTGCATACAGGCAGCAGAAAGCTTTGTTCCACCCTGCAAGTGCCAGAGGAAGAAAACTAACAGAGCACAAGGTGCTAAGGTGGTTCTGTGTTAGGACTTAATCTCTGCTGATCTGTTCTGCCATCTCAACCAGAACACACCCAACCTATCATCTGACGGCTGACTGCTGTGTGGCAAACCCATACACAAGCAGCCGCTCTGCTGCTGCAGGAAAAGTCCTTTTCTAGTGCTGCGGTGGCAGAAGCCCGCAATGGGACAGTGGGCCCACCTAGAGACACAGACACCAGAGGTGCTCAGAGGGACTTCCCTAGGACACGCGCTTCTCCCGCTGCACTATGGCATCTGTGAACCAGCACCCACCAAAGGAGGTTTCCATCCCCAAACTACTGTTTCTTCCACAGAGAAAAGCAGCAAAAACTTCACATCCGTAAAAAGCATCTCAAATAAACACTAACCTTTCCACCAGTAACGGAGAAATTTGCAAATATGCAGTACTTCTCATTTTTGTGTCCTGTGTACGTCTTCAGGCACTGAAAGTGAAGAGCCACAAGACGTTAATACAGCTGCGAGGTAGTTTTCTCAGTCAAGGACAAAGTCTCTTGGCAGAGCAGACTAAATATATCTGCCTGTGTTTCCCACCCTGCCAACTTATCTAGAAGATGTAGAGGGCATCTCTGCCCTAGAACACTAAACAACTTGGGGGGGAGCCCTAAACTTGTCACATTACTACAGAGAAAGAGAGCAACAGCAATTTATTGTTCAGAGAGAGAAAAATGCAGAAACATAGCTTTACTTAATGTCTCAGGGCTATGCAGGAGCCCAATCAGTTGGTTTTTTTTTTGTTCCAAAGGCATCTTTAGTCCTCTCCAATAAAGACATACTAACACTTTTTTTCCTACAGTATTCATAAAATAGTAAGGAAGCTTAAAAAGCACATACAAAAATCCAGATTTTCCTAGAAACTTAGTTAAATCTACATAGTGAGACAAAATTGGTTTTACCTTTCCTTTGCTGTAGTCCCAAAGTTTAAGAGTGCTAAAAAACAACAGAAAAACAAAGATTTTAGTTCTTGGGTTTTTTCTCCTGACAGTTTCCTAGCAGCAGAAAAAGTTTCTTCATACCAGAGTTCTTAAAGTCTACACGGATCACTTTAGCCTTGCTTCAGAATGCAGCATTAGTTAACCCCAAAGTATCAATTTTACTGCCACACCATTCACATTCTCCTCCACAGAAAAGGCTGTATTTAAGTATTTCCCTACACCTGCAAGTTTTTATAAATAAATAATGACTAGACAACAAGGGAAACGATGGGCAGGGTAACAGACAAATTACAGGGAGAGAAGATAAGGTGGTTTGGCAGACATCCCCCAACTCCCAATGCATCCAAAAGGTTCATACAGTTCATTAGACATCATCTTTCTCAGGGTGAGAAACCTGCTAGAGTAAGGGATGACTCTAGAAACTATCCCCTTTCCCCCAGCTGTTTTAAAATCAAATCCTGCTGAAAGCAGATACAGACCAAAATACACACACGCTGCCCTAATTTTTCAACTTGCAGTCCTGTGCCAGGGTGTTTCAGGGGAGTAAACAGTGGACTGAGGCACTCTCAGCCCGTTCAAGCCTAAGCCAGTGCAGAGCAAGTGAATAAGCAGGCTACAGAACACAATTTGGACACGAAGCGAGTAAACTTGTTTCAGGCAAGCACTAGGTTCTTCCCCTGACTGCGCAAGCCCCATGCATGTCCAGATACAGACCATCTGTACTGATACCCAGGCTACTGCCAGAGCTTGCAAGATAGTCAGGGAGCCCAACCTGGGTTTTCTCTGCTTTTCATTGACTAGCTGAAAAAGGCAGGCAACAGCCTGCAGCATCTTTTGTACAAAGATGCTCAGAGAGGGAGGGCATCAACCTCACCGTCTTGGAAAGGAAGGTCGCATGAAAGCAACTGCATCATTACTGCCTGTGAAGGGAGATGATAGACCAGCTAATCCCTTCTTAGTAGCTGCATAGAAATTCTCTAGGTGAATCATTTAATACAATCAGCCCACCTGCACTGCTTTTATGCCTTACATACAAAGTGATTTATATATTGCAGTCTTCTACAGGCTAGATTTTCTGTCTCTTGATGTTACAAAAGAATCATACAATTAATGCAACGAAATGCTGAGGTTTTGAAAGGTACAAGAAGAAATGAATGGGTATTGCAGTCACTAAACAGCGCCAAGACTTTAAGAAGACCCAAGTCCTGCCTGTGCAGTTAGCAAAACACACCTTGCAGGCTTTTTGAGCTTGACAGTATATATGAACTTGTGCAGTAACATTACTACAATAGCTAAACAGCAGCAAAATAAAGTTTTATCTGACACTCATGAACACTTTGAAGCCTGTGGATTTTTCCTTTTTTTTAAATACCTACTTGTCCAAAGTTGCAGCTAGTATGTATTTGCCATTTGGGGAGAATTTCACAAAAGACACAGGAGGATTATCATCATCTACAGTGAAAATAAAAGCGGTATTAAACAGTGCACAGTTGTATTGTCTCATTGACAGAGAATTTCTTTTGACAACTTGTTGTTAGTTGTTTCACTGAAACAAGCTTTCAGTTTTGTTGTCCCTTGATACTTCAAGGAAAAGAGGGGTGTAAGAAAGGTGATTTTTCAGTAAGTTAAGGACATTATGCATTTTTCTCACAAACGTTTTAAATAACCCTTTGCAACTGAAGTTTCCTTCCTTGCATCAATACTTATCAGAGCAAGACCATATCTCTACCTTTTAAAAATCATTATATTAGAATGCATACCATTGATACGCAGTGCCATATAACATGTCTATATAATGCTTTATAAGAATATGAAGGACTAGGGAACATATGCCCAACAGGTGGTTTCCTTTTATTAGCCATGTTCGCAAGATGCCTCATGCATCTTGCAATAAAAGCAGGCAGCTTGTCTAGTCACAGACTACTCGTTTCCATCATATCCAACAGCACAACCAACTCTGTTGTTACAGCTTTGAACTGCTGCACGGCAAGCACTACACAGCCGAATGGCAGAAAACTTTGGAAAACTCTCATTTGTCCACCTATACTACACAGCACTCAAAGCTTAAGCACATTTCCACTCACGTGAAAGGATAGTTCCTCTTATTGCAATAGATAGGAGCACAACAGTGTACTAACAGAATCGTAAGAAGACAGCAAATAGAGCTTAAGGAAACCACTGTTCACAGCAATGATGCAAAATATCTATGTCACAACTTAACAGCGAAGAACAGAACACAAACAAGAAGTATTACTACTTACCAATCAGTGTTTTCAAGCACTGGCCTGATGCTGTATCCCAGATTCGACTATTAAAACCAAACAAGAATCATTACTATTGGTTTTGAAGCCTTTGTTCTGATTTTAACAGTACAAATACAAACTTTTTAAGAAAAGTCCTTTTTTTAAAATGCAAAAGGTTTGAGCAGTGCCGCAGACAAGAAACAACCACTTACCAGAGTCCATCATAGCTACTTGACACTATCAGGGATCCATCACGATTAAAATGCACCTGTAATATTATAGAAGGGGAAAACGAACTTTACTGATGTTCACAAAGATCAAATTTTTAAGCCCCACTGAAAGTACTTATCTTCCATTATGGACACTGCAATACATGTGGGTAGAAGCTGAAAGTCAACATGACACACAACAATAGGCACAAGTTTAGATGGGTAACACTATTAAAACCAAGATTCCTTCCCCCACAGTTTGTCTGGGATAATTATAAAGAGGGACGGATGTTATACAGCTGTTTATTTAAGCATCAGGGACTGGAATACATGTTTCTTCAGAAGCTAAGAAGAACACATGAACAGACATATATTTGAGCAGCTAATGCTGTCTGAACTAACAGCAGTATCAAATCTGGGAATAGTACCTTATAATTTTAAGGGCATGGAACTTAACCTCATATGTAGCCACATAGATGTTTTAAAGTAAATTTATTCCCTTGAACTATACATCAAAATACTGCTATTTTAAAGAATAATGACTACTAATGTTCATTTGTAAGTGTGAAATATCTTCTACACAAGGCAGAACAATCATGTCACGACAGCCATGGTTTAGCACATCTGAGGCTCACATTTTTTTCAGTTTCCTTAATTTCAAAAATATTAAGAGTTGAACACCTTCTGTTCTTGTTTCATTTGAATGGATACTGCTGTATTCCAAGCTCCTTTTACCTATTAAATGAATGAGATTTGAAACAGAGCATACTATGGAACTACCCTGCTCTGGACTTCAGTAACAGCTTGGAACAACACGAAAGCAACAGATGAACAGGCTGTTCTCTGATCCTCAAGTGACCCCAGATCTGCGCCCCAGCATCAGATTGCTAGACTCAGGCATGACTGGCACAACTCTATCCACCGTTCCCCACATTAACACCCAAGACCGAAATCCGTATCGATCTTACAGAAAATACTGTTCATTTCGTTCTCATCAAGCAATGACCACTGGCAAATCCATCACAGCCCATCCACCACACTGTCTAAGGGCTTCATAGTATGAGTTAGACCACAAACCTCTCTACAAACAGAGGTAGGAAAGAGCTCTGCTAAACAAAATAAGCATGTCAGTGCGTTAATTTACTGGAAGAGACTTACAGCTGAAACTGGGTCAGAATGAGCAGGCAACGTCTTGAGGCACTTCCCTGTTTTCACATCCCATATCCTCACGCTTTCGTCAAACTGAAGATTGAAGAAATGCACAAGGTGGTTTAATGATGCACCTATTTGAGGCATGCAAGGTGTTATAGCTTGACTAGATGCACGTGCCTTCCTCCAGCTGCACTGCAGCTGCATCAGAAAGCCTAGGACACAAGCACCACACAGGGCAAAAATAACAGACTGGGAACATCGCTGCCTGAACTCTTCCTCTCCGTGCAGGAAACCTGCATGTTGAGGATGGGTTAAGTGCTTGACTGTCCCCAAGCAAAGACAGCAGTGACACTGCACCGTTCGTCTGTTTGTGGAAGAAGACAGAATTGAAGTGGTAAGCAGTTGTGACTGGCACCCCCTGGTAATGCAGTTAGCACAACCAATGCTATTTTATAAGGCAAGCAGCCATTCTCTGTGACCAAGCAGGTCACATACTTCTTCCCTTTCCCTCATTATCAGGCCCTGAAGGTCCTATGAACCAAGCAGACAAACCAAACAGATTTCTTCTTTCCCTCCCTACTGGCCTCACGATGCCTGGGCGCCAGGCTGATTACTCCCTTCCTCCCCAGCCTTGAAGATCCCAGGCAGCCGGCCAACCCGGTGGTGGTGATAACCCCATCCCAGAACAGGGAAGTCTAACAGCACGCAGAGCACCGTCTACAAAATCAAGCAGTTACAAATCCTAAGGGGGAACCTGGACCAGAACTGCTGCTGGACAGTGAGACCACGAGCCCCGCCAGTAGTCACGGACACCCCCACCATCGTCTGCTTCCTCTGAGGACTGAGTGAGTGACTAGTATTCTTTTATATGATTTTTAAGTCTAGATTATGATTGTTATATTGATACAGCAAACCATGTGTTAAGATCTGACCCAACCTGCCAGAGGGTCCTGGTGATGAGAAGTCATACTTTGAGTTAAGTTAGAATCTAGGTGATTAGAAATTATAAGTTAAGTTGTATTAGAAATTCTGTATTATGCTACCTATAAATTGTACTACATTGATTCTACTTGTAAAAACCCTGTGCCATTCTAATCATAAATTCTGCACTATACTAATCATAATATCCTTTTAAGAAAATAAAGCTTTAATCGTAACTTCAATTTGGTGCTGTCATCGTTCTGCCAAGTATCCCTAAAAGAATCTGTCTGTCCCCTTAGTGTCGGCTGACAGGGGTGTGCAGCACTTGCTTTGCACAAAGGAAAAAAAAAAAGAAAAAAAATCACTTACTGATCCAGACACGATGAGGTTTGACTGAGGGTTGAAGTTGCAGCAGAAAACGTAGTTACTGTGCCCTTTCAATGTCTTTAAGCACTTACCCTGAAATAAGATTTAGCAGAGTTAAATATATAGCATCCTTCACAGCCATAAATGCATTTGATAAGCTGCATTAAGGTTAATCACTGTGCAGCACACAAAGAAACCATCTCTAACCCCAGATTTAGATGGGCAGAGGATCAGCTACAGCAAAATAATGGGAAAGAAAAAAAGACATTTTTAACGACTGCAGCCAAGTTGCAAACCCTTTGGGCGACTTAAGAGAACCAAGCAGTTTAACATACATAACCAAAATTCAACCAAATTATCCAGTTCTTATGGTAATCACAGAAAAGGAAGGGGCAAAGCAAAGACCAGTGAAGCTATGATAAGAAGTTACAAATAAGTTTCATCCGAGAGGCTGCTTTCAGAAACGAAGCCTATGGTTGCATTGCCGTTATAAGGCTTAAGCGCTCTCAGAAGATAACCAGACTCCTCATGGTACCCATAAGCATCCCCCTCTTTCCAAAAGCAGACAGCATAACTCGCTCATCCTCACAGCCCATCCGACCAGCAGCTCATTATAAGCAGGAAAGAGTATTACTCAAAGGGGAGCCAGTGCTTAAAACCCTACCTCCTCTCATCACAGCACATCAAGACTGTCTCTCAGAAGAACATGAGTTAAGATGACAATGCTGGGGAGAAGGAAGGTAGGTAATAGTTTCTGCCCTTACCGAGCTTACATCCCATATTTTGAGAGTTTTATCATCGGAGGCAGAGACAAGAAGGTTGGAATCTGATGACCAAGCAACATCAGAGATACCCTATAAAAAAAAAAAANAAAAAAAAAAAAAAAAAAGGAAAACAATCCTCTTCTCCACTCTGTTTGTTCACTGACACAGGAAAATGGAAAACACAGACCGCGTATTATATTCACAGCTAAAGCATTAAAGAAAATTCATCATTGAAAGCTGGAAATTCATTGATTCGGCTGGGTTAACAGCTCCTTTGACACTTGTTCATTTTAAGCTGAGCCATATACTCCAAAAACATCAATGGCTTGTTCACATACCTCTTACTGTGGCCACCAACACCCTTTCTTGGAATTCATTAACAGTATGCTATATAAACTAATCTGAATAAGTGGCTTCCCTGAATGAGAAATGGCTTTACAGTCTGAGTCCCTAAGGGCTGGTGAAGAACAAGATTCTACTGGTTTTTCTTTTGGTGAATCTTCATTTTTGCTTATGAAACTTCAGCATGTAAGAAACTTTAAAAAACAAAACCAATGGGTTTGGGAGTTTTGAGTTTTCTTTAGAACTTCGCAGAATGAGTAAGTGTTGTGTTTATGTAGGCAAACCCACAAGAAAAATTCAATCTCCTTAAAAGGCAAGCCACTCCGCTCCATATACAAAGGAGAGATGGAACAGGACACAGTGTTACAGTTTACAGGGATTTTCACCCAAGCATGTACTGCCCAGTGTGCCTGAAGGTGGTGTTCCTGAAATGAAGGGACTCAAGAAAATGGCTTGGCAGTGTGCACGCAGGCACTCCATTATCAGCCTGCACTTCACCCATATTTCCAGCCTGACCTGGTATTACTTCAGCAATTCCAGTCCCAGGCTGTTGCGCAGGACTGTATAAACAAAGAAGTATAAAACAAGACTGAAGAACAAGCCTTCTACACAAATCAAACTAACCAAGAACGGAAATTTCTGGATGAGGAAAAGAAAGCAAAATTCTTTACAAGCAGATTGGATTTTAGGAAAAGTTTCTTCACCAAAAGCGTTGTCATNAGTTTCTTCACCGAAAGCGTTGTCATGCACTGGAACAGGCTGCCCAGGGAAGTGGTTGAGTCGCCATCCCTGGAGCGACGGGTAGATGCCATGTTTAGGGACGTGGTTTAGTGGTGGACTTGGCCCTGTTAGGTTTGCAGTTGGACTCGATGATCTTAAAGATCTTTTCAAACCTAAACGATTCTATGATTCTATAAGTAATTTTGTATTCAAGTGCACAGTAATCTCCATACTTACCAGTTTATGACCAGATATTGTTTTTTCAAACTTGCCATCATATGCTCCCCAAATCTTAATGAGTTTGTCAGCAGCTGGAAAAGAATGTGCCAGTTAAGAGATTAACAGCACTAACAGATACAGCTGTCCCTTCTGGGTGGAAAGAAATACCTTAACTACTTCTCTGCAAACACTGGGTAATTCTCCCTCCCCCAGCAGACTTAAGTGTGTAAAGTAATTGGTAAAGAACAGTTTTGTACACGCCAAGCTGCAGCAGCTGAGATTACATAAACTGCCTGGAATGCACAGAGTCTCCAGCCGCTTTAGTTTCTCTGATGACAACTTGGGTTTCCACTTTTGTTTTAGATTGCCAGTGGTAAACGTAGTACTGTTCCATAGGAATGTTGAAATGCTTTTGCCCAAAAAGAACAAAAATTACACCACAAGCTGGACTGAATTAATGCCTGCAAAAACCCAAACATATTATCCATCTTAACTTGCAAAACATGCCAGAGAAAAAGGTTGATATTTGCCAGAGGTAGAGGTTGGAAAACCTGGGTGGGGGAGAGGGGAGCACTTTCACAAGGACGCTTGAACATAAAAATGATTTATATATGGCACACTGCACTGGTCTTATTAAGGCTCTTTGCTGAATATGATGGTGAGGGCAACTCGAACATCTTCCAGATGTGGGAATGAGTTAGGTCTTTGGCTTGACTGCAATGTTCTTTCCAACTGCCCCTTCCTTACATACAGATCCTCTCTGGATCACTGAGGGTCATATAAAAACTTTTTCAAAGGAAAGCTGTCAAGCAACGTTGACTACCAAAAACATTTTAGGAAATACCAAAGCTGACAGGAAGAGGACTTGATCTACCACTTGAGAGAGCAAGTAGTGAAACACTAGTTATAATAACCTTCCGCAAATTTCACTGGAGTAATCAAAGGCTCTGACTTATTAAGCACCACAGGTATGCACAGAGGACAGAAGCACATGGCCAGTCTGCCATACCACACTCCATAGTCCAGTCAATTAGTGCAAAGCTACCTTCCTTATTTCCCAGAGCTAAGCTTCTGCCTGCAGACGCTGTACACAAAGTTTAGTTTAAAAGCTTAAGCGATGTCTAGCAATACAGAAAAGCACAAGGGTTTCCTTTGCACAGGAAAAGAATCCTGTGTTTGCTTTTGTCCATTTGCTCAGTGAAGAAACCTGAACAGGTGAGGACTCTCCGACTTGGCAACAGAACTTGAAAAGCTTAAAACAGACTATTTCGAAGACTGACAGCTTTGGTATCGCTCCTTTTAAGAAAAATCATTACACTACATCCCTCCTCCATCTGATGGAGGCAACAGAAAAGACAGGCAGTTCTCCAAGGCCCACATTTGCACGTTTTAGATGAGATAAAAAAGAAAGCAATACTTACAGGAGCTGGCTAGCCACTCTCCATTAGGACTAAACTTTACTGATGAGACTGCCTTTGTATGTCCCGCTAACGTGAACTTTAGCGCATAGTTTGGTTTTACTGGTGCAGGCTGTAAGAAAAATATATGTGAATGAGTTGAATAAATTCCAAATTTAGTATCTCAGTGACAAGCTCTGTATCAGACTGGGTCAGTACACAGTAATGGACTGCATGAATGTTCACCATAATAGATATTCCAGCATTTACATTTTCCCCCCCTCTCCAAATTCAAAAAACAACAAAACAAAACACACCCCCTTGCTGCCTGGGGCCAGCAGTGGCTTACTGTTGCATGCACAACACCAACCCATCCTTGGTGTAAAATTCATCCAAGCCAATAACAAACAGGCAAGAGTAATCCAACAGTCCAACCATAAAGTACTTGGTAGATAAGATAATACTCCTGGTACTGATCTGTGTAGTGCTTTGTTTGCAGTTTTCATCCTTATTATGAATTAAATCACAGGCCAGTTCCTCCATACCCCTAAAATACCATTTTTTTCACCTTTTCACCCATTGTGAAGGCTTCATGGTTAGACAGTAACATCTCCTTTGAGCAATTGCAGGCTTCAAAGAATGTGAATAATGCCTGCCCCTCCACTTTGCAGCTACGATCATAGATTCACCAATTCTCCAGTCACCTCCAGGCACTCCAAGGATACACCCAACCTGCCTTTCTAATGCTCAGAGTGACAAGAAGTATCTCGTTTGCAAGAACTTCCACTAAAAAAAAAACCAAACACCCTAGCACGACAAAAGAGGCTGCACTCCACTTTTCCCATAAAATCCTCAGCATGTTTTCAGCTCGAGACAACAGGAGAAGCAGAAATCTGGAGAAGCTCTTAATCTATATGAGAATTCAACTCTCTAATTCTGGTTTGCCTGTTGAATATGCAGGTAGTTGCCATGTGTATTTACGCGGATATTGTTCGGAGCCCCACACACACCTTGCTCTGATTGGTCGAGGAGGAAGGAGTAGATTGTGTTTTGGTGGATTCTGCATCTGGCTTCTTTTCTTCTGTTGCCATGGTTCTGAAGCTGGCAAATGAGACTTATGGTGCTTGAACAGGAGAATGAATGTGCTGCTTCAAAAGGCAGCCCTTGCCACAGACAGCAGAACCGCACTGAAATGCAAACCTGGAAGAAAAACAGAATATTCTCATTAGCTGTCAAAAAGATTCTCAGCGGCTGGAAGAATGAGATTAGCCTAACTGCAGGTCACCAGTACGGAACCCCACATTCTATACCTGTTTAGCAACGCAGCAGTATTTTAGGCTTTCAGACCTACTAACATGTGAGACCAAGAACGCAAGCCATGGCCTTTTATCGCTTCTTGGAAAGCTTTTTTCCACTCTGCTCCATTGCAAATAGAAATAAAGAAGAATAGCTTTTAGGTGTGGCAGGGTTTTCATATCATATTCCCCAAAATCCTGCTAACAAGTACTTAGTAAATACAACGGTTTGNGAAATAAAGAAGAATAGCTTTTAGGTGCAGCAGGGTTTTCATATCATATTCCCCCAAATCCTGCTAACAAGTACTTAGTAAATACAACAGTTTATACAAAAGGCAGAGGGAACAGCCTGAGGCCTTTTATTCAGATGTATTAAGCTACAGAATACAAGATCATAACGAACACAACAAGTAACAGGCGTTTCCACGGCTTAAGACCCTACCAGATTCCTTCCACCTCGCAATGCAAGTATTTCAGTCCCGTATTTCCCTCCTAAACGCTCTGAGGATCAGCTCATGCCCTCC
>RSEF01000017.1:9465501-9497143 GCA_003993805.1 Himantopus leucocephalus
TTTATTATCTCCTTTTTTATTTTATTATTAATATTTCATTAAAATAGTTTAGTCCCTTCTAAACTCGTAAGTCTCTCTCTCTTTGAAGAAGGGTAGGGGGGAGCATCTGTTGTTTGCCCAGTGGCTGGTTCGGTCCAAACCACAGCCAATGCAAACGCCTCTGCTACCTGGGCAACCCTGAGAAGACCGATATTTAAACATCCCTCTCTGCTGCAGATCTGTTTATGTTTATACACACCTATTTTTGTAAAAATCCCCCAAATTAGGTATGTGTTTACTTTTTGCCATCATCTAATCAGCAACTCAAAGGGTAAGTTGATGTTCTATATTTAGTCCTGGTATTCAGTAGAGATGATTATGAACGTCTCAAAGAAGAGATGGGATTTTTCCCCTAGGATTTCTTAGTGCTCTCTCCTTCTTCCTGTATTACTGCAGCTTCTGTCCCTGCTCACGTTTGTCTGTGCAACCGAGAAGCATATGTCAGCGAGAGTATTTGTGTGGCTTTCTGAACATATTTGAAATAATTTGCACCTAGAAAGTGATTGTGGTCTGTTTGCCATGAGAAGAGTAGCTGCAGTGCTGATGTGAATTGAAATACTAAATGTTATGGAAGATGACATAGCAAAGCTGTTTACCATATGGTATACAAGACACAGTGATACTGGACCATTTTTTTCCCTGGAGTTTGCTGGGAAAAGAATAGAATACAATAATGCAATTTGTGTATTCTTCTGCATTTCATATGTGCCTTTAAGAGAGAGCATGACAGTGCTCTTTTAGCCAGGTCATGGAATATAGGTACAATATTATTATTTATATTGAGCCTGTATCTTGAGACTTCCATACAAAACTGAGGGCCCAACCAGGTACGTGTAGTAAGTGTAATAGTAAGACATTTATGAGATTCAAAGTGCAGGTCACTTCAAGTTAGGATGTTTCTGGTGACACCTTTCATTCACAACTCTTCAGAGCACCTCCCTCTGCCCTTTCTTTTATTTCTCTGGATCAAGGTCCTGTGACAGCTGTCGTCCACTCTTGATTATGGGATTTTAGATTAACCATTGCACCAGTGCAGGGACTTGTAAGCTGACTTGGTGCCAGCAAGCATGGGTCTAGAGACAGTGCATTTAAGTTTATGTGGAGCTGCAAGCAATGGATTTACTAGCTTGGATCAGTACATTCGTAGGAATGTCTGCATTACATCTGAACTGTATTCCCCAGCAGTATTTTTATGCTAGCCCATGGATTTTCTTTGCACGAAGATGGTCTCTGAGCCAGGTACAGCAAGAACTAGTCCTGTGAAACTTAGCGGCTTTCTGCAGGCTGTGAATTTGGGAATTGCTGTTCTGCTGTCTCTTGGATCTTGAATTGTCCCCATAATCAAGATAAAGTATGTTACAAGGGAACAAAGCAGATGGGGTAAAGAGCCTGAGTTAAGACACTCCTGCTGTTGATTGAACATGCCTACTTCAAGTAAGTATTTACACATTGTCCTCTTCCTCTCATTTGATCTAGGTTGTATGATTGGACCCTGGAAATGGGATGTCAGTCCCGTTCAGGGAGCATAAAGGAAGAAAGAAAATCTCCCAGTTGCTGCTGCTGTGACAGCGAGTGAGAGCAAGAGCAGGAAAATGTCGACAGTCACATCAGCAATCCAGGCTCCTCAGGGCCCTGTGAATCCCCCGCCTCCGGAGGTCACTAATCCTAATAAGCCTGGCCGGAAGACCAACCAATTGCAATATATGCAAAATGTTGTGGTAAAGACCTTGTGGAAGCATCAGTTTGCTTGGCCTTTCTACCAACCTGTTGATGCAATTAAATTGAATTTGCCGGTATGTATCTATCATCTTCTGCTCGGTATTCTGTTCTTAGAAAGTTTTGTGTTGGTGAGATCAGTTTTCTGATCACTGGGTCAGAATAGTTAGGTTGCTTTTAGGGATTTCCTTGAATGCTCTTAGACTCACTGAATTAGAAGATGATGTCTTTCAGAGCTGGAGAGGTGTGGGTCTCTGAAGGAAAAAACTACTTCTCACTTAGTGAAGGAGAAGAGCACACAGGCAAGCTATCTTAGAGCATCTGAAGCACAGTGCGTTGTTTGTGGCTTACCTCTGGTTACTTTTAAGTGTCTTCACCCCTTATCCCGCCTCTGTCCAATTTGAGTGAGAGCCTTGAAGCCTACACTCTTCTGAGCATTTGGCATTGGGCTCAGTGTAACCTGCGTTTCCAATAGGCTTTCCTCGATTTGCCACTGACTTCAGTGTTGAGGAAGACAGGAGAAGTTAATTACCAAGGATACTCTGGAGCAAGATATTTTTAAATGCTGTACTGGAAGTGGAAATAACAGAACAGTTGCATTTACCCATCTGCCGTCTGTGGCCGATGATATATACACTTGTCTCTGTCAGACCAGATAGTACAAGATAGAGCCTGGTTATCCATAAATGACCAAAGTTTACTAAGCTGCTTTCTTCCAAGGAACAGAGCCACACACTCTCCACATCTCCAAAGGAGTCCTGTAGGTGTAAAAACTCAGCAGTGGAGGCATACCCCCTACGCATCTGCTTCAGTTAAATACAGACACCACCGCTCCCCCATCCACCCTGCTGTCTGCTCAGCCGGGCAGTCCATTGCAAATTAACTCTGGCTGCTTTGAGCAAGAGGATTGCATGTAGGATTTGAGGGAGCATGGTTCTGGGATGCAAGGTCAGGAGAGCTCCAGTTACCGCAGGTTACAACCCAATTTTATGGACTGGATCAGGAGTCATTTGAACTCTGATGATGTTGATGGGTAGTATTTAAAGTGCTAGCCAAAAGAGTAAAACACTTAACACCTGTATAGTATTTCTCTAGGTCTGTGGTCCTTTGTGTCTTCTTTTTGTGGATTTAGTTTCTCAGTGAGGCATTTTGAAGTGGTTTTAGGGCAGGTTACCAGAAAATTTAAAGGAGGAGTCAGTTGGAAGAATAGTTGTTTTTCACGTGTGGCCTAAATCTGAACAAGCCCAGTAGCCAGAAGGATCGCCTTTTCTGCTCTAGCGTGCCTTGCCGGGAAATATTGCTGTCTCGGGTCATGCTAGAGGGTTGGGCTCAGAGCGTGGCCAGTGGCAGTACGTGGCTTCATGCACACGTGCAGCGAGAGGGTTTGCTGCTCTTCTCCAGAATAAGAAAATTACAGTGTATAACCTGGCATGTGTAGAGCGTTTCCAGGCTAATCACAGCCTCTACAGATGCTTGAGACCAGCCCAGAGCGAAACTGGGTTAACATGTGGAAGCCTTTTAAGGGCTGAAATGCCCTTAAAAGAGAGACTGAAACATTTAGCACTGTCTTAGCCACTGCTAGCACTGATAAATTTCTTTAAGTGCCAGAGGCAGTCTTTTAAAAAGGGAGGCAGAAATGCTGTTTCCCAGCTGGCAGCCAGCTCACCATTGCACTGAACACCCTGCCAAAGCCAGTGCCGACCCCGCTGCCCTGACTTCTGGTCCCATGTGAGGACAAAGCGCATCGCTGCAGTGTTGGTCTCGCTGTCAGGTGCAGCGGCACCCTTCCACTCTGCGGCACAATCCGAAATGGCACCTACAGCCTCGTAAGAGGTATCAGGGCTGCAAACAGCTTCCAGGGAGAACTGCTCAGAAAGCATGTTTTCCTCCACATACTATGTTTCCTGCCTTCCCAGTCCAGCTGTCCTTACAAAAACCTGATAATATCCAAGTAGCCATTTCTCTGTGTGTGTGTTTGAGCATGTACTGGGGGGAGTTATAGAAAGTTGGTGGCTGTGGAAAGAGTTCTGGTGCATTGTAGTCAAGTTCATAATAATGATAGACTAGAAGGCTACAAATTAGAAAATCAATGAAAGCAAAGATGGTATTTGCACAAAAATTTGGGGATGTGTTTTTGGGGAGGAGGAAAGAGGAGAAAGCTGGGACTAGAGGGAGGTGTGAACAACACTCTTTCTGCATATCAGGAGATGTAATGTCTTTCCTGTTTCTCCAACAGGATTATCACAAAATAATAAAAAACCCCATGGACATGGGGACGATCAAGAAGCGCCTGGAACATAACTATTACTGGAGTGCCAGTGAATGTATGCAGGATTTCAACACCATGTTTACAAATTGTTACATTTATAACAAGGTAAAGAGCCCAGACAAGCATTTAGCTGGGGCACTGCTTAGAAAAGACCCACCTACGACTGTTATAGTGCAGATTTTGAACAGAGCCAGCTCTGCTGTGCTCCGGGCCCTCCTTGCAAGGATTTGAAATGCCACTAATTGCAACCACATTACTTGAAATGCACAAAGCTGTCTTTGTGCTGTGTCTTTCTTCCCCCAGACTAGTTAAAATGGCAAATGTGCCTTTTAATTATAGGTAGATTTCTGCTTTGGGGTTATGTAGCAAGTTTTTACTCCTTTTATTTCCTGTTAGGAATTCTTTAGGATGAGCTAAAGTTTGTGCAGTGCTTGGCAGGTGTTATGTGGGGTATTAGTGCTGTGTTACACTGGCTGTGTTGCAGCAAATAGTCTCTTAGCAGCAGAGAGCAGTTCAGGAAGTATAACTCTGTTCTCTGCCTATGTCTCGTCTGTACTTGCACACCTTCAGATTGCTTATTATTATTTTGGGTTTGGCTTGTCTGCTGTTTTGTTAGGTTGTTAAAAGCCTGTATTCTTTGTATTATGTTTTCTACAATGGTTTGTCATCATTGACCCATGCTGGAGAACAAGCTGAAATAAACAAATTAATTAGTTTGAGCCACAAGACTATGTGTTTACACTCTTCTCTTGGACCTGCTGGCAAGCAGAGGAGGACAACTCATCTGTTCCAGTTTGCTGCTTCTACACTGTTGCACAGGATGCTAGTTATTCAGGCTCCTACTGGAGGTCCTGATAACTCTCTGAATGCAGCATACTCAGAGGCTGTAATTATTGCATGCTAGACCAGAATAGAAGAGCAGGAGGGGTAGCATGCAAGGAGGGAGAAGAGCCAGTCTGTTTATTGTTGGAGCTTGGATACCATCATTTATTTGAAGGGCAGTGTCATTGGGGATTTCAAAACCTGCTCTCAAACCTCTCTGCTTCAAATATGTGGATGATACAGCATGGGCTTGTATTTTTCTTTCTGCAGCCCACGGATGACATCGTCCTCATGGCCCAAGCCCTGGAGAAGATATTTCTGCAGAAGGTGGCGCAGATGCCTCAGGAGGAAGTGGAATTATTACCCCCAGTTCCTAAAGGCAAAGGTCGCAAGCCGTCAGTGGGCACACAGAGTGCAGGTATTAACCCGATGCAGTGACGGTGAATGTTATGTGCCTGCTGCTGAGGCCTGACCCACCTTCCAAGCTTCCTGGCTTTGCAAATGGTGAAGAGACTAGGAAGGGAGCGTGTAGTCTGACAGTTAAAGCAGTGGAGGAAAGAGAGATGTCTAGGTAGTGTTCACCCAGTGTTTCAAGACTTGTCTGTCTTAACACCACTCTGCATTTGTCATACAAACATCTTACCATCTGTGACTTGTCCATCCATGCAGCGCTTCAGTGAGGGAGGGCAATGCTGTTGCTTCCTGTATGCAAAGAAGAAAACGAGGCAAGAATAGGTAGTTAGACATGCCAGTCTGCTGCAAGTGACAGACCATGGCATGGAATGCCTTTATAGACCTGGGTTTGTACAGCTCACCCAAGGTCCTGGCAGAAGTCTGGCACAGCAGAGGCTTGGACTTAAATCTTGCCAATCCCCTAAACCCCGTGTAACATTTTTCTTTTGCACACGTGATTGCAACATCATAAAATAAAGTTTGATCAATAGAAAGGATTTATTAAGCCATTGCAAAAGGCTGTGTAGTCCATTGTATATCAGTAGAAACTAAGCTTAGTTCAGCTTTCTTAGAGCTGATTTTAAATGGATTTAGGACTCAAATGTCTGTAAGCAAAGTAAAACAGTTCATGAAGGAGCTTGTGTGGGCTGAATTAAACTGTTGCAATTTTTTTTTTCTGTAAACAAGGTCTAATTGTTGCTCTGGGAAAGTCAACTGTTCCTCTTTGTTTTCCCACATCCCAGGTGCCAAATGGAGCTACAACTTCATCCAAGCTCAGAGAAACTTGTGATGATGTGTCTTTTCAGCATCCTTTGATAAAAGCTGCTATAAAAACATAGAGTACTGCTACTTTGATTATTAGTTATTAGATTTGTCCCCCTTAACTTTACACTAGTAGGCAGTTCTTTAACAGTGCAGGTCTAGCATAAGAGACATTTGAGACATTTGCCTGGCTGTCAGGAGATTTCGGCTCTACTCCCAGTTTTCTTTCTTTCACTGAATAACTTGTGGCAAATCTGAAGTGCTTTGGACTCTTGGGTGTTTAGCTGGCAGTAGGGGAGTGTTGTTACCATTTGTCATATGTAGTAAAAACACTCCCAGATTGAGGTCTGTGCAGGACAGCAGCTGTCCAAAAGAGCTGTCTCTTTCTGTTCCCTCTCCTTGAGCTCCTCTCTTTTGCTGAGCGCAGGGTAGCTCTTAGAGCACCAGAGGCGTGAAGACTGTCCCAGAGCAACATTCCCCATGTGCAAAGCTTGAAGTATTTTGCTTGCATGTGGCTGGCCTAAAGTTCATGGTATGAGAACTTAGGTCAGTGATTTCTCATTTTTTGTTGGCCCTTGGGTAACAGCACCAAGCAAATCGCACTGTGTCCTTTGTGTTCTTCCTGTGGCCCTGGACTGGGAGCCTTTTGCCAAGCCCATGATTGCACAGTCCAGTGCCACTAGTGTCACTTTGTTCCCAATGTCTTGTGGGCACTTGTAACCATCAATACATTGTGGTGTGTTTTCACTTTGTCGTTTGAAAGGAGCGCAGCAAGCGGTGGCCGTGTCTTCCGTCTCCCCGCCGGCCCCGTTCCAGAACGTCCCTCCAGCCGTGTCTCAGACGCCCGTCATTGCTGCCACCCCTGTGCCAACCATCACTGCTAATGTCCCGCCTGTCACTGCCCCTCCCGCCGCTGCTCCCCCTCCGCCTGCTGCTCCGATAATGCCCGTGGTGCCTCCTACGCCACCAGTAGTCAAGGTAAATGGAGAACTTGACCCCTTCCTCTTCAGAAGGCAATGTTGCCAAGCAGTGCTTTATTTTCATCCCCTCACTGCTGGTTACGTGCATTCCTTCTCTTCATATTTGACTCCTTGCCTCTCTGGCCGTCGTTGTCCCTTTGGGGTGTGCTCAAAGTGCTTGCTGTCGAGTTTGAGAGGGTTGAGAAAAGTTTTGCCAGTATTCCTGCACCCCAGCTAAGGTGATGTCATAGTTGTTGCTCCAACTATGTTACAAGGGCTCATCTGACCATAGCCTTAGCCAGTGCTGATGCTCCTTGAACCAGAACGCTGTTGGAGGTTTCCTCCATTTTGCACCGTATAGCCCAAAGCATCTCTTCGCTCTGTAACTGACCCCCTGATTTCACTGGGCTATTCCTTTAAGGTTTGCAGACTCCAGCACTAGGCATGTTCCTCTCTGCCATAAAGCAGTTCAAGACAAGCCTGTCGCTCCAGTTGGAGGAGACTGATGTTGCCTGCAGGTTTTGGGTGCATTAGTTCTGTCTTCCTTACTGAGTAATCTTCTGGGAGTTGCCATTGGTGTTTCGCTATTTACTATGCTAATTTATGGGTAAATGAAAACATTGCTCTAAATAATTGGAATTTGCCTGGCAAGCTGTGTATTGCTTTAAAAATTATGAAAGCGTGGCTCAGAGAAAGCTTTTTTTTTTTTTCTAAACCGGGAAATTAACTGCAACAGTACTGGTGTTCTCTGATGTGAGGTTGCATGGGCCAGCACAGCCACAGAATAGTTTTGCTTATTTAACCCTATAGTTTGGGAATTACTAGAGAAATTGTAAGTCAGATCTTGCAGCTAAGCTGTCCTCCTCAGAAGCCTGTCTCATACTTCAGTTTCTGTCCAAATACCTTGCTTCTGAGAATCAATTTAATTTCAAAACTCAAGGATGAACCCAGAAGCGAGTTTGCCAAATACACACTGCAAAATTAATTCTGCTTGGGATTTACTTAAGATTTCCCTAAGGAACTTTTTGTTTCCGCTTTCTTTTTCTCCCCAGAGAAATAAATCCTTCATAGGAGTATGTGAGCGAGCTGACTGGACAGTCACAGCTTGAATTTATGTGAGAGAGGTTTTATTTGCTTAAGGCAAAATCATTAAATTCATGCTCTTGTCCATAATAAGCAATCTACCTTAGGACACCCACTGAATACAAGGGAGTGAGGGCTCGTGAGTCTTTGGTGATTAATATGCTTTGGTTCAGAACTTATAGCCTGATCCTGCCACTGGGGACTCAGACATGTGGTTAAGTTACTGACACTTACTAAGTCACGATGCATCAGCTGAGCTGCAGTAATGGACTGGGCGCACTCCTTTCCCTTGGCAAACATGAGGTAAGAGTCCTTAGTTTAAATCTCAGTGAAATACATAGAGCTAACACATTTTGCATCGTGTTTGGGGTTGGGCTGGAGATGTGCAAATGGCTGGTTACTGTGGCTCAGATGACATGTTGTAATACATCATGTTGTAGTCACTGAATTGTGTGTTGAAGCCTCTAGTCACAAGTCCCATTTATCCCAGTGAAGTAATTGTATTTTCTGTCAGAGGACAGGCAGATCTCAAAAACACAGATGAATTGTGCTAGGTTTCTGCTAGTGTAGCACAAGAGTTGGGCACGTACTCATGAGGCCTGTCCATCTGCTGTTTCAGAAAAAGGGAGTGAAACGGAAAGCAGACACGACAACCCCCACCACCTCTGCGATCACTGCCAGCCGAAGCGAGTCGCCCACGCCCCTCTCGGACCCCAAGCAGGCCAAAATCATCGCTCGACGTGAAAGCGGTGGCCGGCCCATCAAACCACCAAAGAAAGACCTTGAAGACGGAGAGGTCCCCCAGCACGCGGGGAAGAAGGGCAAACTCTCTGAGCACCTCAAGTACTGTGACAGCATTCTCAAGGAGATGCTCTCGAAGAAGCATGCAGCCTATGCATGGCCCTTTTACAAGCCTGTTGATGCAGAGGCCTTGGAATTACATGACTATCATGATATTATCAAACACCCCATGGATCTCAGTACTGTTAAAGTACGTCCACATTTACCACCTCTTTTGCAGGGTGTCACAGCCCTCTGGTTGCAGAGGACTGGCTCCTTCTGGGGGAGGGGGAAGGGACAAGGGTGGAAAACTGAAACCTGTTGGATATCATCTGGATTTTTTTTATTTTGTTTCCTTCCCCTCTCCTTTTTTCCCATAACCTGGGACATCTTTTTTTCTGCCCTGCAAAGCAGACTGTACGATGGCATCCTCTCCTCTTTGTGGATAGTCCGGCTGTTTAAACTTGTGTCCTTGGGATTGTGTTGCACTCTGAGAAGAAGAGGTGCAGTATTTCATAGGATTCGATTGATAGTATCCCATTTCCAGAAGCTGCTGCCTGCCTACTTGTTGGCATGATGTGTGGTCCAGATAGGCTTACGCTGAGCAATTCCAACTGCAACGTGATGATCACCTGGTACTTGGGGAGGGGAGGAAATACAGTGATGCTTGTGCAGTTCATGCTTGGCTCTTCAAGAGCTTAGCTTAGTATGGTCCAATATTAAAAGTATTTCTCCCAGTAGACTGGGAGGTTCTCTGAATCCCTCCTAAATACCCATGGAGCAAAGCTTTGGTTTTTTTCTAGTTCTCATCTTCTGCTTGTCAGCTGGCCATTGGAATCGGTGTTGGTGGAGGTGAGACTTTCTTCCATGTGCAGGAAGTATTTCTGCCAGCTTTCACTAGTGTGCCAGAAGTGTTTTGCTGCCATCTGAGCCAATGCCTGGGATTGTCTAAATGCCCAGGTGACAAAAGGGCAGCTGCGTTCCTGATTCCTTTCATGTTCCTTGGCAAATCCTACGTAGTACCTGGAAGCAGTGTGTCATGCTCTGATGTGCCATGCCATTCAGCCATGATGCTGCAAAAGTTCTTACTACAGCTGCAATATTTTTACAAGTATTTTAGTTGCATTATTTAGTGGTGAGAGAATAGTTGTCATGGTCTGTGCATTGAGGATTAGACCAGGAGTTACCAGTGTCTGAGTTTTAATGGCTATTCTTGATGCTATGATCATGGGCAAGTTTCCCTGCAGCTCTGTGCCGTGGCTTTCTCAGTTATAAAATGGAGAATATCATACTTAACCTACCTCACAGGGCTGTTGTGAGGACAGTTATCTGGAAGGCACTATTTAGGTGCTAATCATCATTATGATTATTATTTATTGGGTTTGTACAGAAAAGACTGAGGTGGGAAAAGGATTGGAAGCAGGCTCTGGTGGAGCTAAGCTTGGAGACTATTCTTCTGAGCTTGCAGTGCCCTTGCTTTGTTCACAAAAGCCAATGCGATGTGCAATTAAGCTGAGCTGTGTTAAAGGCCTATAGGAATTTGCTGGGAGGAGAAGAGGGCAAGACAAAGGGTGAGTTGAGCTGCAGGCAAGAAGAGGGAGCCTGAAATACAGTGGCAAAAGCAGGAGAAATAGCTAAGTTGAACGTGATCGTCTGCAAAGCTGGCTACCTGACTTTAATATTCTGCTGGTAGAGGAAGGTCCCAGTGTTTTCGTGTGTAAGGTTCCATTTTCTCTTGCTTTTGAGTATGGATAAGGAAGGAAGAAGCTCCCCTCAGCTTTGGTACAGCAGTGCATTTGCCATCCTGCTGCTTTTGGATGCCCAGTACTGAAGGCTTACTTAGTCCTTGTACGCTGTTTTAATTATATGACTTGCTGTCAAGGTCTGCTCACTTCACTTTGCATCATAGTTGCTCTTCTCCACCAGCTTGGAGGTCCATCCACTTGGCTTGGATCATAGGCTAATGGATAATTCAGGTTGGTGAGGAGGCCTGCCTCCTGCTCAAAGCAGGGTCACTTACGCACTCTGATCTGCTCCCTTCCAGGGGTCAGCGCCTTCTCAGCTGAGTGCGTCTGACCTTGCTCCTCTGATGCCGGTGAGTGGGTTGGGAGCAAGAACGGGTTGCAAATGGGGTTTTTGCTGTTTTTCTCTAAGTCGGATCAGAGGTGCGGTACTTAAGTGGCTTCAGGAACCTTCATATATGATGTTCTGTTTGCTGTGCATACAGTTAGTTATGTTTGCCCATGCTTATCATAGGCTACACATCAAAATCTGTTCTAAGAGTCTATAAACTGGCCCGTAGCTTTAAAGGAATTTCAAAGTATGTTTGATTTGCAGAAATTACTAGGGTGGGAAGAAGCATCTCTTCTGGAGTGCAACTAGGTTTTTTTTGTTATCACATTAGAATGATGAAGTGTTATTAATAGCCTTTTCTCTGCTAGTCTTGTGTACATAAGACGTTAGATGATCACATCCTGGATGAACTTACTCAGTTCTGTACTGACTTTAATGGGTCTGCTGGTAAACCTAGTCCTTTCAGTCCTGTTCTCGGTCATATTCCATTGGCTTCTTAGGGATGCTTTGGGTCTCCAGAGATACCTGCAGCCTGGTAGATCAAGCCCTGGGTGAATGCAGTAAGATTAGAGATGGAGAGAGTGAAATCCTGACACTGTCAAAGCTGGTATTTCCATGTCTGGTTGGGTGGCTTCTTATTGCAAGAGATTCTGTGCTGTATTCTGCAAAATGTAGGTGCAAAACTGATTTCTTGAATTGGTGACTTCTTCAAACTTAAATCGCTTTATAGTCCTAACTTCATTCTTTTAAAAAGTGTACACCTCTGATTGCACTTTCTCTGCAAGTGAAGGTGATGCTCTCCGTCTGTACCTTACTACTGTAGGACAGAAAACTGGAGGCTAGCGTAGGACAGAAAATTGGTCTCCATTGGAGACCCAGTGGAGTCTTTAGCATGTAAAGACTCTGGATTTATCTTTCCACGTGGTAGTATTTTTCTTAATAAACTTGTTTGAAGTGCTGTCTGGTATTGTTTTTTTATGGAGTGTTTTATTATCATTGCTCTTGGCCTGTAGATCATGGTGTGACTTCTCTGAGGTGCAGTCTATGATATGTTAACTGCATGGAACAGAAACCTGCCATTTGCAGGCAGTGTAGTTCTCCAGTGTCAGGGGCTTTCTGCGTGGCTCTGAAAAGCTGTAGATTGAATTCTGTACCAGTGACAGTGGCTGTGGTAAAGCAGCGCAACTAATGGCTTTCAAACTAATCTTAAAGGAATTATGTGAGGAAGTAAAACATAAGCATTGCTGCAGCTGTAATAGATTCCCCAATACCTCGTTGCTTGTCACTGGTTCTCTGGTTATATGAGGTTTGATTTTCTTCAGACAACATCCTTCGTGTCTGGGAGCGTTTTTTTTCAGGCTGTGCACGCAGCAGAGGTGTGCTTCAGAAGGATTTGGAGATTGTTTTCTCTGTGTGCGTGGTGGAGGAGGCAGGTTGGCTGTTGTGACTGTGCTGTCAGCAGGTCGAGGGTCTGTAGCTGAGCTTGTTGCAGCCAGGAGCAGAGGGATGTGCCAGAATGCCCTGCAGGAGCTAGGACTGAGAGTGGGAAGAGCTGAAGGGATAGTATCTGAGTGCATCTCTACCTCAGTTCTCTGATAGTCATCACAGAGGGAGAAAGAGCAGAACTGCTTGGAGTAAAGAGAGGAAAGAATGAATGCATGACGAGAGAGGGAGGCAGAGGTATGGGTTACACTTTAAAAACTAAGAGGCAGCAGCCCTAATTCTCCATAGAAACGCTTGCTATGTAGCTGTAACAGCACTGTGCTTCTGCTGCCCTGTCCACAGGCAGACAGGGCCCACTTGCGGTACATTCATGTCCACCTCTGATGCTGGGGAGCTTCAGTGTCCAGAGAGGCAGGGTGCTGTGCCCGTGATGGGGCTGGGGGGAACCTGAAGCACCTCTGCTCCCACTCCATCCTCTGGCTGCCAGGTCAGACCAGCAGCGATGTGGATGTCTCTGCCTTCGGTTTACTCGGCGGTGAACAAGCAACAGTCCTCACCACGCAAGAGGATTTATACAAGGTGTTTACTTTTGGAATAAAGTGCTACCTCCAGGGATCTAACTGTGCTCGCTGGTTAATTTCCTTGCAGTAAATTGCTGTGGTTTCAGAGCAGCTGAGTTCAGGGTCTTGAAAGTGAGGAGACATTCTGTGGTTGAGTTTTTAAAGATTTCTTTAGTTGCACCTATTTTAGAGCACAAACACAGTTTCACAAAGCAGCTGCTCTTATTGACACAGTTTCTGTGAGGTGCAATTAAGCCCCTAGAAATCAGGCTAAGTACTCATTAGCTGGTAGAGATGGAGTTTTCTCTGCTAAAGTCGCTGTACCTGTGTGGCCCTGTCCCTCGTCAGCACCTGTCCTGATGCCACGCCCAAGGCATGTGCTTTGAGGACAGATTGATGTCCAGTTTAGTCTCGGAGAGGAGAAACAAGGAGGTCTTCAAACATGTAAAAGATTGCTGTGAGAAGGGAGGGAACAAAGTTTTCTCTGCATCCTCTGTGGGCAGGTCAAGGCTTACCTTAGAACAAAAGACACATTAGACATTAGAAAACTAATTTCTGAACATTAAAGAACATTAAACAGTGGATTTGATTGCTGAGGGAAAAATGAGATTGCTGTGGTAGATGCTACATAGGGCAGAGAATGGTCTCTGCCAGGCCTGCTGCCTGACTCCTGATTTGCCATGGTAAATTTAGTAACTTTTTTTAAGCAGCTGGATAGCTCAAAGTGAATTTGTAACCGAAGATATTCAAGCTCACCAATATAAAGTCCTTTTTTTTGGGGGGGGGGTTTGGTAAGTTAATTATTCTTTAGCAGAAAACAAAACAAAAAAACACAGATTAAAAGTGTTGGGCTAGAAAACTGTTTGGTTTGGATGAAAGCAAAGCCTTAGACACTGAAATGTGTTTCATAGGCAGTGATCAGCCATTGAATTTGTCAAACAAATATAAGTGCATCAAAAATGTCTTTCATGCAGTAAGGCGTAATTTAAAATAAATGGGCCCTTTCGTTCAAATATATGTTTTGCTTTGGAATTCGCCTGAGATGCTTTTCAAACAAGGCCAGCTCTCCTTCAAACAGGAGAAGCACAAACTTATTTCCCTTTCTTGGTGCTGTGGCTCAGAGGCTTTCTCCTAGTTTATTCACCAAGAGAATGAGGTTCCATGACAAAAGTGTGACAGACGTCTGGCTGCAGCGCAGCAGGGAGTAAGGCTGCGGGAATGTCACCACCCTGTGTACAGGTCCGTCCAAAACGACATCCCTGGGGGTGAAATTATGCCTTATTCAGAAAAAAAAAAACGGTTTTAGGAGTCATTGCAGTGCTTCAGGATAGTTACAAGGTCTACCGTGTAGCTGTGAATTACCAGTAGCTTCCATTAAACAAATGGGAATTTTGCTTGCGTTAAGGCTTACAGCATGGGTTACATACCCTAAGCAGCCCTTGATTTCTGCTCGGACAGGGGATGTGTCTTCCCTGATCGTGTTTGCAGCCTGCCTGCCAGTCAGCCCCTTCCCTTCGCTGGGGGATACAGGTGCACAAGACATACAAAAGGGAGGCCTGCGAGCACTTGGCAAGAGAGAATTTCTTTAAACCCAGGTCTTTTAAATGCAAATGAAATCTTGTGTTAGTTTCTTTTGCCTTTCGATAGGAGTAATTGGAGCTAAGGTTTTATATGTAGTAGTAGTGTATGCATAAAATCAGTTAAGTTCTAGGAATGCTATAAACTGTTCTCTAAACCCAGGTCATTCAGTTTCAAACAGCAAGAGAAATGGATGAAAGTGAGAGCTGAAAAATAAGAGAAAGGAACAAAGTACAAATATTTAGCTCCTGATACTTACCCTCGCTACACTAGGAAATAACATTATGAGTAGGTTCATAAAGGGTGAATTCTGTATGTGCTCTCTGTCAGTTGGACTTTTAAATCAAGAGTAGGTGTTGTAGTTTAACTGTAAATGCCTGTCTTGCTGTAGGAATCGCCAAGCAAAATTCATCCCCTGTGTTAGCAGGAAGCCAGAGTTAGATGGTCATGATCTTTTCTGGCCTTTCAGATTTACAGGGCAAATATACCCAAGCAACATGTAGAAATACATGCTTAAGGTACTCCTGTAATTGTAACTTGGTTGAATGTTGACTCTTGCCCTTCCTGTCCATGATCCTTGTTTCCATCAGCTTCTGATCCATCAAACCCTTTTTCTAAATGACTCTCTAATAGAATGTGGACCCTGACAAATTACATAGTACTGCTTAGAAAAAGAAAACAACCCAAATTTAGAATCTTAAAGTGTTTAAACTGTTACGGAGCAATGTCAGCTTCTTTGGTTGTCTGGTCTTTGTTTGCGTGCTTGTTTTAAAAAACAGAAACTTGGAATGTTATTTAGGAACCAATAAGCCAGATCAAACTGCTCTTCTCTTAGACAAATGTGATTTTTGAGGCTGTTCTGAGCTGTCTCCAAGATGCACGTGTCCTCCATGCAGTTGCTACAAATGCCTTTTGCTTATGGCTTTTTCTCCCCCTTCCCTTTGGCTTGTTTGTTTGCAGAAAAAAATGGACAGTCGAGAATACCAGGATGCACAAGGTTTTGCAGCAGATATTCGGTTAATGTTCTCTAATTGTTACAAGTACAATCCTCCAGACCACGAAGTGGTAGCCATGGCCAGGAAGCTCCAGGTAAAGGTGTTGGCAAATGCGTCTTCCAGAGTATGTTTAGTTCAGCTACAAGGTGTCGATTCAGAGACCCAAGCATGGGTCTGCTCTTGACACCGACATGGGAGAGTCGGTGATGCCTCCAGCCCTTGGAAAGAGCCATGTTCTCTGCTGCAGAACTGCTGTGCTCTTCACATGGCATGGCCCAACGCCATGTTCCACTCCTAAAATGTTATAATTGTTACTGTATAAAGTAATGGGAGAATTTTCTTGGTCTTACACAATATGTATGCTCATTTGTACATTATTATTTACTTGTACCGCACCCTGTGTAGTGCAGTAAGACCCTGACCCACCGTGGGGTGTCTGGTGTGTTTAAAAGGCCAGAGTGAGGTCTTTGTGGCTGAGGCTCCTTTTGTAAGCAGTTTTTCCCCCCTTTTTGTAGGATGTCTTTGAGATGAGGTTTGCAAAAATGCCCGATGAGCCTGCAGAGGCCCCACCTCCGCCTCCACCAACAGCACCAGTGGTGAGCAAAAGCACAGAGAGCAGTCACAGCAGTGAGGAGAGCTCTTCCGACTCAGATAGCTCGGACTCGGAAGAAGAGCGAGCGACTCGGCTGGCAGAGCTTCAGGAGCAGGTATTGCAATAGCCAAGCTGTGTGTCTGTGCAGCAGAAAGGGCATAGCAGGAGAATAGTTTAATTTTGTTGTTAAAAATCCCATCTGTGCTGGGATGTAGCAAAGCAATCCCCCCTTCTGCCAGCTAAAGGGGAAAAATGCTCAACTGTGAAGTAAGTGCATGTTTGATGTAACGTTAATTTTCTTCAAGATAGCCATTTTTGGTGCCGATGCTCTGTGCTTCCTTCTGCGATCCCAGAGTATGAATGAAGGTGCAGACAATGCTAGGGATCTGGGAGGAACAGAGACCCTCATTTTATGTGAGAGCTCAGGCATAACGAAATCTGTCACAAGCTTCCTGTGGGCTATTGTCCCCCTGTACCCTGTCTGTAGAAGTGAGCTGTTTTGACTGTTGTGGTTGCAAACAATTAAACCATGGCCTTACTTATTATGCAGATATCCAATGCCAGATGCTACAGTGCTTACACGTGCTACCGTAATACAACGAAGCACTAATAAAATAGCTTATCTGGTGTCTCAAATCAAGCTAGTAGGAGGGCCAGGAAGTGAACCCAGGATTCCAGACGCCAGGTTGTCAGCACTGTAGATGGAGCTATTAAGCTTAATTTTTATTTGCCCATATAAAACAAGAATGATGTTCTCATTTGAGTCAACTTCTGCATACTTGCACTGCATTTCTTAAAGAATTTCAAATCAAGCAAAGTCTTCTGAGTTCAGTCACTAGGCTGCTTGATCACTGACTTTGGGATATACTTACTTACACGTTGGGATCTAAAGGAAGGGTATGCGGAGGCATCAGTTATCTTGCCTTGAAGTCTGATTTATTTTTTCCACTGTTCTCCCCCAGCTAAAGGCCGTCCATGAGCAGCTAGCTGCATTGTCCCAAGCGCCAGTGAACAAACCAAAGAAAAAAAAAGAGAAGAAAGAAAAAGAGAAAAAAAAGAAAGATAAAGAGAAGGAAAAAGAAAAGCACAAAGTAAAACCTGAGGAGGAGAAGAAACCCAAGGTGGCTCAACCACCAAAACAAACCCAACAGAAGAAAGCCCCAGCTAAGAAAGCAAACAGCACAACTACAGCTAACAGGTAAGAGCCTGCCTTCTGCAGGTTGCCTTAAGGGGAATGCCAAGAGCTTCCAGGCCAGTTCTCTTGTCCCTGTTGAATTCCTGGTGAAACTCAGTTGTCAGAGCAGTTAATTTGCTATTGAATAGTGTTCCCATTCCCAGACAACTCCAGGGAGTCTTTAAGTTAGAGCTGGCAGTGGAACCATCATATTTCCACTGTTCAACTCTCTTAGAATCCCTGCCTGATCACTCTCAGATAAGGTTTTGTTTTTTGCCTTTTGTGCAGCCAGCAAGAACGTGCCATTTCATTGCTGCCCTCCTGCTGCTACATGGGCTTGTTGTCATGCCTCACAGGGCTAAAATATAATAGGAGTAGAACAGCTGATCTCAGACTTCAGAACTTTTTCAGAAGTTGTGGTGCTGTTCTGGCTGCTCTGACTAGAGCTTCAAAGCTAAGAGCATTGGGATGTTTATTACAAGGGGTTAGAAAAAAGAGTTCATTGCTTCTATATACCCATGAATGTTTCCATGCTTGCCAACCCCCTCAGGCAACCCAAGAAAGGAGGCAAACAGGCATCTGCAACCTACGATTCAGACGAGGAGGAGGAAGGTCTGCCCATGACCTATGATGAGAAACGACAGCTCAGCTTGGACATCAACCGCCTGCCTGGGGAAAAGCTAGGCAGGGTGGTGCACATCATCCAGTCGCGGGAACCTTCTCTCAGAGACTCCAATCCCGACGAGATAGAAATAGATTTTGAAACATTGAAGCCCACAACTTTACGAGAACTGGAGAGATACGTGAAATCTTGTTTACAGAAAAAACAAAGGAAACCATTTTGTAAGTTACCTCCTGGGGCACACATTCCTCCACTAGCTCTTGGGCTCAGCTTTGGAGTCAGGGCATGTGTGTTGGAATTCTCTTATCCAGCCATTGTGTATGTGATAACGGGGATTTTTAGAGATTCTTTTCTCCCAAGAAAATGTACAGATACTTTCTGTTTTTCCTGTTCTTTCTTCCCATGATGTCGTGCCATGAAGACCTGGAGGACTGTTGTGTTCCTCTACAATACCTGTGTGATGCCTTTATTACTTATCTAGCATCTAGAAGGCACTATAAAGGTTTCAGTCTCATTGTGTTAGGTATTATGTGCACACATCTGGAAGGATCAGTTTCTTATCCTGAATAGTTTAGCATCTAATTAGGAAGGAAACAAAAAGCATGGTTGGGATCCAAAACATCAAGGGAATGAATAACTTGAACAAAGTTACCTGGGCAACCTGTGGATTCTGGGTGTGAGTTGTATATTCACACCAAAACTGCGCTTCCTAGATGGCCTAATCACCGTATTGCCCTCAGTCTCTATCAGATCAGAGGATTAATGTCAATGCGCTGACGAGTGTATGCTTCAGTATGGGACAGACTTTTCTCTGTGCCTCATCCACAGAGGGTGAATTGTTGTGGCCCCTTGAGAGTTTAGCTCCAGCTGAATAGCAATAGGATCACTTACCTGAAGTGGTCCTGGCTGGGTCCATCTGCTTGTCGGTTAAGAGGGAGTTGTCCTGTTAAGAGTATAATACAATAGCTACTCACAACTCTTGCAGACCACCTCTGTTTCCTCACCACAAGACCTTCAGGTAGGCCTAAGCGAAGCTCAGACTTTGACCCATCTTTTTGCTTTTTAATACACTGCTTTGATTCCCACTCCCCCACCCCACCCCCCCCTCCCGAGTCCCTTCACTGTTGGAGTAGCTCAGGAAAAGATTTTCCAGAGTGGTTAGGAACAAGAAGCATCCTTTTGTTTTGGAACCAAAGCGTAGAGTAATGCAGATAACCTCAAATGTCTGTCCATCTGCTTCTCTGAGACTGGTACACCCTGGGCTGGCAGGCTGGCATGCCTGACTCCAGCTGGACTCTCCTGCTGTCTGCTCTCTAATGCAGTGCTTAGTTTACAGGGGCACACGCTCCGAGGACTGTGCTTTCCAGATTTTTTTTTTTTTTTAATCGTTGCTTTAAAACAGCACACAGATGTGTAGGTATTTCCTTGCTGGATCAGGGAAAATATCAGGCCCCTGTCTTGTGCTTCTGATACTGGTCAACACCTGTGTTCAATTACTCCTTCTTTGGAGGGGTATTTCTTCTGCTCAGAAGTATGAGCATTCCTCATACTTCTCACCATTTCCATCCTAACTGATGCGGGTACATTCTTGTTGTCTGCCAGCCTTTGCCTCAGTTGCTTTTTAATTTGTCCATTTGGGTTTTTTTTATATTTAAAGCAACATAAAACTCAGTAGATTCTTGCGTGAGGTATCTTAAGTTATAACGGCAGATGCTTACTTGTTACAACCTTTAATGGGACACTTTATTTTACAGGGCAGAAAACCCATGTAACAATTCTGTAATTACAAATGTGTAACTATTGACCATATAACTGGCTGGTAAGTAACCTGTAACTACAAGATTATTACATGGATATTTCTATCTTTTAAAATACTTTCCAGAAGGTCCCTCTTAAAAAGTGCATGTTACAGGATGATGGTGATTGGATTATCTGGACAACTTCATGTGTTGTCCTCTATCTGGGATGTGTAGTTGCTGTGTGGTCACTTGATCATAGCAGTGTCACTGCAGAGTGGTTGCACAGATTTACATGCCCTGTAAAATAGTGGTGTCCACTCTTTTTTGCCTGCAACCGTGCAGTTTCAGAAATTGTACATTCCTCCTCCACAGCTGCAAGTGGAAAAAAGCAAGCAGCAAAGTCAAAAGAAGAGTTAGCTCAGGAAAAGAAGAAAGAACTAGAAAAACGGTTACAGGACGTCAGTGGGCAGCTAAACAACAACAAAAAACCTGCAAAGAAAGGTAATGGCTTTGGTCTTACTGTGCTAACAATGCCCGAAAGGTTGCGTATGTAGACAGACTTCCTTATTGTGGCAAAAATTCCTGCCTTCTTATAGATTTGGGTTTATCTCTGTGACAGTTACCCCAGTTGGTCACTGGTGGTGGGCCAGAGCGAGTTACTGATGGACACTGAGCTACTGTGTGGGGGCTGCTTTGGTCCCTGTCCAGGTGGATGCTCTCCTGGGTGGTAAATGTGAGGTGTCTTGGAGGCGATTCATCCTTCAGAGGGAGGAGGATCTTCTCTTTGTTAGCCTGTCCGGGACTGTGCATACAGTACTGCAGAGCATCTAACAGGTGATTTTTCCCCATTGTGGGATTAAAAAAAGCCCAAACCGCCATGCAGTGCAATAGTGTGAAAGATGGTACAAAAGGTTCTTGCAGTGCAAGCTATGCTTCTTCCAGCTTCGCACAAGTCGGGCAGCGTTTTCTTGGGTTCAGAAGTTGCACTGAAGCATGCAAGGCTGTGGACACAGTTCCCCAGGTGCTCTGCACAGTCACACTATCAGTGTGGTGGGGCTCTGGAGGACATTGACCTCCTGTAGGGCTCATGTGTTGATTCCAAACTTTTGTGGTCACCTGCAGCCTGAGAAACGTTGCTATCCACTGACAGGACAGGCCTTGCTGCAGCAAGCAAAGGCTGTGGGTAAAATCAGCTGCCCAGGCAAAATGAAGTTGTGAATGAAGCCATGGAGGATGAAGGCTGTGGGCAAACCTTCTCTAGTTCAGTTCCCTGCAAGTAACCACATCGCTGCCTTCTTCCCCGCAGAGAAATCTGGCTCAGCTCCCTCCGGAGGCCCTTCCCGGCTCAGCAGCAGCAGCTCCTCCGAGTCCGGGAGCAGCAGCTCCAGTGGCTCCAGCTCAGACAGCAGCGATTCGGAATGAGTTACGGACACTTACACACAAAACACAGAATGGACATCACTCTTACCGATGCTCTGCAGTGTTCCTTTCTCTCCTTAATATATCGCTCTTGTTCCACGGTGGTCAGGTGTTTTTTTTCCTCTCTCTTTCTCTGACTTTTTTATTTTATTTTTAAATTCAGTGTTATAAAAGGTATCTTCCATTTTTGGGGGGGGCGCTCTTTTAATAGGTCAAAGATCTTTGTGTGTGCGTGTGTGTGTGACTAGACTTTATGACAAATAGTTCCCTTTGCATAAAGTCTCTAAAATACATTTTAACCGAAGAAGATTGGTTGAAAATGGAAAAACTTTGAACTCTTAGCAGGAGATATATAGAAAGTTCTGCAAGGTTTGTAGTACATTTCCCTCCCGCCCCTTCCCTCTCCACAGAATGTTCTCTTTTAATAAGCCTGCCTGGCTCACACAAGGTAAAAAAAGTCTTTTTTAAAAGAAATCTCTGTAAAATGGTACTGTATCTCAAAGATGTTAGCTTTTGAACTAGTTGGTGTATTTGTATTAGCACTAGTATTCTTAATCTCGAAGTCTACAGTGTGATGAAAATGTCAGATGCTATCATCTTTTTACATAAAAACAAGAAAACAAAAAAACTCATGTACTGTGGATTGCTAACATGCTTTTTTTTTAAAAAAAAAAATCTTGATAGAGGCATAGGCACCTGTTCAGGAAGGTATTTAAGCATGAACTTAACTTTAAGCATATGAGCAATAGAAGTGGTTGCATTTGTTGTTTTTTCCACTCAAAATTTTCATTTTTCTTGGGGATACATTGGGAAGAAGGGAGAAGGGGACACTCAAGTTTCTTGGGAATGTTATTTTTAACATCAAATAGATAATTTCCAGGAAATTGACACTCTCTATGAAAGTTTTCATTTAATTGAAAACAATTTTTGGCTGAAAGTTCTCAGCTGGACTTCAGAGTGATCCCTGCAGAGTGACCAAGGCAAGTCATGTGCTCATTATTAGACACATGCTTAAGTACTTTCTCCATGACAAGCACCTCAGTCGGGGCTTAAAATAAAGGAGCACTTGAGCTCCAGCTGAGGCTGAGCTGGCAGGGGAATTGGAGAGGGATGTTGTGTGTGTTTAGGTTTGTTTTTTTTTCCCTCCCCTCCTTATCGTTTCAGTAGTGGGCTCCTAGAAAGAGAATGCTACTTCTGTGTTGTGCAGGGTTCCAGACACTGAAATGCTTACCTCAATAAAAAGAAAAAAGAGGGGAGGGAGAAAAAAAAGGAAAGAGACAATTTTTTAAGGCTGGCAATTTTTTGAGTCTAGCCTGATGTTTTGACCTGGACTGCTGCAATACACTCTGTTTTCACTGTCCCTGATTTTGTGTATATACAAGTACTTTATTTATTAAACACCATTGGTCATTTAAAACTTACTAAAAAAATAACAAAAGCAAAGCTGCCTTACGCAGACCAGCAGAAGTGCAGACTTTTAATGTGGTTTGAACCAGATGAGAAAAAAACAAAACCAACAACAAAAAAGCAAATAAAAATCTGAGACTTTATTTAAATTCAATGGACTTTATACCTACAGGTGCTACAGTCCAGTCTATTGTGTGTCTGGTGCTCTGTCATGTTCAGTGTGTTCATTTTTGTTTTGTTTTTTTCTCTTCTTTATGTTTTCACCTCAGCCCCCTTTTTTCCTGTTTTGTACAGATTTTGGAGACATACAGGTAGATAGAATTCCTTGATGCAGCACATTATTATTTTCTCTGTAATATTTCCAGAGGTCTTTTTCCCCTCTCTCTTTTTTTTTTTTTTTTAGAACAGTGGCTTTTTTTCTTTTATAATCGGATTTTAGGAAAACACAATTTTAGGAAAACATAATTATATAAAATTTGTAATCTGAGGGGCAGAAATTTATTGTAAATTCTTAACTTTTTATTGTAAAGAAAAAATATACAGAGTTTAACAGAAAGTTATACCTTTCTCTCTCCCAGACCAGCCCCTAAGGCTGCCTCTCTGCTGTAGGGTAGCCCTAAAATTCACCCTGCTGTGGTCTCTAATAATGGCTTGCAGAGACCCTGTGGTGCAGGTTGCACCAGCTTTTTCATGTAGGTGGGTGGCCCTGGAGGACTCCTGTGCCCCAGCACATGATTTTCATTGTGTGCTCAGCCTCCAAGAGCTGGGATGGGAGATCGTGTGCTGGGATGTGTGGTGTCTGGATGATGTCCCTTTGCTGGAAAGCCGGGTAAGCGCAGGGTCAGCCTGTTACTAGCACTCCATGGTTTGCACTTGTAATTGCATCCACACTCAGCTGCCAGTCACTTATTGCCCATCGACTGAGGTTTTATTAGCTAGACATTTATGCATCTGTCTTTAAAAATTCGTCTTTCAAACATCAGCATTTCATGTGCATCTCTTACAGCTGACATGCCTCTGTCTGTGTCTTATCTGTAGTGACAATAATGCACTCTCCACAGTTTGCTGTAGAAAAGAATCCCCCCCCCCTTTTTTTTTTCTTTGCTAAGGGCTGAGAGCAATGCTGTGTTGCTGTGGGGCACTGAGTTCCTCCTGTAAGTTGCTGGGCATCCTTGGCTCATTTTGCAATCACCAGGGTATTTGGCAGGTTGGCAGGAGGCTCTCCAGTCTTTACAGGTAGTTTCCCGTAGTATTTGAAAGTGGATGAACTAGAGTGATTCTTACTGAAATTAATGACTTTTCTTTTCCATTAACAATGGAGTTATTTTTAGTTCCTGTATTTTTTTAAATTCTGCCCTTAAATCTTCATCCTTAGTAATATATTTGCAGAATTTACTATGAGGAAATGTAATACACACCTAATTAAGAGCTTAGGTTTTTTTTTTTAATGGATTTGGGTTTCATCTGTGTTTCTTCTATTGTCTGAGACTTGCATTATCAAAACCAACTGGTATTTTGATTAAAATAATTGCAACCAATTCAATACTATGACAACTTGGATAAACAAGCTCCCAGTTTTCCCTGCTTGAAACCTTTTCCCACGTGCATTAACCCGAGCTGTGCCATTGATGTAACATGGTGGTCACTCCTGTGGAGAACAAACCGCGGCCGGTGTTGGAGGCAATGGCAGCCCGCCCAGCAGCTGCTCTCACCAGCATCACCGCCACACAAAGCTCGGGGACCTGGCTCTGCAGCGTGCCACCATCCTCTGACATCGGGGACAACCCCGCTGACTGTAGCCAGGGTACAGACGTTCCTCTAGGACGCATAGGTCTGTCCCACTGAAATCAGTGGAAAGGTTAGAGCCAAAGGGTTGGGGACCGAGCGTGAAGTGATGAAAGGGATGGCCTGAGACTGTCTGCAGCGCTGGAGGAGGATCCCTATTTTAGTTGGCAAACCTGTCCTAGTTGGGAAACTTGTCCTAGCAAGGAAAACAAGCCACCAAACTCACCAAGGAATATGAAGAACCACCTGCATATCTTTGATATACCCAGCTGTGACATGGGCTGCCGTTTAGCGGGAAACTTTGTTTGTTTCCATGGAAAGTAAGGTGTTTCCTATGAAATGGCAGTTCACAGGAGAAATCCATTTTGGTAAGACCTTCATTTCAGGAAAGACGTTGGCGACTCTTCATTTCAAAGTGTTGTTCTTACACTTTTTCATTTTCGTGTTGTTTGTAGTGCTCCTTGTCTCCCAACATGTCAGTAGTGGTGCCTCTTGTATCTCCAGATCAGAGTGTCTCCAGGAAAGAAGAGATGTTTTCAGTCCGTAGTAAGTAGCAGCAGCCCTTAACAAGTTGGAAACTGAAACAATAGAGCATTTATTTAACCGAGCTTATATTGCATGACATGTCAGTACAGATGTCATGAAATAACTTTAAAATGGTCAAACATATAACATTTGAAATAACATTTTTAAACTTAAGAATAAAAAAAGATTGACATTTTTATGGTAGAATTTTTCTTGAACGAACAAAGTTTAACTTTGTTTTCCAGGGGAAGCGTCACTGAAATCAGTATGATTTCATATGTATACATACACACAAATAGTTTTATTGAAACTGTTTTTTCTGAGGAATTCCTGTTTTGACAAAACAATATCTGACCAGACCTATGATCAATCAACCAGCATTACTGCACCTTTAAAAACTTTGTTAAACTTCATCTGATTGTAAGGTCAGCCTGTTTGTTGGCGTACCATCAGGTGTAGGCTCAGTGGGACCAGAGGGAGATCCGCATCCCGTGGGCTCAGGCCCTGATCCATCTACTAAAGGAATCTGTTGCGTACAACAGGTTTCTGCTAACCAAATGTTGTCTATACGAAATCATTTCAGTTTTGTATTGATGTGATTTTAAACTTTCCTACCGACAGGGTTTGTAACTGTAGAACTGATATTTCAGGACTATGTAACTGTTGTTGTGAGTGTGTGTATAAGAGATGCACGCACACACCCACACACACACCCACACACCCACAAGCACGTGTGCGCGTGTGTATATACAAATTAGTTACCCAGTGAGGTCTCTTTCCATGTTCTCTATGTGGTAGAAGCAGACTGCAGTTACCTAATCTAGTTCTTTCTCTGTTTTGGGGACTCTTAGACCAGTTTTTAATTTTTTTCCTTGTTTTGAAAGGAATGATGTTTTTTAAAGTTGGGGTTGGAGCTAGGGGGAAGGGATTGGGGCATGACAAAGAAAAAACACAACCTTTTTAGTACTGGATTTTAAAACGACGTATTCTCAAACATGGGCAGTTACCACTAGGGCTAACTGTGGGCAGGCTCTGCATTGTTGAAGGTAAATTTAAGGCGAGGGTTCATTACACTAGCAGCGTTATCTTGCTTGTAAAACAATGAGATGCATTTTTTTAAAGAAATGGTATTTGCATATCTTTTTAAATGTCATTTTTAAAAATAAATAAGCCACCAGCTAGGATTTGACACAGGCCACTTAGAACTTACCCCTGATACTGGCATAACCAATCCAGAAAGATTTGTTGTTGTATTTTTGTTTTGTTTTTTGGGTTTTTTTTTAATATTTAAAAAAATGTTACTTTTCTGTATGATGTGCATGCAACTTTACCGTAACTCTCTTTCTTAAAACTTTTTAGTGCCATTTCTAGTATATTCCTGTAAATGTCAGTTACTGAAAAGAAATGAGTCAATGTAAGTAGTTTAGCTTGTTTATTGCAAATTGCTGGCCTCAAACACAACAGAATTAAAAAGAGTTAGAAAGTAATCTTTGATGTTACTGGTAATCATGGACCTTGGTCCTGGGGCATTTGTTTTGTTTTCATAATAAAAAGAAAAATTGTTTTGTGTGTGCAGTTTGATCCCATATTTTCCCCTCTTCTCTCCCTTTCCCTTTCCTCATCCCCTTTTCCAGGTGTTGCACGCGCTCCAGTTGAAAACCTGTAGGGCTTTGGTCGAGCAGTCAGTTGAGTAGCATTGCTAAGAGGCGAACATAAATATGCGAAGNAAACATAAATACGCGAAGAGTCCTAGTGCCATGAGTATTGAAATAATTGGAAGTCATTTTGCCAGCCCAGCCGTTAGTGCTGCTGGAGTGCCACACTAACGGGGCAGACTGCCTGTGGAGCAGAGGGCAAGTCCGGGGCACTGCCTGCTTGGCCTGGGGTCTCCGAATCACAGTTCGGTACCTGGCATTGACATGCTCGAAGTAAACTGTTGTGTCGGTGAGGAAAAGACTCGGGCTGCTTTAATGCACCAGAACACACAAGGAAGGACTTTTGCTCTTCCTTAGGAGCCTCCAATATGAAGGGGTCTTAGTTCATGTGAAAATGGCATCCAATTGAGGTAAGTTCAGCTGAAAAAGAGGAGATGGAAATTTCACCCAGGTTTTAATGCTGGCTGCTTTCAAGCCACCAAGACCCGAAGGAACCAGTGGGAACTTCTCACGGGCACCTGCTCCACCCGCCAGTGCTGGCCATGCTGGCCCTGCAGGTCAGCGAGCCTGGGGCAACAGGGATGTGGCAGACGCGCTTGGGCAAGGGGGGGGCCCAGAGCGGCTGGTCACATTCACAGCAGAGCCTTGATGTTACTGTATGGTGGCCAAAATCTATTTTGGTCACTGGAGAGGGTTCAGGTTGGTTTTGCTGTCAGGTTTCTCGGGTCATGCCAATGGTTTATTTATAAGGTAAGGGTTACAACAGCCAGGTTTGCCCGGGGTTAATCTTTCTCTAACCCTGTTCCTTCTCACTGGGTTTAAAAGTCATGATCTCTCTAAGGTTTCAGCAAACCTGTTTGGCGTAGATGTTGTGTCGGTGTAGCTGTGTGTGGTATCAGTGATACCCCCAAAGGAAATGTTTGTTCAACCGATCCTTTAAAAATCTCCCGTGAGTCAGCTGCCCTACAGGAGGATGTTTTCTTTAGTGTTTACTAGTGCGTTATTTCTGGGTGCGTCAAGCAGTGCTGCTTCTTGCAGACTTGGAGGAGGTTGAGGACTGGCAGAACACCGCTGAGGTTCGGCTTACGCCGATACCAGTATTGGTAGAGGTTATTGCACATGTGACATCCAGCGGTGCTCCTCATCCCCTGGATGCACTGCTGAGACTTGACAAGGGCTGTTGGCTTGGGAACCTGGAGGAGCCTCCTCTGCACGGGGCCAGTCTGCAGAGGTGAACTGGTGTGTCTTTGGAGAGGGGGGTTACCCGCAGCCCCACCAGTAACTACAGTAATTCCCAACGGGGAGGAACTGCCTGTCTGCTGAGCTTTCCCTCTCCCCCTGGGTGGGGATTGGGAGTGATAATAGCTGTAATCCTCACATGTGCCAAAGTGATTAACATGCAGAAGAAAACCAGCTGCTCGCGATGATGCATTCAAACCATTTTAATGCACTTTATCCAAGAGGCTACAACAGCATTTTAAACAAGTGCATCGACACTACACAACCGGCTTACAGAAACGCTCGCTCATAGCAGCCACTCCACAACCTGCTGTGACTAATGAGGACACGCAGATATGGAAAATAATACAGTCACATTCACAGAGAGATGGAAGAACAAGTCACGCTCTTCCTGTACTGTCATGTCCTCTCAATCCGGGAAGAATTTATGTGCGTACTTTTTATTGTATAGTCTGATTGACACTCTTCAAATAACTGATTTTTGGTTTACCAGCCACATAAACAAAAAGAGACTGATTATACCCAAAATAATCAACTTTCTCGCTGAAATAAAAAAAAAATAATCTACTTGTTTTTTCTATAAGAAAAGTAAAGAAAATGAACAGCTGGTTTGGGGGATGTGCTGTTCCTTAAACTCCCAGAGTTCGCACGCTCCCCTGGGCTGCTGGAGAGGCCCTGAACCCACCTCTCCTGCCTCTCCGGGTGGCTTCCACCCGCAGAGCTCTCACACCAGCCTCCTGCCTGTTTCTATAGATAATCACCGCTTTGGTCTGCCAAAAACCGGAGCCCCGGGTGGGTGATGCATCCCAGGCAACGCTCTGCCTTAAACCGCGCGCTCAGTACAGGAGCATCATCACCGCGGCCGGCAGCNTGCTCAGTACAGGAGCATCGTCACCGCGGCCGGCAGCTGCCCGAGTCCCGCTAGTTTTGTGAACCTCGTTGGTTGCTTTTTCCCTGGCTGAAAACCAGTTATTCATGAAAACGCTTCCCATCCAGAGCTGGTCCTGGCAAGATGGAGAGGACTACGTGAGCGTGCAGAGCAATACGCGGGTCTGCGAAGCACGGAGGGCCATGGGCAGGTGTAGTTTTACAAGCATGCGCGTAAGGGACCAAACATCAACACACACATAAATAGTACTTTGAAAAAAAACCAAACCAAGAGCTGCCTATGGTTCACAGTGCATACACGTGCTGCGGATGAGGGCTGAGGACACCAAACCTCTACGCTCTCACGGTAAAACCGGTACGTTCTGCTCAGTGCATCGAGTGCAGCAAACTCGGGTGTGTGTGTGTTGTACCATTTAACCCACACGGGAGAGGTGGAGAAGGTGATTCTTCGCTGTATTAAAAAAAAATAAATAAAGTGCTTGATAAATGAACATGAGGTTTTAGATAAATATAAGTGATGAACGTGCCTAATTTTAGGCAGGTAAATAATCCATACTGAAGTCAACATCAAATACTGACTGGCTTGAAGTTAAGCCTGTGCCCCGGCGGTGCTGACGGGGCACGCGGGGCTGCAGGCGCATGTCCTAGGCAGGACAGAAGGGGAGTCCCCGACTTAAACCCAATGTTATACTTTAATGCTGAACCCCAGGCACCTAATTAGCACCCCTGGAAGTGGTACTGCTTTGTTTTTAATAAAGGTTGAGGTGCTTGCTGGGTTGGGTTTCTCAGCTTGATCCTGGCTTGAGCAAGTTGGGAAACAACCCAAAAGCTGTCTCTGTTCCCAAGAAGTGCAGTTACTGTATTTTTCCCTCCTAAAATGATTCAGTTCCCTAAAATGATTCAGTTACTTGAAAAATACACTCCCAGGCACGACTTTTAAAATACATGCACCAAATCTACTATCCAACCCAAATTAGAAGATAAACCCTTCCAAGCTACTGCATGCATTAAAACTTAAATGCAAAGCAAACATCAGGAGACTGTTTCCTTCTGTAACCGCTCTCTGGGGGCAGGAACGTGCTGCGCAGGAGTTTCCTCACGTCCCTCAGCAGGAGATGTCTGTATTTACAGTGGTTTTCTTCCTGTTGCTCTCCTGGGCCTGTCCCTCCCTTTCGGGCGGTTCACTTGGTGATCCGTTCCCGAAGCACGCGCTGGGGATGGAGCCGTGGGGAGGCACTCACCTCCACCGACTCCTCAAGTCCTCTCTGTTATTTCCGTGTCACCAAACCATGGCACCAGAGCGGGCCCTTTGCTTTGCACGGGGTGACACCGCAGCGCACCTTGCCTGCCAGCTGTTTTGAAGGCTGAGATGAAATTCTCAATACATTCTTTCCCTCTTTCCCCCCAGCCAATAAATCGCTTCGTCACCCGGTTGTAAGAGACCACTTCCAGGGCAGTAACTAAAGGCAGACAGGGCAAGCAGGACAAGTAACGACCGGGTAGTTTCGCAGATCACCACCTTAAAATCTCAGCCTCGATGGTAACGGATCCGCGCTCACCTCTCTCCCACCAGCACTCGCCGCGCGTTGGCAACGCGCAAGGACTAGCAAGGAAAAGTGCCTGCTGGGGCCGGCACCCAAACGCCAGCGGGTGTTTCTCGCCGTACACAAGCCACTCACGAGCAACACATGGCCCAGCATGGACCCTGCCGAGACGCTAGGCAGCAAACGCCGGCTCACCAGTTCCCGAGCGAGACTGTTTTCGTTATACGCGCTCAACGACATGCAAAATCTGATGCTACCAACAGTGAAAACAAACACAAAACTTCAGACAGCCTTTCTGGGCTGTCCCGTACACGCTGCTTTAGCCGCAGGTCTGTCGCGAGGATGGTGCAAACCCATCTCCCCCAGCTTGGTGCAAGTCCGGTTTGTCTCCACGTGCGGATTTCTAATGCAAAACCACCGAAATTACATAATAGCACAAAACTTAGATTGCCCCGTGTCCCGGGAGACATCCAGCTTGTTCTTGTCCCGCACCAGGATGGCTTCGTTGCCGTACTGCGAGTACCACATACTCCGACTCCGGCTCAGGTACGTGTTGGGGGGGGCCGACTCCAGTTTTTGCTGCTGCTGCTGCCAGATGAGCAGAGAGGTGTCGCGGTACCGCAGCCGGGCGTAGCCCTCGGACAAGGCTTTTTCAGGCAGGGGCACCCTCCCGTTCATTACTTTGTCAGTCATCGGCTCTAGGGGAGCTCCAAAGATGAGAGCTCCTTCCCGGCAGCTCCGAAATACACCTCGCTGGGTCGGTCCAGGTCGACGGCTGCTGCTTTGAGCTCAAGGGAGAACATCCCCAGGGACCCAGGAGCTGTCGGTGGGTGTAAGCACCACTCAGGAGAGGGAGCAGGGACACGTGTGCCCAAAAATCACACCGGGCAGCCTGGCCTTGCTTAAATAACAAGCCAGGACTTCCGAAAGCTTATCCAGTGGTGATGCCGCTACGTGTTTCATCTTGCGAAGGGATGACATGCACACGAGATGTTGTTGAGAGTCCATGAAGTACCTCAATAGGCGCGAGCGGTGGTGGCTCCACAGCGGTGGAGTTGATCTGCAGCCGGGCAGGACGGGCTGAGCGGCTCCGGATGACCCTGAAGACTGGATCCCGAGGCCGCGGGGCAAACCTCCGAGGTCAGAGCGAAGAGGTCACCAGCGCCCAGGCCCCGTGCATGAACTCTCCAAGCTGTGCTTCACGCTGACGCCAGACTGATGGACCGAGTCACCCACGCAGGGATGCAGGAGAAGATGCCGCCCGCAGCCCCGGCGATGGTACCCAAGCCGGGGCACCCTCCCCTCCTCACGGCACCGCTCGAGGGCTTCAACCTGGGGGGCACACGGCGAGTGTCACCCCAAAGCCTGGCAGTGGGGGTCCCTGCCCTGCGAGGGCCCCTTTTTCCCTGCACCACCGTGCCCCCCACCTCCCGCCCGCCCCCCCCAGAGCCCCCCGACCCCTTCCACCGGCACCGCGCACCCGCCCGCGGCCCCCCCGGGGGGGTTCTGCACCCTCCTTAC
>RSEF01000017.1:9497243-9507447 GCA_003993805.1 Himantopus leucocephalus
TCGCTTGAGCTTAACTGTTCGCTGTGCGCGTGCTTTGAGAGAGGAAGGAAACACATCCCAGGTAATATCACTTGAGGGAGTCTTGGAATAAAAGGAATTTTTTATTTTATAATGAGCTCTTCTGTTTCTTCATTAAAATCTTCTGCAGATTTCTCAGCCTCTTGGAAGAGCAGCGTCTGATGATGATCCTGTCCCAAGGCCAAACGCTTCGGTTACAAATAATAATTAACATTTCTTGAAACAGATTAACACGTGGGTGTAACCGTGCTTTAGCAGAACGGGCAAAAAGTGAAACTGTCGGCCTGAAAACACTGTCACAGCCAAACTCCAGAAACCCCAGTACTCGGCGTAGTTCTGCACAGCATCTTCCCCATGAACCAGAAAGAAAAACAGGGAAGGGGGGGAAAAAGCTTCTGTAGGAAATTGTGATTCCTCTTGGGGNGCAGAGGAGAGTTGGTACAAGTTACCGCAGGGAGATAGCGCACCTGGACACAACCATCCCGATGCCAAGAGGAGCCTGGGTGTCCCGTGTCCCGGGAGAGGGGACAGGACCGGGGTGCTCCGGGGGAGATGGGCTTTGCTGGGGGAGCCCGCGGCCCCGCCGGGCTCCTGCTGGAGCCGTGCTTTGCGTTTGCCCGGTCGCTTATTGCAGGAGAAATGTTAATGTTTCACAGCAAATAAACAGTGCGCAAAAAATTGTGTTGAAATCTCCGCGTCTGAGCGGAGCGTGGTTTCGGCGAGGTTTGCTGTTCGCACTCCCGTCTCTCCCCAGTCTCGGTCTCTTCCGAGTCTCCCGTGTTTGGAGAGACTTTGGGTCGCTGAGGCTGTGACCGGCCGGTCCTGTCCACCTGCAGGGACAGCTTTAGAAACCGGGGCTACCCCGGCCCAGGGACGATGGGGCGGCTTCTCGTCTCCCTCCCCCACTTCTCCACGGGGGAAAGTTAAAGGCGGCGGAAAAAAAGCATCTCGGACTATTTTGTTCCGCTGGCTGTCAGAATGGGCTGCTTGTTTGTTCTTGGAGGGCTTCCAGAGAGGGTATTTTTTTTTCCCCCCCTTTTCCTTCAGAAATGAAATATTTCTTCAAAAACTCCCTGTACACTGGGGGTTCCTCCCCGCGGCCGGCGGCAGGCTGGGCGCAGCGTCGGTGTGCGCACACCCCGGGGGATAGGGAGGGCTGGAAAACTTGGAGAGAAGTATCGCAGAGCTGCAGGGCGTTAGGTCGGTCGGTCCGTCTGTCCGTCAGGGGCTGCGCTGGGTGCAGCAGACAGGGAGCCGGGCAATAACACTGCATCTGCAGTGCTGGTAGGGAGCAATTTGCTTTGAATAAGTTTCAGAAAGCTTCTCTCCAAACACCACCGGTGATGCTGGGATGACCAGGACATTTGAAAACCATCTGTAAGGATTGTGTAATTACCTTAAGTAGCAATTTCCCTTTGGAAAAAAGTGTGAGCGTTTCCCCTGGGAGCAGATACCTTTGTATTTTCCACTGCTTGCGGACCTTTCCTTGCCTGGCTCCAGACCCGGTGCTGGAGGGGAGATGGGGCGACTGCGGCGAGCGCGGCGGCACAGCCCTTTGCCGTACCTGCCGTGGGACAGCAACGCTCGCCCCGCTCCGTGCTTTGCTGCTCCGCTTAATGAGCCTCAGATGGTGATGCTGCCGCTCGTTCATTTACGCTCTCAGTCTTAATGGTGTGCGTATGAGGCATTCTCCTCTTCGACATTGTTCTCTTCTTACTAATTGCGGATTAAAGCATAATCGTGGTAGCAAGAAAGCAGCCTTAATGCACCCTGGGTAAAGCTAATGATGTGGACACGCCGCACTTGGTTGCATTTGTCAAGGTTTTCTATTCCAGGCCTGTTGTAAGTAATTTTAGGATTTTTTTGAGCCAGCGTGGACTTGGTAGATGTTTGCAGTCATTCCTACTAATGAGTAAGGCTTGTGTGGGAGAGGCTGATTTATCTGTGGTGGAGATTTCTCCCTGGCTAACAGATGGTGGGGATTTCACAGCCTGTTACTTAAGTTTTGAAAAACGTGGTTAATACTTCAGGGGAAGGAGCGATGTGCAAACGGGTTGGAAGTAACACAAAAATCGGAGCCAGCAGTTGGCATGTTCTGGGGCTTGGGATGATGGTGTTTCCCGTCCTAATCCTAGGGCAAGGCTTCATCTTTTTGTCTTAATGTTGATGCCAGCTACTGATGAAAAGCACCTTTTCTGCGACCCCTGCCAGGTGGGAGAGCTTGTTTCCAGCTCTCCACCTCTTCCACCTCCAAGGTCACCCTGACTTTGGGCAGCGCTGGAGCATCTGTCTGACTTGAAGCACACGAAGGGTCTCAAAGCTGCAGCGTGATGCTCAGTTGCTCTGCCACAGGCTGAAGCCTGAATGTGACGGAGCAGTGAGGATAACTTACGTGCTGTATGGATTCTGTGTAGTCTGAAGGGTTGGTGTAGACGTGGCCCAAGAAGCAGCAGTTTGTCCAGGCCCTGCAGAACGGTGGCAGTGGAGCAGTGACAGACCTGGCAGTCCTTTGCCCCGACCTGCTGCTGTCCCACATCCTTTGAGTCATCTCGTTGAAGGCAGTTAATTACTCATACGAGTAGGGAGACGGTTCCACAGCTATTTGCATTGTAGGGTCTGTGGAGACGCAGTGGATGTCACGCACAGAGTGATGGCTCTCACACAGGCGACTCTTCTGTCGCTTTCATGGTTTTGTGCATCTAATGCAAAATACACGTACATTTGAGAGAACGGATGCAAAAGCAGAGCTTTGATGAAGAAAAGCTTTGTGGAGCTTTCTCAAGGAAAAAAAAATGAGGAGAGGTTCTCCCCCATACACAGACCTGTTGGTGTCGGTGCTGAGTGTGCGCTGAGAATTAAATCGGAGCTGGGGAACCTGGGAGGATTTTGGGTGCAAGCGCTGGGAATGACATCGGGGGTGTTCCTGTGGCACCCTGGTCTTTGGGCACGTGTGGAAGACGATGCAGCTGGAGGTTGTGCTGGAGGACTAATTTCAAAGACGTGCTTGGAGAGCCGGGGTGAGGGACAGCGGCTCCGGAGCATCGCTCTCTGCTGTCCCACCGACGTACCTGAGCCTCATGGGGTGCAACAGCTCTCCGATGGGAAAGAGAAACTCGCTCTTCCAAGCCAGTGGACTCTAAAGATTATTGAAAAAACCTGAATATATTTCTTTCATGCGGAAATAGTGCTTTAGTCCCTGTACATAGAGATTTATCAAAAGGACCTCTGTGCTCCAGGAGCGGAGCTGAGATCGCAGTTCGTTGCAGATGTGAATTGAACTGGCTGAGTCCCACTTCCAGCAGATCTGAAGAACCATTGTCCAGCGTCAGTCTGTCTTGAAGCCCACACCATCAGTTCTGCTCCCAGGCTGTCTTTGCAGAAGCTGGATTTGCACAGCAAATTTAATTTTTCTATAAAAATGAATTTTCCGACTCCTGGACGTGACACGGCGAAGCTGGCTGCGAGGGCGCTGCGTACGGGCACACCAACGTGGGACGCTGGAGACAGAGTCCACCCGTTCCCCGGAGAGGCTGCTCCAGCGGCCAGGGAGGTGTCAGAGATGGATCCACCGGCTTGTAGGTCTGTTCGGTTTTGTTTCGTTTTTCAGCTGGGATGTTTCATCCCATTATAGTAGGTGCTGGACGGGAAGCTAATTTTAAGCGTTGTCGGCTAATGCAACAATTTGGGGTGTTCTGATTTTTGTAGACCTAGATGACAGCTCCTCTGCGGGAATCTGATTTTTGGGACCGAGTGCTCAATGGGATTAGACTTTTATGGTGTCTTAGATCATGCCCAGAGATTTATTACTCCCTAGGAGAGCCTGTAGCAGGACCTTGGATTAAATGTGTTGGCCTGGAAGGGAAAAAAAAACCCCGTTGACCTTAGTGGTATTTTGGAGGTAAAGCAGGAAGTTGTGTCAGGGTCGTTAGCCCATGTTTGACCAAACACAAAATTTTATTTAAAAACATGCACGCATAGAAAAAATCTACAGTTGGGAAGTGGATGAACTTTTTGGTTTGAATCCAGCCTGCGGGGAACCATGTGAAGGACTCTTGCCTCGAGGCCTCACTTGACTCTGTTTGTTTGCTCAGCCCGTTTCCTCCATCGGCCAAGTCCCAGTGTGTGCGCTGCCTCCCGCCCTCCCCCTCGCCTTTTTTCATAATATTGTTCTAATTACTGGAGTGTGAAGAATTGACTCTTAAAATGCCTCTTGGCGAATTCCATTTGCGCGTTGACGAAATTTCCCCTCGCCGCAGTCTCGCCATTAGCGCCGGCCCTGTTCAGCCCGTCCTCGGATCAGAACTTCTCCTCCACCCTTCCCAGGCAAACTGGGACACGCTCGTTACGGCGTTGGTTGGAGATCATAAATGCCAACGGGAGATGAAAAAGGGAAGAAAAATGAGGGGTTTGGGGGAGGATGAAGGGTTAACACTTGTCTGCCGGGGTCCCGCTGGGGTGTGTTTTCACAGTGCTGTTTCTCCTGATGAGCTGCCAGATGTAATTTTTTGGGGGTAAACTGGGACAACTGGGGACGGCTGTGGGTGCAAGGCTCTGCGAGCGGGAGCTCAGCTGGTCAGGGAAGGGCTTGCAGGAGGCTTGTGGGGCTGAGGACTTTGGGGAGGTGGAGCTCTGAACCCCGCTTGGAACAGGGGTGTTTGTGGCTCCTCTTTGCGTGCATGCGGTCGTGTCCTCTGCTTTCTCACGACAGCCGTCCCGCGCCGGCCCTGCCCGGACCTTCTGCTCCCTGGCTGGGGGCATGGCCTTGCAGCAGCCTCTTCCCTGCCTGTGCAGTCATTGATGTTGCAGAGAATTCGGGGTGTATGGCTTTCGTGCTCTCAAAGTGGGTTATTTTCTTTTAAAAACAACACCGCTATAGGGTTGTTTCTAGAGGCCATTGTTTTAAGTGAGTAGGGAGCACTCAAGTAATGCGTCAGGCTTTTTCTGCAGTTGTGAGGGGCTAAAACCTTGAAAAATAAAACTGAAAGCTCAGTTAGCCAGTAATTACAAGGTTCCAGGGACTGAGGCTTTAAGAAAAATGCCAAAGAGGAGGCTTTCTCCATAACATTAGAGACTGGGCAGCTTTGGACCATCTCCTGATCCCAGAGGACTTGCGGTAGGTCCGTGCAGCAGACTCGCACTGCGAAATTACAGGTTGCTTCTGTGTCTGGGTTTCCCTCACCCCTCCGTTTGCAGCCTGGGAGCTGGACCAGCAGGTCCTGGAGAGGGGATCAAGGATGGGTTGGAGAGGGGCGGCGTGTGGGTTGTGCTCCCCGCAGCAAAGGAGCTGGGGACTGGGCTGGCCTGAAGCGCTGGTGGGTTTGGCTGCCGTGAAGTCTCCTCCTTTGTCATAAAACCTCCCAGGGATCCTCCCTGCAGGATAGACTATGGCTTGCAGAGGCATTTGGCTGGATCCCAGTTGACTTTGTCAGAGGAACTGAACCAGCGGGGAAGCAAAATTCATCCCAACGGCTCTGCACCGCCGTTGGCGTGCCTGTCGGCCCCAGCGTGGGACCGGGACTGGTGGCCGGGCTGGGCAGTGGAGAGGACAGAGCCGTGGTGTGATGACAGCCCGGTCCTCTACGCTCCTTGGCAGGGGACCCGGCAGAGGGTGCCCCAGCCTCCCTCTGTGCTGCTCAGCTCCCCTCTGCAGACGCCTTGGGGCTCACCGGGGCTGTGGGCAGCCTCTCCCACCTCCACAGCTGTTTTCTGGCCCATAAAAAGGTTTAGTTGCCCCTTGCAGGAGCTCTTGGCACACCCCCGATGCCTTCTAACGTGCATCTTTGTCGAGGGCTCACAGAAGAGCAGTTATCCTTCAGAGGAGCAATAGAGCCTGAACGTTCTCCGCCTTATCGCGCCGTTTTGTCAGCTAATCAGTTTTAACCCTGATAGGGGGAGAATTTGAAAACCAAGGGAAGGTGAAGGGAACCTGCCCTGCTAAGGAGGAACTGGCTGGGGAGACGGCCGGGATGGAGGGGCTGTGGCCAGGGATGCTCAGCTTTGGGCTTCTGGTTTTCACAGTGGCAGGGACCCCCAAAATGCAGGGAAAGGGCGGCGCCGAAAGCCCTGGAAGCAGATGATCGGAGATGCAGCCACTTGGGCTGGCGGGTGGTGTTGCTGGACAAAGCTTCGTGACAGCAGAACTTCGCTGTGAAGTTGCAGTTCCACACGCCACGATCTGCAACAGGCACTTCTGTTGGCGTCGGGCGTTACAGGGGTATAAAACAGCCCAAAAAACCTTTAACTTCAGGCACTTTGCTCCTCCCAGATACTTCCCCAGCTCTGTCTTGCCGCAGAAAGGCTTGTAAAGAGGTAGCGATCGATTAAATTAGTCGCGGCAAGTTCCTGTTCGTGTAAGCTGTCTGAAGGATGAGCAGATCTTGAGATTTTTGTGGTTTTGCTCCATTAAATCCATTTTTGCCCTATTCTCTTCTGAAACATAAACGAGTAAATGCCCTAACAAGGGCACACTTAAAGAAAAATGAAGCGTGACTATAAATACGAGCGCCCCAGCTGAAAGAAAGGTCAGATAAGAGACATTACCCGGTGGTGTTCATTAAGGAAGGGTAGCAGGGTGTAATTTACCTTCCTGGTTTTACCTGCGTGTTCAGTAAAGCCGGTCAGGGGACCCGTGGAGAGAGGGAAGAGATGCGAGATAAGCAAAGGGAAACTTTCCTTTCCCGTGGGTTCGCGTTCTGGGCAATACAGCAGGTCAAGCAGAAGAAGGATTTCGGTACCAATGATTAGCTGTGGTGCACTTAGTATTTTGGAAGGAAAAAAATAATATTCCCTTTGCAGCCTGACCCTCGTGGTGCTTCTGTTTGGAGAAGGTAGGGCTGTTTGCTTTTCCGCTCCTTGGCATGCGCCGAGCAAACCTGCACCGAAATGTTTGCGAAGTGCGTAGAAGGTTTTCACCCCGTGCCCTTGGGAGCCTGACCTGAAATTCGGAGCTCGGGCGCTGAGGCTGGGTGCAGAAAGCTGCCGCCCCATCGCCCAGCCCAGGGCCGGTGGTTTCTGCTCGCGGCACGCGCGCGAAGAAGGAAAATATCCAGAATGACTTAAGACAACAGAAATGTCTTGGAGACAAGCTCATGTCTCAGTAAGGCAGCTCCTACGGCGTGGGGCTGGGAAGGAGCTTCCCGCGGGGGTGTGGGATGTCACGGTGCTTTTCAAGGCTTTGCTGCGCCTGCGGGCGCGTTGCCACCAGCCCCGGCGTGTTTCTGCCCGTCGGTGTGTCTCTGCTCCTGCCCGTTTCCCTGCCTAAAGCTCTCCAGGTACTGACGCAAGTGTGGAAAAGCATCCAACTGAGGGCAGGAAGAAATGGCAGTATAGAGAAATCCCTCGTTACGGCAGGAACCGAGCGAATGGGGATTTATCTTGGAGATTAACTGGGCTCTTCTCCCATGAAATTCAGTTCCCTGAACCTGAGAGAATTGCTCTACAGGTCTGCACCGTCTGGGGGAGGTGCGAGAATAAAACCATTTAAATTCCTCTTTGTATTTTGGAGGGACAGTGATAATTCCCCTGATGCCGAGGCTTATTTTGCTTCGTAAATACCTGGGTTTGAACAGTTTCCTTTCTTCCTTTCCTTGCTCAGGGCTGCGGTTTCGGAAAGCTCTCTTCTCGAGGAGGTTTCGCGTGTGCACACACCACGTGAAGTCGACAGGGTCTGAACTTCAAAGTGAAGCATGTGAATAAATATTATCCTGACTTGAGGCTACTATTTATTCTTTTTCTTCCGAAACAAAACAAATTCATACATGCCTTCTCAAGACTTGGAATTAATCGTTCGCTTTTTTTTTTTTTTTACCACCGTGGCGATGGCAGCACTTTAGTATTTACTCTGCTCGGATGATGATCTTATCTGCCTCTCTCAAGTGTATGGACTTTGCTGTTTTGCAGCTGGTTTTTTTTTAATTTTGGGGGGAAAAATACTCTAGCCAGAGCCAAATCCCTCTGCTCTTGCTTGCGTGGCTTCCATGGGTCACCAACGGGCCAGAGCCCAGCGTGATGGGAAAGCCCAGGAAAATGCTGTGAACCCAAACCTGAACCTTGGAGGATCAGGAGGGTGTTTGCTTCAGGGTTCGGCAGCTGAACGCGGGTTGTGGCAGGGCGAAGTGGTTTCTCTGGGATCGGGTCCCTGGAAGCGCCTTCAACAGGCAGGTCCTTGTGTCCCTGGTGGCCAAAAGAAACCAGTAAATTGGGGTCCAGACAGCCCATCTTTGTAGGGCTTCCTCTGAAAATCAGTGTGGTTAATAGTGGAAGACCAGCGTGGCTCACGCCATGCGACCAAATCCACCAGGTCATCGGATGCTTTGTAGCCTCCTCGTGCGGGCGAGAGCTGGGGTGTTGCTGTGGTGTCGCCGTCCCAGATGCCTCTCGCTGTCTGGTTCAGCTCTCCTCCGCGGCTCCGTGCAGGGAAAGCCTTCATGCATAGAAAATAATAAAATAAAATTATGCCATCAAATGTTTTATGTATGAGGAAGCACGGGCCGTCAATAATCCTCTCTGTTTTTTAATGCGAACTCTCTCTGCGTTTCTGCTAGTGGCTGATGACACCAATTAATTTTATTGTTTGGAAATAATCTTCCGTGGTGTGTGATTTGCACGGCCCCAGCCTTATGCTTTCTAATGATTTCTCTATTAATTTCACCGCTGCCAATAAGCTGAAGATGCCTTTCAAGTGGAAAGGGAAACATGACCTAATACCGTGGATAAAATATTAGCAAGAGCAAATTAAATCCCAGTTAGCAGTGTTAGGACCCCAGCCGGTGAAGACAGAAGAGCCGCTGAAGCGTAGCGGTGAGCAGAGCTGCACGTGCCGCGTTACGGATGCACGAGCGTGTGGAGCAGTAACTTTCTGAACAGCTTTAAAATTAACGTAGAATCGGTGGGTTTGTCCCTGGTCAAAAAAAAAGAGTTGACCCCCATAAATTCAATTTGTGCTAGAAAGGCTGCGGCCGGGCTCGCCCCGCTGCAGCACTGGTCCTGCTGCGCTTTCATTCCTTCTTCGCGCTCTGAAGATGGGTTTGGTGAGAGCTCTGCTGCAGCGTTGCCTTTGCCATGACAATGTACGCCTTTGTCGTCTCCCCTCTGCACATAAGGATGAAGCTCCGCGGAGGAGCCCCCTCTGTCCCCCAGGACAGCGGTGATGAGTAGTGCCGTTTACTTTCCTGATTTTCAGCGTTGCAAGCCTTGTGGGTGTCCTCAAGCCCTGTCCTTTCGTATAACCCGCGCCCATCTCACAGAAGCCCCAAAAGCAAGATTTATGTGCAAGAACTTCCAGTGCAGACTGGGGTTAGTCACTGGGGTACTTGTCGTCTACAGGTTCTCCTTTGCAACACTGGGGTGCTAGCAAGCGTGCTTCGAGGGGCTGGGAGAGGAGCCGCGGTTTGCCGTAATCATCAGCGCTGGTCCTGGTGAAGAGTAGAGCTTTTTAGTAATGGCACTGTAGGGATGTTGAGATGGATCCCGCTCAGGCACTGCCGCACACCCCCCCCCGCCGAGTAACCTCGTGGAGAGCATCTTTACCTTCCAGCGAGCCTCACCGCCTGCTCTGAATCTGTCCCAAAACCAAGGAAATAAAAAGAGGATTAAAGTTATGGTGANCAGCGAGCCTCACCGCCTGCTCTGAATCTGTCCCAAAACCAAGGAAATAAAAAGAGGATTAAAGTTATGATGAGGTCACATGAAATTGTCCTTCTTCAGCCTTTGGAAGAAGTCTGTGCTCACGGCGTGGCTGCCGGGATGCTCGCAGCTGGGGCTGACTTCAGCCGGTTCCCTCTGAGAGGCGAAAAATGTTCTATAATGCACAGAAATATCATCACATCAATAGTGTCAAAGTGAAGCATGAAGGGGGGGAAAAAAAAATCAATGCAGGTTGTGACCAAAATATTTATGTGAAGATTTATATAAATAACAAATATTTATTGCTGTAATATTTTAGTTGCTGTGCTGTGAAGTTTTGTGGTTCCTGCATAGAAATATGAGGCAAAAGAGTAGGTAATCAAGGATATGGACTTCTGGGCTGACGGCTGGGGAAGGGTGAGGAACTGGAAGCTCGGCAAGGAGCCGGGTGGTTTGTGGTGGGGGGGCTGGAGCCAGGGAAGCGCTGGCTGGATCATGATGGCGTGGGCAGGATGAAAATAATACAGCGAGCTATGTAGAGGATGCTGAGCTGCATCAGAAG
>RSEF01000017.1:9517645-9527838 GCA_003993805.1 Himantopus leucocephalus
GGGGTTGGACTAGATGATCTCCAGAGGTCCCTTCCAACCCTTCTGTGATTCTGCGTTACAGGGCCTACAAGCCAGAGGGAGCAACCCACTGCAGACCAGCTCCTTCCAGCCTCCTGGCTGATGGAGAAGAGACGAGCATCACATCGACCGTTACGGGCAGCAGCAGGAGCTGAACCCCATGTGGCCAGAGCCGCGAGAAGGGGCCTGGTGCCTCTGCCAGCCGGCGTACGGAGGCTGCTTGTCCTCGGGGACGGAGAATGGACAGACAGCCCCGAGGCCCCGGGAGTCGCTCGGGGCTTCCTCCTCTCCTCGGTTTTAAATAATAAATGTTTTGTTGCGTTTCAGTGTTGGGAAGAATCAAGGATGCGAACAGACAGCGCAAGCGGGAGAACAGGAAGGGCTTTTGTTTTTACCCACGGTTTAATTGAGGCTCATCAAGTTTTCTGGCTCTGAATTTCTTCTGCAGAAAACGAAGCTGAAGCGGAGCGGCAAAAGCAGGAGGAGGGAGTACCACTGCCTGCAAGGTGACAGCCCGCCAAGAGCGATTCTAACACGTGTGCAGTGCACAGAAAATTGCTCTGGGCGAACAGGTTATTAAAAAAAAACCTTAATGGAAGGAAAAATAAAAGGGTTTATAGCTTAACTGTTTTAGTGCTTGTGTGTCGGATCCAGGGACCAAGGCTGGACAGACACACATGCAGACACACACCGGAGCTCCCTGCGGAGCATCTGTGCCTGCGGGACGGCAAACCAGACCCAGGGCTCCGTGCGCGCGCTCCCTGGAAAGATTAATTTGCGTAACGCTCACGGGAGGAGAGGGAGAGGACACCCCCCGACAAGGAGCGGGAACTTTGGTAGTAGCGTTGGCACACGTCGGACTGATTCCAACCCACGTGGCTTGCGTCGTGCAAAGCCTCTGTCGGCGCCAAAACGAGATGAGATCGAAAAAGACATCTCCGCCTTCATGCACACTGCAACTGCCTGAATGTTTCTGATTCAGATAGTCATTAGTAGTACAGCTTGCCACACATTAAACCCATCTTTAAGAACAAGAAGGGAGACCCAGGGAACTAGAGGCTGATGAGCCTCACCTCCGTTCCGGAGCGTGCCCCTCTTGGGATCCCTTTCCCAAGGACAAGAGGGTCGATCAGGAAGAGCCAACACGGATTTAGCAAGAGCAAGCCTTGCTTGTCCAAGGCTTTCTATGAAGATTGCTTTCTATCAAGAAAGAAGGGGGCAGACAGACGAGGCCGGAGCCGTGGATGTGACACACCGTCTCCCTTCCGCACCGCGGGACCGCGCCGGCTGGCGGAGCCCCGGCTACCCCGTACCGCCTGTCTATCAGCCGCGCCCAGGAGCAAACAGCTAACAAATCACCTATTTTAAAACGTAAAGGGGAAGTTGAGGTGGAGAGAGACTAGGTGGGATGACCCCCCCCCACGCCCCTGCATTTTAACTTTTTTTTTCCTCCCAGTAACAGAAAACGTCAGAGAGTTTCAAACGATAAACCCACAACTGGGTACGCGGAACTTCCCAGGCATCAGAAGAAGCCCCCGTGAGTCTTCAACAGGCTTCCACAGGCTTCACAGCAGGTCCCAAAATCCTACTTGGCTTTCCCATAATAGCTCTGAATCCATTCCTGCGTATCAGGAAAGGAAAACCCATCCACAAACACAGACATTAACACACATTTTTCTTACTACCTAAAGCACTCGCGCTGCCTTTTGTGATTTGCATTCGGGGTATCAGTTCCTCTCCCTTTCAACACTGCAAGGAAATTAATTAACTGAATAGTAACTGTAAGTATCACAAAGCTTGGGAGGCTGAGACAGGAAATCTGAAGGTTAACCATCATATTTAATGTATGCATGAGATAAAAATCAAAATTAACTTCGATCAGGGGAAGGATGGGGAGGCCATCGGCGTTACTGTGATGTTGGTTGTTTGGGGTTTTTAAGATTAGAGCCTACATTTTATCTTTATGATTTCAATTAAGCACTTTTCTCCCTTCTGGCCAGAAAAGAGGGGCGTAATTCCTTACTACAGGATATCAAGCATCACTCCAAATCACTCAAGCGTCGTAATGAGAGCCAGGTGAAAAGCAGAGGCAAAGCCATCACTCCTCGGACCTGGCACGGGAACTACAGGAAACCCCAGTGCTGGAAAGGACGCTCTGCTCTGAGCCGCCGCAGACGCAGACCTGTCCTCACCAGCCCCACGCGGAGGTCTGCACGTGGCGCCTCGCCGAGCGGTGCGCAGGCACGACGCAGCAACCGTCCGCTAACGGCAACACCGGAGNCGGGAACTACAGGAAACCCCAGTGCTGGAAAGGATGCTCTGCTCTGAGCCGCCGCAGACGCAGACCCGTCCTCACCAGCCCCACGCGGAGGTCTGCACGTGGCGCCTCGCCGAGCGGTGCACAGGCACGACGCAGCAACCGTCCGCTAACGGCAACACCGGAGCGCAGGATGGCTGGGGAACAGTACGTGGCAGCTATTCTACCCACCCCGCTTCAACCCGACCTGGCAGGTACTCGAATACTTCACGAACCACTGTCCCACCAGTCTTGGAAGCTCAACTGCATCTATTCCCCCCCCACCACCCCTTTTCATTGCAAGAGTGGAAGGTTTGAAACCAAACTGCTCTGGTCTGCCCTGAAGTGAGATAAGATTCCAGTCAATGGCTACAACTGAGATTTTTTGCCTTTTATGGAAAACAAAACAAACCAAAAACCTTCGACATATCCAGTGGACGCAGCACAGCACAAGCTCCAAAGTACCCGTACGCCCAATTTAACCCCCTGCAGCAGGAGCCAGGTCCCTTCAATCCATTAGCACACGTGGGACCCACAGCCCTTCTAATCCATGTTTTGACCCGTGCAACAAGCAGGACTTAGTTAGGAGACCCTGTCCCACCCCGGGACAAGTGGATAAAACTCGGTGTGGGAGATGCCAGCCACTGTCCCGCTCCCCGGCTGGGGACACCCCCAGTGCCCGCAGCGCACTCAGCATCCCACGGACGCCACACGGGGCCGATGCTCCAGCCCTGCCAGTGTATACTGGGAGCCGTTCCCTGCACGATGCCAAGGGATCCGGGTGCTTCCCGGGTTTCCTGGCGCATCAAACCGTCACAGGGCACACTGCCTCTTCCTTAACCGGATTTACGTTAAGGAACAAACCAAGAAAATCCCCTTGCCCGCAGTCCAGAGCTGCCTTTCCTCTGTGCTCATCTCCCTCCTCCTGCAACAGATTACACAGAGCAGATTTGCTTTTTGTTCCTAATTTCAGTGTCCACCTGAGCGCCAGGGCAGGCTCGGGTTTGGATTTCCAGGTGGATACTCAGAGCAAAACGAACGACAGTGCACGCGTGCTTTGGGAAAGCAGAATTTGGACTTTTTCCTGGGGGAAAGAAAGGAGGGAGAAGGCAAGTGCCATGAAAGTCATCTTTTACTTTGCTTTAGTTTTACAGCTTGTCAGCTATCCCAATTCACACCACCAGAAAAAAAACATGCTACCAAAAAAAAAAAAAAAAATCACTTTCCATTTCAAGTTATTTTTCCAAAGTGCAATTTAATGAGAGACTCCAGCCAAAATTAACGCTGTGCTGTGAAGTTTCCCAGAGCGTAAAAAGATTTGGTGCCAGAACGAACTGAAGACACCTTCCTGCAGCGCCTCGTGCCTAAAGCTTCAAACACGCGTTTGCATCAAACTTGGGCAGTCCCGGCACGGGCTCCGAACCTCTCCGGATTTGAGTGCATCCCCACCCGTGACCTTCGCTTCAGGGAGAGGCTTAACCCGAATTAAACGAAGGGGAGCTTCGTGTCTGACCCAGTTTAGTTTAAATCTCTCCCCGAGGATGTGACTATTTTACCTTATCTGGAGCATTTGACCCTCCTCCCCAGGCTCAAGAGGCAAATTTCACCGCCACGGCGCGGCTCCTGCGGCAGCTCGGTACAGTCCCCCTTGCGCATGAGGAAAACAGGCTACAGAAAATTAATCTGCTGGCTACTTAATTTGTAAAGCTGCTTAAAAAGGTCAGATCCCCAGCTCATAAGAACCACCACCGAGAACAGATCCAAGTGATTACGGGAAGTAAGGCTCTGGATATTTATATAAATTAATACTCGGGGAGTCTAACAAGATCAACAGGACCCTCTAATAATACCCACATCACGCTCTTTGCAGCTCGTACCACTGACTTACCCATCACAGGAACACGACGGGGGTGTACTCCAAGCTGGCATCTGAGGCCAGAGAGGGGTTTAGAAACCTTCCCAAAATCTCCTGTATGTTTTGACTGAACAGTTCCCAGCTTTAGCTTAGTATTTTTTAAGGCAAGTCCTCTTTGCTGAGCCAGGGGCTAACACGCACCGGCAGGGACGTGTATTAGTCTACCAAAAATATGGAAGAAGAACATTTTGTTGTTGGGGGGTTTGGTTTTTTTCCTGAATGATGGTCTGTTAAATTATTTAATAGAAAGTTTAGGGTGTACCTGTAATCGCAAACACTAACGCTCTTGGGATTCTGCAGTTATGCCCGATTTACTCTCACTTAAGCAAGAAAACCAAACTGGAATGTCTCACTGTGGGACAACGAGAAAAGCCAGTCACCTCTGGGACCTGGCTTCTCCTCCCTCCATCCCTGCATTCACCTGGGTCTAGGCAAACGCAGGTATTTTCCTAGGACAAGCATTTCCCCTGGAAACAGAATTTAATGATGTATTTACCAGCCAGACACGAACAGTTACACCACACAGCGCACACGAGCAAAGCTTACTCTCCTAATTGGAATATCTAAAATAAACTCCGTGTAACAGCGTAATTGCATTTGCAGAGCAGGGAGCGTTAGGGAAGGTTGCATTGCTTTTGCTGTGCCCGTCTAATTAATTTGGTACAACTTGAGCAGGGAGATAAGGCCCCAGGGAGGCGTTGGGCTGGACCATTAGTGCTGGATTTCAGCGGGAGGGTGAGGAGGGGAACTGGGAGCAGCATCCGATTCCTTCCCCGGCTCAGCTGTTCAACTCCATCTCCTTCCACAGCCACCCACTCCGCTTTAGCGGGCTGAAAACCCGCTGGATGTGAAAGGACAATACTCAGAGCTCCTAATGGGAGAGGATCGATACATCTAAATAGGCAGTGGCCCTAAAAAAGCTCACTGACCCGTAAATTAAAGTTACTTTATTGACACAGTCAAGACAGCGTCAACATGCAGTTAAACACAGACTCTTCATTTCCCCTTTTTTGGCAGCAACCCCAACCTATTTTCCTAAGTGCCACCCAATTTAAGTTAATTTTTACTACTTCAGCTGCATATACAGCTGAAGAAAAGTGACCTTTCCTCTGCTTTAAATTAATCCTTCACTTAGCAACTGCCTCCAACAACACATACACAGTGTAACACGTATGGAGATTTTTTAAGCACTGAATTCAGGTGCAAGAACAAGCACACAGATTTTTGTCAGACTAACGCATACTCAGTTCCGTGCAGCCCAGAGAAGTTATTAAGAACATTTATTTAGAAGCCAGCACGCTACTTTTTAAAAGCCATACAGCAAACATTAAGACAGGTCTGGCTCCTGTGGAAATGGCTGTGGCACACATTAGGCTGAGCTGTTAGGAATAAATTGCTCCTCTGCATACTGCAATCGAGACTGTACAAAGGAGCAAAAAAATGAAGGCTACGCAGTATTTTACAGGGCCATAAACACCAAGGGAAATAAAACATCTTTCTCTAAGGTGTATCTTCCAACGCAAAAAGCTCTTATTCAAAGCAGTGCTTCCTCAAGCTCCACGGAGGAAAGGCTCTCCAGCTGCTGAGAGCCTCTTAGGGAGGGGAGCATAAATAACGATTCACGTAGAGTCATCGTGACCCATCACTTCTGGTTGCACTCAAGAAGCAGATTGTGACTCTTTCTGGACCACACTCCACCATGAACAGCGTTCCCTCGCCAGGGCTTGAGGAGCGACCAACATCTGTCTGACGGACATCTGGCAAGGGGCTCACGTCCCGGCGAGGATGGGAAAGCCAAGGCATTGCACAGCCGCCCGTGTCGGATAACTAACGGAGCCTTCCAGGGAACAAAGCCCTTCCATCTGCGGTTTTGTAACTTGACTCAAATGCAGCGGTAGAGCACCCCAAGTCGGCCCATGGTGGCTCTCCCCAGACATTCACACGCTCAAACCCCGGACCACAAAGTCAAACAATTTGTATGCCACCAGCTAAGGAGTGCCGACCGAGACGCTACGTACAGCTGACCCCCTTTGCCTGCCCAGCCTTGCACACCCAGGGGTGTACGCACACTTCTGATGCGTTATTCCCCAGCCAGGCTGAAGGGAACAAAGAGACCGAATTGAGGATTTAGTCCTCCTCCAGTCCCAAATACAAACTCCTTCAATCCTAAGAAACTGTCTTAATATTGCCTTGAATAAACCAAGGAACGTCAAATAGAAGTGATGCAAATCCACCCACAATCTGAAAAGAAATTGCAGCTCCACTTTGGTTTCCAGCCATCTCAACTCTTCCTTGACATCGTCCTTCTGGTCTAACTCAGACGCTCAACTTTTGAACTTTTGTCTCTGCTCCTCACCACAAGGAACGAGCTCTCAGCTGCTTCGTACCCAGCCACAGAGTCTGCTCAACCCCACATCCCTATCCGTAGAGAAGGACTTCATGATTACACAGTCGCCAGGATCACATCCTCCTTCCCATCGCCCACAGCCCACGCAGATACGGCGATGTGAGAGCTGGGAATGGCGCTGCTCGTTCTTAGTCATGGACAACGCAAGCTCCCAGGAAAACAGTGGCATTTTCTTTGATTACCATCCCCAGAAACTGAGCAGGATGAACACAGCATCCACAAGTTACTGGTTTTACCTTGCACCACTTCATTCTCTTTCGAGACTACTTCCTCCATGAGAAGCTCTAAGGTCCCACTCCGGGTCAGCGTCCCCCACAGACGAAAGCAGCCCCAAATCTGCTCATAAACCCTTTGAAGGGCTGAGAAAACCAGCTGGGCTCTCTTCTAGCAGCCAGAACCTCCTCTCCAGCTGCCGCCTCCGTGAGGCTGTGAGGTTAGGGAGCGACCACACAACCAGCCCAGCTGGCAAGCCTGAAGAAGGGGCAGCATCCAGGCAAGGGATGCCGTGGAGCAGACGGGCAGTGGGGACGCCGCACAGCTCTCCCAGGCTCTCTGTAGCTGGAAGAGGATGCGCACCCTAAGCCTGGGGCTTTTGCTCCCACGAAAGCGTCACATCCCCCCAGTCAACCTTACAAGACCAGCAAGACTTCCATGACCAGACGCAAGTCAGACACGTGTCCTGCCGTGTCCTTGTGCAATGGTCTATGGCAGAGGGAAGTGAAGCATCGCACCACGCTGGAGTGTGGAGGGACCCCGCACCACCCAAGCCCCGAGCCCATCAGCCCCCGGAGCTCAGCAGAGCCAGGAGGAAGAGGAGGAGGAGGAGAACACACACTTCTGTCCCCTTCCCTTCATGCACAAAAAGCACGGCTACGGCTGGAGGGATAACTACAGACCAAGCAATATGGTCCTTCTTTGGAGAAAACAAATACTGGATTACAAAATCAGAGCCCATCCACACACCCCACCCACCTGCCAAACACCAGCGAGGCAGAGGGGCAGCGAGCCACTCTGCCCCACCGTTCTTCTCAGCTACAATGAGACTCCACTGCTTTGTATTCCCAAATTATCTGGATAACCTGCTGATCAGGATTAGGGCCTCTGTTTGCAAAGGGCTCAGTACCAATTGGAGCCGAGACCTGGGTGTCCATGAGTTAACAAAAATAATGCAAATAATAACATCTAACTGTCGGGGGGGGTGGAGGGGTCTTGAGCACTCATGTCCACTGCTAAAGGAGATTCCTACAGAACCAGGGTCTGGGAGCAGCCCGCAGCGCACACACAAGCCCACAGCAGGGACTGAGAGCTGTCTTTTTTTTTTTATATATAATGGTTGCTTTAAACCCACAGAATCATATTACTGACACCTCATTTTTGTGTGCGAGTTGTTTTTTTGGTTGGGGGGTGTTTTTTGGGTTGTTTTTGTTTTTTGGAAGCCACCCACAGAAAAGTTCTGCAGAAGTTCTTCCCGAAGAACAACAGGAATAACGATGCCAAAACACCCCGGGGGAGAGAGCTTGGAGCGGGAGCAGCGACACGAACCCTGCTCTGCACATCGGCTCCAGCCCCGTGAGTCCTCATCACCCGCCGATCTCCCCACGCGCGGCCGCCACCACGTCCGACAGCCAAGGAACTGAGACGTGTCTTCAGCCTAACGGACACCGAAAACATCAAACCCCAAAGAAAGAAATGAGCCAGAAAGCGTTTTGCCGCTCTCGCCCCTGCGCGACACAGGGCGGGATGGCCAACCGTCGCCAAAAGGCATTTTTTTTCCAATCTTTGAGTAAAACACTAAGTGGGCGGAGGGAGGAGAAATTCTACATTTATTCTTCAGCGCTCAAATACATGACAAAGCCTGGCTGCTAACGTGACAAAGACAAAACCAAAACCAAGCAGTTATTAAGCTACCTCGAGCACAGAGACAAGTTAAATACTCCTTTTTGTCTCCGGTTTCCTCCTATGCCCCGTCAAAGGGAGCTCCTCCTGCTCCTGCGCTACCAGAACCAGGCTAATAACAGCCCTGCTCGGGTGAATAACGGGTTTCTATGGAACGATAAAACTACCTGATGTCTCGTCTCTATTATACAGGATCTTCACACCATTAAACTGTTATTAGGAGAGACATCTCTCAAAAAAACGCCAAATCATAGGGAAAAAAAAAAAACAAAAAAACACTCAGAAAGGGGATTTGAGCAGTTCCTCCTTCCATGACTGAACGAGAGCGGGTCTTAGCGAAACACAGCTTTTCTTCTTGTCCCCAGGAGGAGAACATGCAAAACCTGGTGGCTACAGGGGAGAAATCCTTCCCTCTGCTCCGGCTCAGGAGGTTTAACACCCATGCAAATACACAGCCTCGTCTTTGGCGAGTTCCTCTCTGCCCCCACGGAACGATGAGGCTGCTTTACACCTCTTGAAGTTTTACTCTCATTCCTTTTAGTTACACCCAGCAAAACCAGATGTTTAACCCTGCTTGAGATTATTTTTCTCCATGTATGCAAAAGATAATACTATTCACTTAGTCAGCTTTTGTTGGTGGAGCCCAAAGCTCAATGCGGGTTGGGTTTGGTTTTATTTTTTTATTATTTTACAAGGAGAGGAATTTGGAATATCACCTACTGGTTCATTAGTAATCATTCTGCTTTATAAATTTTAAAACTCGGGTATTTTTAATTCGCTTTCAAGTCTACGAGGCTTCAGAGAGTGCTTCAATCGTGTTTCCATGCATTTCCCCAGAGTAATGAAAGCAAGAGCTTCCACGCCTGTTTGTCTGTCTTCCCTTAAGGAAAAATTAAATTCTCACATCACAGGACTCCAGGAGCTGGGTCTTCCGGAACAACGCCAGGGAAGAAAAGTCACAGAAATACTTAACACCACCGCCGATACCTGCTGGTAGCTCAAAGGTCAGGAACCTGCACAGGAGCGACGGCGGGTGAGCGGGATCCTCATCCCCGGGACTGACGAGGGATGCAGAGGAACCAGCGCAGGCGAGCAGCGCCAGCACAGACCTGCATCTCCTGATGAGCCCAGTGAGAGCCAAGTTACAACAAAAAGACCTTTATTAACACCCCCCGGGGGCTCGGCAGGACGGGCTGAGGCATCGCAGACAGTTTGGGTACCTCGTACCCCCTGGTCTCACCAGGGACCCTCCTCCCCGCTTCACCCCGAGCATCCGCCGCTGCTCCTCGAGCTGCTGTTTCNCCCCTGAGCATCCGCCGCTGCTCCTCGAGCTGCTGTTTCACGAAATACCCCCCTGCATCTCACGTAGCTGCGAGGGGCAGAGAAGCAGGAGGAGACAGGGAGAGCAGGGGTGCCACTCGTCTGCTCGGTCAGCAGCCACGTGAGCTCCTCTCCTGCTCTGGTGGGTCCCAGACTCACATCTCTCCTCTCCCTGGTGTCACAGTGCACGTTGAGCTGGTCCTGGCCAACAAGCCCAGCATGCAGAGCGGAGTGAGCCAAACCATGGCCCTGCACGGAGGTGGCAACCTAAAAAAAAAGAGGGCCAAGCCACCCCACCCCATGAGAGCCCACTGCGAGGTGCTTGTCTCTGGATCACAGCA
>RSEF01000017.1:9639766-9676943 GCA_003993805.1 Himantopus leucocephalus
CGAGAGGTGCCAGGGGAGCAGCAAGGGGCTCCGTGCCATGCCCACACACAACCCTACCGACAGCAAGCGGGGGAGCGGACCCTGCCCCACAGCCTGCTCCCGAAGGTGGGTGCTGGGCCAGGCAGGACGGGGACCCCCTGCCAGCAGCGCTGTGCTACGCGGGGGCCTGATCCAGACCTCTCCCTGCAGGGGCAGCGGGCTCTTGCTTGGCACTGTCTGAGGACACGCATCCGCAGCCATGGGCCCTGGGCAAGGACACGCTCATCCCCCAAGTCACTTTTCCACTGCATCTCCCATCCAAGGTCTTGGCAGCTTCACGGATGCACGGACTAGCCCCAGCGCTGGCCCCACTCTGCTTGCGGCCGGGCAGTGGCACCGCTTGCTCTTAATAAAATAATAATAATAATAATAAAGATTAAAACCCAGAAAGAGAAGAAGCAACGGAACAACATGCTGTGTTTTGTTTGGCTTATTTGTTTTGCAACATTGGAGATTGACACTCATGAGTCTGCTCCTGTAATTGCTTGTGCTGATGAATCTGGATTGTTTAATTAGAGTCTGCGCATGGAGCTCATCGCTAATGGGTAATCATCAATTTGCTGCCAAGGATATCACTTCTTCCCCAAGAAACTTGTCTGTCTCTGAGTGCAGATAGTCCTCCCCATGGTGGGAACCATTGCTCTTTCAGAAGGGTTTGCTGGTCCTGTGCACAACTCCTTGGTGCCAAGAGCAGGAAAGGACCAAGCTCGTGCTTATCAGCTCCCTTAAAAGCAAAATAATCTATCACTAATTTAAAGTCTAGACTGACCACTGCTCTTGGCAGCTGGTACTGCCCTAAATACGTGGCTCACGAGACACCATGCACAACATGCACTGTACAAACACCCCAAATTTCAAGGGGTTTTGCTCTCCAGAGAACACAGTTGGCTTCTCCCTGGCGGCTGGGTGACGGTCCCCAGGGCCCGTGGTGCCACGGCCACCCTCACCCCCTCCCCGCAGGGAAATGCATGCGGTGCACTTACTGCGAGAAGGAGGAATCCACGCTGAAGTCCTCGGCGTGAGGCCTACAGAGCGAGAGCATCACAGGAGGTGAGGGAAACGTACAGCTGCTGGGCAGAAACTGGCGTGACAGCCGGAGCCGAGTGACAGGGAATGCCAGCGCCAGAGGGACAAACGGCTGCCCAAGTGCTTGGCCAGGGGTTGCACCGTGCCTGGGACGTGTCCGGGCTGAGGTCCCCAGGGTGGGGACGCTGATGACCTGGTGATGCTCTGGTGGCTTTGCCAATGTACGGCCTCTTTAAGGACTCAGCTCCACAGATTAAAAACATTTTTCAGGCTTTTTGTTGGTTTTTTTTTTTTTAAATAAGTCTCATAAACTGCATTCACTGCTCTGTCTCAAATCAGTGTCACACTTGCTGCAGAGAAATTAGATTTTGAAAGATGCTGGCTGGGGTGGTTTTAGGAACATGACATTGTGTTTCTCCTACACACACCTTCGGAGTTGATTTAACAGACACGGGTGATGACCAGAGAAGGGAAAACAAAATAAAGTAAAAGAACAGAAAGGAATGATGAGGGTCACGCAGCGGGGTCACGGCAGGGGGAGAAAGAACACAGAGATGTGCGGGAGTGGGTGGGAGGTGAAGGGACCGTGCTCGTGTACTGTACATCCCACAGACAGACAGACAGCAGCACAGCGCTAGGAAACAAAGCAATTGCAGCTGCAAAGACAAAAATTCCCTTTGCAAAATCAACACTCTCTTCAAGACATATCCATCCCTGCGGATGGCCGCAGGTCCCGGTCACCTGAGCTGGAGCCTTTCCCCGCCACCCAGTGTCCAGCATTGCCCTCTTTCCTGTCCTTATTTAATGTGAGTCTGGGCAATTCAGAACTATAACCAAAGCAAAGGGGGCAGCTGCAGCTCGTAAAGCTTTTTCTTTTATTTTCCTTTGTGCTTTATGAGTCCACAGGACTCCAGCATAGCTTGAACTAAATAAAGCAATAAATTCACATTTCAATTAAAGTGTGAGTCCAAAGGAAAGCTAATTCACCCCCCAGCTACACGGCACGCAGAGCAGCTTCCCTGCGACATGATTTAGTTTGCTACTACTCTTATTACCTGTGCGAAGGCTGCAGGGAGGAGCTCACCGCCCCGCAGCCGAAACGCCTGCAGAGCGTAGGCTGTGCCGACCAAAGCCACCAGCCCAGGTGACATCAACAGTGATGTCCCCCCACGTCAGACCCAGGAGACCCGCGGGAGATGCTCAACTTGGGTAAGATGCTCATCGTGGGAGAGATGCTCATCTTGGGAGAGATGCTGGGGGCCTCGAGGGGAGGGAGCCGGGGGAGCTGGCGCGGGGGCTGAAGACGTGCTCTGTCTAGACGAGAGGCTCCCACGCAGCCCCGCTTCCCACCGAGCAGGGTGGTGGTGAGCCCTCCCCGGGGAGCTGCTCGGGGAGCCACGGGGCAGGAGGTGCCGGAGGCTCCCACCGCTGCTCCGCAGGCTCAGCCCTGGCCGAGCCTCTGCCACGGGCAGCCCAGCACCCCCAGCCTGGGTTTGTGCCCCTGGGGCTGCACACCCAACCTTGCCCACAAATAACCCGCTTGCGAAAAGAAAGCTGTGGCCGTGCCGCCTTCCCCCCCTTGCCCTGCTAATTTTTGACTTGCTGCTGCGACCGTGGTGGAGCAGTCAGGCAGCTCGCACCCAGCTGGTCCCTCGTGCCATCTCTCCCAGCCATCACGAGCCCCGGGGTGCGTCCGTCAGCTACACCGTCCCTCGGCGCAGCCCTGGCATCTATTAATGACAGACAACCCAGACTTTCTCCAGCTGCAAACCAGAGGCAAGCGCAGCCTCGGGAAGGAGCCCAGCCGGCTCAGCCTCCCTCCTGCCAAATTGGATTATCCCACATTAGCAGCAGGGGCTGTTCAAGCCCCTCCACTCACGTTTGGTTTTGCGCAGGAGCCTTTTATGCCTCGCAGAGACATTTATGGGAAAGAAACAGCAAATGATTTGGTTTTCTCCTAATATACTGCCAGCTGGCAACTGGGAAGACTGTACGAACTGGGGCTTATTTCAGCTGCAGCTCTTCAAGGCAGAAGAACGTTCCTGAAAAACCAAACCGCAATGGCACGTATGATCACACAGCTCAGTGGGGTCCTGCAGACCCCGAAGGTCCGGTGTCACCGTGGGTCCCGGAGCACTGGGATGAGCTGGCACAATTCCCAAGACACCTTCCCCAGTCAGGCAAGCTCACAAGAAGGCACCACGAATAAAAGGGACCCCAAAGCGATGGACAGACCATAAATGCCCCCAGCTGTGTCTTTGCCCACTCTGGGCTGTGGTTAAAGCACGTGCAATAAAATAGTAACGAAAAGGTGCCCTTGGCTTCCAAATGAACGAACTCTGTCACGCCAATCACAGGGGAAAGAAGCGACCCTGGGACGTCACACTGAAACCTCTCCTTCCCACCAGGCACCCGAATTCTCATAAGTAGTCTAAATGATGGGAAAATATGGAAACAATTTTAAGAAACCTAAAAATCACTCCGATTCTTGTTTGAAAAACAGTTGTTTTCCAGAGCCCCAAAACTTTTAAAAAGTTTAAGCTTGGAGAGTTTGGTTTATTGTGGAAAAGCCACATTTTCTGCAGGGGGAAGGAAGGATGGACAGACCCATGGGATGCCCAGCACTGCCCAGTCCCGCTCCCCCCCGAAGCTCTCTGCCAGGCACCAGCCTCAAACGTGGGTGTCGTGCCTGGCTCCAGACAGCGAGAGAGCCCAGCGCCGCGCCGGCGCGAGCGGAGCTGCTAACCCAGCACCAGAGGGGCTGCGCAAGCATCCCCCCCTCCCTGCTCCTCACAAACTGTCCCCCAGCCACCGCGGACTCTGCAGTGTCACTTATCTGACGAGTAATCCCCGTTAACTGCTAGAGGGGGTTAGCTGAGCGGCAGAAACCCTTTTGTGCACGGTCTCCCTTGAAAGGAAAGAGTAGATTTACAATATACAGAACAAAGCCATTTAACTGAGTCAGAAAGGTTACACCAGCTTTCCATGTGTTTTAGACAATCTACTTTAAATTCACCTTTTTACTTCATCCAGGTCAGCCTCCCTGAGAACCCCCGTGCAGACAAACTTTGACTCATCTCATTCCTACCGTGGGAGGTAGCTGTGACACCGACAGCGAGCCCGACCCTCGCTCCCCTCCAGAGTCCAGGGGCCGGGACAGAAGTGCCGTACCGGGACAGGGAAAGCCGAGGCCCCTCGTCACGGCACTGCCAACCACTAAACCCCAACGCCGAGCTCCCGGCTGGGGCGAGCAGCACCTCCCGGAGAGAGGGGCAGAGCGGGGAAGGACGAGAGAAAGGAGAAGGGGGAAGAAACTTTGCTGCTACAGAGACAGCTCTGCCGTCGCATTTCAAGCTGCAGCCCCTTACAAAATGGAAGGGCTTTATTAGAAAGTGAAGAGACAATGGTGTATTTATTATTAGAACAAAAGCCACTAATAAACCTTGCTTATGTACAAGAGAGAGCAATCACCTGCCCACCCACGCTGTGCAGCAGCTCCTCGGCTGAGCAGCCACCTCTTCACCCCATCCTCCTCCTCAGCTCCGGCTCCGCACACCCCGGCAAAGGCAGCTCTGCTCCCCCGAGCTGGGCGAGGATGCGGGCAGCACCCCCGCGCCCCGCTCCCCCAGGGATTTGGGCTGCGGAACCCATCCCCTTCACTCTGGAGCGCGGAGGCAGCCGGCCCCGAGCCCCAGCTCTCCTCCCGGCTCTGCCAGGGCGCTGCGGGGTCGGGGGGGCATTTAGCTCATCCGTCTCATGCAGATAATTTGAGGTTAAATTCTTTCCCTGTGTCTAAAGTGCTCGGAGATGCTCAGATGGAGGAGAGAGCAGCAAAGCACGGCTCAGCTGAGCTCACACAGAGATCTGCTCCCTCCCAGCAAACTCCCCGCCAGCTCCGTGCCTTTGCCGCTGCCTCCTGATTTTTCTGGGAGGTATTTTGGTAAATGAAGGGTATTAAAAATTCACTTTTGGTCCTGCAGTTCCTGTCACTTTCAAGTAAAAAAAAATAATCCTGCCTTGACTAAAAGCCCCTGGAAGTTACAAAGACACAAGTAATGACCTGCCAACACCACGCTCAGCTTCAGGCTGCTTAATAACCACTTGCAAGGCTCAGAGGTGTTTCCAGACCGGGGGCTTTTAAAGGGCACTAAATCTGACGGCTCTCTCCTCTGGCTCTGAGACTTCGTCTCGAAACGCCTCCAAGACAGGGGCAAGGCAGGGGGGTTAAGATGAACCAAGCAAGGTAACTGCTTGGGAAGGCTTCCCGAAGCCGTGTTCATCCTCTAAGACATGAGATGCACCACGGTTCCTACCATATTGACAGTGAGAAACTCATCCCCGAAAATAGCCTGATGTGAGAAGGACAGATGGGAGGACGCAAAAAAAGAAAGTAAAGAGGGGGAGAAGGAACGAGCAAGAGGAAGGGGAAAGGGAGAGGAAGCCGCACGCGTCCTGCTCGCAGACACGTGCGAGAGGGGAGGGCACGCTCAGCGCCGGGGAAGGGCAGCCCACCCCCCCGGCTGCAGGACGGAGCAGGGACGACCCCAGGGAAGGGGCACCCGCTCCCAGTACACCCAGTCCGGAGGAAGCTCAGCAAGCTGTGCTGGCGGGCACCTGGAAAAGCCACTGCTGCAGGCACTCGTTGACAGCTGCCTGACGGCTGGAGAAGTGCCACCCGAACACCCCCACTGCCACCGGCAGCAAAGCGCGCCGTGCAGGCAGGCAGCACGCCGGCAGCGTGAGCGCAGCTGCCCCCTCCCCACCGAGCGGCACCTCCAGGGGCTCTTGTTTAATCACAGAGGTAGTTATTTCTTGGCGTTCCTCTGCAAAACCCACATCACAACTAAAATACATAAAGTTTAGAAACGAACAAGGTGCAGTGCCAAAACCGCAGCACTGCCCGCTGCAGCCAAACAAGCCGTTCCCAGCCCAACGCCCGGCAGCTCCCGGCGCTGCCAGCGATCACCTTCCAGAACGTTTTGGGTCTCCCAGAGGGGCACGAGCTGCCAAACCTGGGCACTGGGCTCTGCCCGCTGGGCAAAAAGGCCCTACAGATGCTGAGGCTGCTCTAACGCACACCTCCCCGCCTTTCCTAATGAGCTAAACGAGTCCCCGCGGTCCCGTCAAGCCTTGTGGCTTGCAGAGGAATGACTGTGCACGAGCTTGGAGGTGGGATGCGAGACCCCACTGTGCCGCAGTCCCGCACGACGCCGAGGGCCGGGCTGACAGCTGGTGCTTGCTCAGAGGGATGGCCATGCCCGGCATCCCGCTCTCACCGCGAGCAGGAAAGCCTCCACCGGAGGAGGAGGAACGTGCTAATCCCCACACCCTGATGGGACCTGATGGGAATGAGGGACCTAAAATAAACAGAGCAAAAGCCCAAGTGCGTGTTTCGAGTGTAGGCATCCTTAGGTTAGGCGCCTTGTCTGCATGTCAGCACGTATATAGGGCACCGAGATTTTCAGCGGCGCTGGCATCTCACCAGCGGCCGTGGGAGGAGAGCTCAGGGCTTCCAAAACTCAGCCTGCTCTCCTCAGGCGCCCGACTGCAGCGCTGCCAGCTCAGGGGTTAGCATCGCCCCGCACCCAGGGGGTGCAAACACTTTCTGCCGGAGTGTGCCTAGGGACAGTGATTTGAGGGATGGGGACCACAAATATGGGACCAGTCACCGAAACACATCTGAAACCTGCAGGAGGGAGCTCAGAGCTGAGCCCCAGCCGGGACACGGTGATGTGGGTCTTGTCCCCGCACAGAGGAGTGGGTACGAAGCGGGGAGGATGAGCAGAGCTCAGGGGCTGCCCCAGAACAGCTCTGGGATGAACGCAAGAAACAGCCCAGCTCAAGCCCCCATGCTGCAGCCCGGGATGAAATCTCTGGCTGTGTTTACGAACGGCTCTGTTGAGTGCGAAGGATACCAGCTGTCAGCTCGCTGCGCCGGCAGCCGGGATCCGGGATCGCTTCCTGTTCATCGGGATCAGGCAGCACGTTTGCATATTGCCCTTGCAACGGAGTTCAGCAGTTGAGCACCCCGCCTGTTTTTGCAGTGGTCCTACACTGAAAACACGCTCAGCATCACAGAGCAATGCCCGCTGCTAGGTGGGAAAGAAATGCCCAGGTTAAACGGCACGCGAGCAGTGCCACCCCCGCAGAGCCGTCTGATGCTGCCTGGAAGAACAACCCAAGGAAACTAACTACACCCGAGGCTGCAAGGAGAGGAGATGCTCAGCGGGCACCTTCCCATGAGGATGCTGGGCACGGACAAGCCCGCAGTTTGGTTACTGCCGGGGGAAGGCTCGGAGATGCCACGCTCCAGTCTGGGCAACCGTGGCAGAGCATCAGCACCTTGTCAGCAAAGAGCCGTGCGGCACAGCAAACCCTGACGTGGGCTCAGTGCTCTCCGTACAGAGATACCCACCGCCAGAAATACGTCCCCACGAGGGGCTGCCCAGTCCAGCCGGAGGGAAAGCGGATCAAGGCCAAAGCACCTCGTAAGCAAAACCCTCTGGAACCCCCAGGTCTCTTTCAGGTCTTCTCCGCAAAGGCTCCCGCAGGGACCTTGCCCACAGCGATGCCGGTTCCTGCCCGCCCTGGCGACACGCGGCAGCACTGCCTTCACAAAGCGGCACAGACAGTCCCGGCTCAGAGAGGAGAAGTGAGGTCTGGCACAGACGCAGAACTCCTCCCACATCCAAACCATCCCAATACCCCCTGGCTCAGCATTTCTCAATTTCTTGCACAAATCCTGCTCGAGGACAGGAGCTTCAGCCCTTCCAGCGGAGAACAGCCCTGGCAAAGCAGGGCTCGGAGGTGGCCGGGCACAGCCCAGCACGGACCCTGCGGCACAGCCCACCCAAGGGAGCTCCTTTTGGGGCACTCAGCAGGCAGCCGAGAGAGCAGTGGCAGAAGAACCAAGGCTGGACCATGCGTGCTGGCAGGAGTTGGTGGGGGCAAACCCCGCTCAGGGGAAGTCCCTGCCCACCCCGCCACAGCCTTTCTCCTGTGCAAAAACACCTCACCGAAAGCTGAAGTGGCAAACCAGCATGTGTTCTTCACTGAGGACGCCTCTGAAAGGTCTTTGTTGAAAAAGGCTTTTGTTAAAGAAAAATAAACCAGCTGTTGATTTATTGTCCCCCCAGGAGGGGATTCAGCAACATGGCACAATGACAGTTCGACAGCAGAGGAATTGCACCCCGGCACTTGCTGCCATGATCGGCTACAGAGACTGTCACTGGGAAACCTGGCTGCTAGGACAGAGAGGTTGTAATGGTTTCAATGGCCAGACTGGACCTTTCCACTGGGTCTGCTTGTGCATGAGCGTCAGGTAATGAAAACTCATTTCATGAGATCTGTTTGTTACCGCCTGGCTGCCCCTTGGGGGAACAAACATCAATTGGTCAGAAATTACATTTTCAGACACTTTTGGGTGACTTTCTTACTCTCCAAAGTGCTTTACCTCCAGGAAACGTTGCATTAAACTCGTCCTAGCAGAGTGCTGCTATTTCTCACGGAGTAGACTCCAGCCACCTTGTTGACTGTAACATGGCTGAAGCAAAGTCCCATTTATTCCTGCCAAAAATATCTCGAACCAAGAGATGAGGCGAGGCTGCGGGAGGTGGGACTGTGCGGTCTGAAGGAGAGAAAGGGGGGGAAGGATCTAATCGCTGCCCTTGGCTACCTGACGGATGAGGTGTAGCCCGCCGTCTCTCAGATGCACACAGTAAAAGGACAAGAGGGAACCGGCAGAAGATGCAGCAAGGGAAAAAGTATTCATCCTGAGAGCGATCAAGCCCTGAACCAGGCACCCAGAGAAGCTGAGAAATCTCCAGCCTGGGAGATGTTCAAAACTCAGCAGGGCTGGTCCCGAGCCAGCTGAGCCAACGTTACAGTCAGCCCAGCTTTGAGAAGGGGTTGGATCAGAGCCCTCCAGAGGTCCTCTCCAACCTCAACTCTTCTGCAATGCTAATGTTCTTCCCCAAACCTCAGCAGTTCAGATTTCGGCTATCGGCAGCTCAGCAAACGCGACTCAAAGAGGCGAGGGTGGAAACGTGGGTCAGGGAGGGGACACGCAGCACTGCCAGCCTCTGGCGCTCCCAGGGCTCAGGGCAGGACTTCAAAACCAGATACCTTAAGGGTATGTTTGCAATCCCTTAAGAGTATCAGCTTGCCCCAGGACGGGTAGTGGTCAGAGTTTCCCCTACTTCCAGCAGTGCTGCATAAGCAGGACATGATTATCTTGTAAAAATGTTTGTTTGTGTTTTCAAACCCACATCTCCGGTGTCACAGAGAGATCACCAGCCCATGTAATCGGATCCAAATACAGATATTTACACGTCCTCATGCCTGCCAGCAGCTTCCTCCCAAACACAGAGCCGCTCGCACAGCACAGCATTTGGCTTTTCTGTGACTTTGTTCCCTATCACACCTTTCTCTTTCAAATTCCCCCCCAACACAATCCATACGGGACCAACCTGCCTCAGGAAAAGCCCAGCTCCTAGGGGAAAGACTCAACCTTTCACGGCTTGCTCCAGCCACACGATTGCTGCGTGCCGGGAGAGTTTCAGTGCGCAGGCAGCAGGTCTGGCAGCAGAGCCTGCCCTCCCCGGAGCGGCCGGGAGGCTGCCCTGGTTGTATCCCCTTCTCAGAGCAGCCCCTGATGCGCAGAAGTAGCTCTGAGCATCTGCAGTGGGAGCTACTTCCACAGGAGCAGCCTGGGCTGGTCCCATCCCACCCACAGCTCCCCACCTGCAGGAAAGCGTCCCCGTCCTGGATGCCCAGGGCCAGCCCTAAGCTCCCCTTTGGGCCTCCAGGTGTGGAACAATGCATGGGTGTGGAGTGGTTTCTCTTCAGATGAATTCAAATCCTTCCCCCCTGTTTTGACTGAGAATCCCTAAAAGCTTTGAGATGCTGCAATGACTAAGAGACAGAGTAAGGAGGTAAATAAAGTAGGTGAGAATAAACTTCACTGGCTTCAGTCGTCTAGAGAATTCATTTGCATCCCTGAGAACATCCTGTAACAGCACCTTCTTCCACCATCACCTGGTAATTTCACTCCCAACTCCCAGGGACAATTGTCGCTGCTAACTTGATAACGCTGCTTGTGTCTGGCTTTGGAGGAGACGAAGCATCTCAAACACGCTATTCATCATTTCTGAAGCAATCTTCCTGCCTTTGTTGCTTGCATACTCAGTGAAAGAGAAGTGCACAAATCTTAATCTTAATTGCCAACTCAATTGTTGGGAAGCAGCACACAGAGAAGCAGGAAAGCCCAGCAGTCGGAATTCAGACAGTGGAAGCGGCGGCTTGCAGGGCTCTGCCCACTGCCAGAGGAGTGCAAAAGTGTTGCCATGAACTTCTCTACCTCTCAGCAGCCTCAGTTCCTTACAAGACTGCAGCAAAACACTTGAAATTCCAGTGAAACCCAGGGAATTGTGTTCTGCAGGCTTGGCCTTCTGGCAAGGGTCCACTAAAATGCTGTAGCTATGCACTTTCTGGAACTGTTCCCCCTGTACCCCCCAGATCCAATGATGACTTGCAGCATCCCTCCTTTGTGCCATGGTCCCCCACAAGAGACAAGGAGGGTCAGCCCTGGGATGAAGGTTTGGCCCCCTGGTACTGGGCAGGAACCCGCCAAGCCCCTGAGCACAGGAGAGAAGTTCCTCTTGCATGTTTTATCACAGCTGATTAGCTGCGGTTGGGATGAGTTTGTAAGAGTCTCCCAGTTGCAAGCATGAGTCTTTTTCTAGCCCCAGTGCATCTGGATTTGAACACTGGCACTGTTATGAGGGTACATCAACAGTACCTGAAAGGACACAGAGAGGAAGCAAGCTCACTCCAAAGGCTTTGCCAACAGTAGTGTGCAGGACCTGCCTTCAGAGATGTAGGTACCCCCAGAACAGGTCCAGCTTTGATGTCTTTTTGGAGCAATGAAAGCAAGACACAAAACCAGAGCAAAAGCAGTCTGATCAACACTGGGAGCAGATTCAGATTGCTTGTCAAAACGTGCTGAGACCACACAAGCTTCAGGGATTCGGTTCCAATGCGCCCACACAAACGTGTGAGCCCTTGCCTCACGAAGTCAGAAAGCAACGACCCACGGGATCCAAGTGTCTGCTCACCAGAGAACCAGCATCAGTGCCATCTGGAGAGTTGACACACCACACACCAGACCGAGACATGCACTCTCAGTTCCGCAACTACGCCAGGACTCTGCCTCCCAGACCTGGAGACTAAAGCATGTGCCCAGCACAGCTCGGCACCGGCGGAACGACCACGCCAACGCTCCTGCCCTGCTCCCGCAACGCACACCTCCCTCCTCGGCTTCCCCAGTGGGGACCACATCTGCTAATCCTGGCTTGTTGCCATCTTCCCCCCAGCTCACCAGTGAGATACACCAAGATACCGAAGCTGAGGCATTCGTTCCTTCCAATCTAAAGCCAAACAAGTAAAATTCACCATGAGCAGAAGCTTTCCTACGGTGCCCATTTGCACTGGAAACTGGAGCTAGAAGCAGCACCAAATTACATCCCAGAAGATATACAGTACACAATCACAGGTGAGGCAATTTTTGCCGAGAAGGCAGGCAGCATGGATGGGCTGAAAGGCTGAATAGATGGGGAAAAAATGAAACAGAAAATGGAATGAACAGAACAAGAACTGAATTACTGACATACGCATCCTCATCATAACTAGGGGACCTGGCTTCTTCTGAAACACTGTAATCCAAGTGCAATGTAAAGCATTTTTATCCTTCTGAAAAACAGCTCATTTCTTTCTGTACACATCAGCTGTGTGCTTGCAGAAAGAGGCTGCAGCATTTTGTGTGGTAGCTTCTTTTTTTTTTTTTTGCAGTTACAAATAAATTATTCTTCAGATGGGAGATCGAGCATCTCTTCTTCCATGCAAACATGGTGCTTATGTACAGTGCATACTGTGGTGTTAGCAGTGTAAATAAGCTTCAGTCTTATACTGCACAGATAAGGCGCAGTGCAAGTTAGCAGTGTTGTGTGGCAGCCCCACAGTCTCAGGGCTGCCATTCAGACATGCTTTTGGCATACAAAAAAACAAGAAGCGATCATAAAAAATTTAAAGGAACTGGCTTTCTTCTGCCCCAGCTACCTATTTCATAACACAACTTTGGAGCTGGTGTGGCTCTTTAACATAGCTATCGGAAGGATTTGATCCACCACCCCTCCAGCCCGTGGTGGCACTAATCCTTTCCCTCTCATTTAAAAGATAAAAGGTGCTGCCTCCCCCACCCACAAAGCCCCACGCACCACTGCAGTCCTGCAATACCTTTGTCCGACATCACTCCCCATGGATCCCATCCTCCGAGCCGGTAACAAGGGGCTCACCCCATGGACATCTTCTGTCTTCGCTGGTGGGACAGTTTTTACATGGGAATTGCTCTCTGAAGGGGAATTCTTCAGCTTGGCTCTCGCCATCCTGTGAGCTTTGGCTGCCTCTGTGACTTCCTCCTCTTTCCCCCCTGAACTCTCTCATACATAGCAATCCTCACCGCATTCAGTTTAGAGCTGTCGGCACGTACCATCTCCTTCCTTCTTCTCTCTCCCCACTCACGGCCGCTCAGTGGAACAATCCTGCCCTGTACATTTATTTTGGTAGTGAGGGGAGTCAAGGCAAACTCTCTGGCCTTGCTGCTGCAATGAATTTGGTGCAAAACAACTGAGAAAACATCCACAATGCAGAAATCTCTGAAATGCTTTGTTCAGTAAATAATGTAATTGCCTTGGCGGCCCCCTTTAAAAAAATGATTGCATTGCTCTTATCACCACAAGCAGGGCAGGGGCTGAGGGATTATTTTTTCCCCATCCCTGTTTTTCAGTAGCAACGTGAGGGGGAGGAAGCTATTTTATCTTATTCCTCTGTGTAAAGAGCAGTGTGTGGACTGCATGCCAGGGAATAGACTCAGCGTGCTTGGCTCACAGACACAAAGCAGCAGAGCAAGGTCCCCTCCTAAACACACCCGCTGTGAACTGAGCAGAGAGGAATTCACTGCTGCTTCCCTTGGAGCTACCAGCGGCCACAGGGGCTCAATCACTGCTCACCTGCCCAGGCTAAAACAGCACCCGCAGAGGCACACGCCACCTGTCCCAGAACAACCCAGTTGTCCCTCTTCAGGTGAGAACAAAAGCTGCTGCTCCTTGAACGCGCTCGGCATCGATTTCTCATGGTGTCAAACAGAAAAGGGAATTCACTGTGGCCAGGGGATAAACCTGTGAGTTCCCCCAGTGTGCGGGTGGCACTGGAAAGAGGGGGAGGAGAGGAGGCGGGGTGTGCATCCCGCCCTGTTTTGGAGATGCCAGCGGTTCACAGCTGCTCCTGCTCGTGCTCGATGGCAGCCCTCAGCACACAGCACCTTCAGGTGGCCCATGAGGGGCTCAGCACCACGGACAGCGGCGGCACGGCACCGCCCCACGGCACCACCCCACGGCACCGCCCCACGGCGCGCCAACACCACCCCATGACATACCAACATTACCCCACTGCATGCCAACACCACCCTACGGCATGCCAACATCACCCCACGGCATGCCAACGTCACCCCATGACATGCCAACATTACCCCACTGCATGCCAACACCACTCCACAGCATGCCAACACCACCCCATGGCATGACAACACCACCCCATGCCATGACAACACCATCCCATGGCATGACAACACCACCCCATGGCATGACAACACCATCCCATGGCATGACAACACTACCTCACTGCATGCCAACACCATCCCATGGCATGCCAACATCAGCCTACAACATGCCAACACCACCCCACAGCATCCCAACACCACCCCATGGCATGCCAACACCTCCCCATGGCACGCCAACACCGCGCACTAACGTCACCCCACGGCGCACCGATTTTGCCCCACGGCATTCCAATGCTGCTCCACTGCACACCAGTGTTGCATGGCAATGCTGCCCCACTGCATACTTTAAATAAAGACTAAATTCACTGACTGGTCACCAGCAAGACACCGTGACATGAAAAGCCCATGCAAATGATTAAAGTCCACGATAGGATTTCTTTAACATTGTGTACAAAGACTCAATGTATTGATAGCTGCAATGGTCTTCCCAAAGCCTGAGAAAGGTCGGCTGTGGGAGGGCTGGCTTTGAGGTAAGAAGCTGCCCTGAAATGGGAAACCTGGGATCCAAAGTACTTCACTTTCAGAATGAAAAGCTGACATTTTCCTCTGGCAGCAGCTGTGTGCCCTAACCACACTGCACACTTCCACACCTGCCCCCGAGGCTATCGGAGCACCCGGCACCACCGTCCTGCACCAAACTCTGGGAAGAAAAGGCCGATCCTTTCCTTACTCTCTCCCTTAGCAGTGAACTGTCAGGCATGAGCTCTGCTTGCTGTTCTTCCCCCCAAGGTTGGTACCTAAAGGCGACTTACCCCATGACACAAAGGCAATTCCTGGCTGATCTGGGAAGAGAAATCAAGTCCCTGTTTCCTGTTAACCAAACCCTTGTTTCCCTACTTAGAGTATTATTTCTTAATGGGATTTCACCATAAGCATTTTGAAATGTAAAATGGATAAAAACCCACAGCCCATTTACTAATGTGCCAGCTTTCAGCATACATTTAATTTCTCCTTTTGCCTCAAAATGATTCATTAGCTCAATGCATTCATTTTCTAACAGAGTCATTCCTTTCTGCTTCATGGTTTGTTTCAGCCTCATCTTGAACTTACTGCTCCGTATCTGTTTACTTCAGGATGTCGTTCTCAAGTCCCGAATATAATTCCTGCTGTTAGCCCGCTGGACTGGACTGCGCCCACCTCAGAGCCTGATGAATCCTCCTGGACAACAGGAGTCGCTGGGACTGGGGCAATCAGGTCTCTCTTCTAGGGAGCTATTCGCAAATTCTACATTGCATTGTATTCCTAATTCCAGAAGAACATTAATTTCAGAATTGAGGTTTGATGTGAAAAGTGGTTTATGCTTAAATTATAATCTCAGCACTAATGCCATCAAGCAGCAGTGCTGAATGGAAGAGGTATTAGGGAAAGACCTGGGGAATTGTAACAGAAAATGGAAATTCTCCTGTCATACTTTTGCTGTATAGAAGGTGACAAAAAACACATCAAAGAACCTTTTGAGAAACTTGGTTCCCGCTTGCGGGAACCTCTACATGAAGACGCCTTTTCTGTTAAGCACTTAAACACAAACCAAAACACAAACAGCAGAAGGGAGGGGGGTGATCCAATGCAGGGTCACGAGAAACTGCAGACAGAGCTGCTTGTTTGAATAGCCATTTCCCTTCCACGGCAGAAAAGAGGTCGCCTGACACTGAGGACAACCTCTCCGAGGCTGCGTAATCCCACAGAGCTACCCAGACTGCTCAGATCTGCACTGGGCTGCTGAAGCAAATCCTTTGCTGTAGTTCTGTCAAAAAATATTCCTCTCTCTGGCAACGCAATGTGTTCCACTCTTCACCTACAGACCTACAGCCCTGGCAGCTTCTCTCCTCCCAGACAGGCACCGAGCACTGTCCTGTCAGTAAGAGCAGTTGAAGGAGGAGGAGAAAGGCAGGAACTCGGAGCAAAGGCAGCCCGGAGCTCTCTGGGTCACTGAGCCACCAGCGATGAAGGAAAAGCGCCCTGGTCCTCTCCGCTGGGAGACGGGAAGCCAGGGCACCGATGAGAAAAAAGGAAAAATAAAAGTACTTAAGTGCTGGGCTGTCGGTGGAGTACGTCGCTGTCTGTCAAAGGCTGAAGGATCACACTGAATGGATAAAGCAGCTTTCCTGTAACTCAGAAAGCGAAGGGCTGTTCCTTAGGAAAAGACATTTAAGACTGACTGCAGGTCCCCTGTGCTGGTGATGCCTGTGTACGGCTGCTATACGCTTACCCAGAACCCAAATACCGCAACAGGCAAAATGCATCACTCCACCTCCAGAACGCTCATTCTTGCCGGGAACCTGCACGTTCCTAGAAAGAGCCATGGCTGAAAACGTAACCTGAAGTACAGCTCGGCGAGTCTGCTCTGCAGGGACACGTTGTCTGTGTTTCCACCCATGGCGTACAAGGGTAAGCTACACAGCAAACACCTTGTTTGTACAGTGCATTCTCCAAGGGAATCCAGGAATGAAAATCAACAAAACACAATCCTGGTAACATCCAAGTCCGAATAAGAATTCCTCTGGTCCAGAAATATTTTCCCGGCTAACCGAATGCCAACCATCTGACCGTAAGCCAGGAAATCAATGTATAATTTTAGTTTGAGAGCCCATTAAAAACTGCTGATTTCTCATTTCAGCGTCTGCATTATGCAGAGACCACTGCTGCGCCGGGGGCTGGAGGGATGGCTGGGAATTGCTGAGCAGCAGTTGCAGTGGTAATAATATTTCTGGAAATAAGATTTAGAAAGAAGTAGATTTTTCATTATTCTTAATTGAATCCGCAGCAACTGCATTGTTAAATATTCTCCTTTTATCTAGGTAGCTTTCCATCCCAACTGCCAAAACTCCTCTCCTGCACCTATTCAACTTATTATTAATAACGCATGACCTAGCCCACTAAAGCTAGTTGATGAAACAAGAAGGGGCTGCGTTTTTTTCAAATTCTTCTGGCAAACAAACCTGTTATGTTGAGACACAGCCCAGAAGTGTTAGCGTGCAAAGCCTCCTGTAAGAAAAGCCGGTTTAATACCTTTAAAAATCTTGACAAGTCACCCTGAAAGGCATTGACTATGTAAAGATACTTCCAACGAGCACAAGAGGTTCCTTGGGTAGGAGAGCACATTTCGCTAGGAAACATCTGCGCTCACGATCACATCACCATCTCACGAGAGACTTTATCAGCCACCGCAGAGCTGCTGGAGGGGCTGCGTTCATACAAATACAGCGATAATTCAGGGGACCTTGAGCTGGAAAGTCATTAAGGCTCATTATCATTTCTCTAGCGAATCCCCCAGTTCTATGAACCCACTGGAGAGCTGCTCAAGGAAAATCACCTTTCCATGGGGCTACGGCCCGACTGTCGAGGAGCAGCGCCCCGCACAGTCCCTCCGGGGGCTCCTCCGCGGGCTGGTGTCTGTTTGTGCTGCCTTTCCAGGGCAGTCCTGACCTCCCTTTACTTAATAACTCCAAGGAAAAGCAAGGCCCTACGCAATTTTATTACCACCACAAACACTTCCTATATTTCAAGACCCCAACAAATGTAATAACATGACATTAATGGCTTAATAAACTTCAGAGCACTACTAATACTTCGACAAAGGTTACAAACCCCTCTGAGCCAACCATTCACCGAAGTGTTTTTCAAGAAGCGCACATGCACCAGTTTTGCCCTTTCGTCGCCGGGGAATGCCCTACATTGTCACCAGGCGTTTTGCAAAATAGCTTTTCAGAAGCTGCCAACGTTTCGAGGCTGCCAAGGCTCGCGCACAGTCCTGCAAAAACAACTCCACGCCCCACCGCGAGGCTTCTGCAACCGGGCTTGCACCCAGCCGCATAAAGCCGCGTTGTTTAAGCACCGGCAGAAGCACCCCTCTTCAACAGAGTTGGCTGGAAATGTCAGTATTTTTGAGGAAATGTAAAGCTATTTTTTTTTTCTGTTTAGTAATTGTTCTCTTTTCCAATGGGACGTTAAAATCACAGAAGATGGAGCTTCTGCTTCCTCACTAGAGTATTTTTTCCTCTGGCATTTGTTTCAGTTAAAATAACAAATTTGTCAAACAGAAAAAAATGCAAAAAAAAAAAATGTTGTTGTTCCATCCTCTTTCTTTGCGTAGGACTTGGCCCTTCCATCTCCATGGGGTGCCAACACTGTGCCTCCACACAGGGACGTGTTGGGAGCACATGGATACCCTCAGAGACCCCAAAGACCCCCAGGAGCCCCTCGCCTGCTCCCCTGAACAGCACACCACGCACAAGACCGGCCCAAGTAACTCTTCTCCAAACAAGACAGGTCCTTCTGCCCATGTTTTTGACTATCAATCAGGAGTTGCAGTTAGTGAGAGGGTTGAATCCTAAGAGTTTCAGTTCATTTTACAGTCAAAAATACGATACCAATACATTGAGTGCTTCAGACTGCAGAGATATTGGAATATCCAGGAGATGCTTGGGAGACCTCTCTGGACAGCAAGGATGTGTGTATTTATTAATAAAAGTGCTTAGAAAATACTGCTTGTATTGATCCAGAGTCAATTTAAAATCTTCTCTCCATTTTCTTTCCATTAGCCTGGGAAGGAAGGTCTTCTCTGGCACGTGGCCACCAGCATGGGAACAGGACCTCAGCACTCAGCTGCTGTGGGGAGCCAGCAGATCTTTCTCGGAGATGAGTGTGCAATGAAAATCAGGGTTTTAAAAACACAGATGATCAAATCCTTCCTGAAAGGTGCTGGGGGAAAACCAGGGATGGATGGTGGCTCCTACCTGCTGTTCACAGAGACGTGCATGCAGGTAACCTCGGGCTTCCCAGAGGCTGCTCCCCACCGGAGAGATGTGGATCCCCCGAGCGGCCGGGGGCCCAGCGCGGCCAGACCGCTGCCCCATGCCAGGTTAGGGCCCGGCAAGTCCATAGCAGCAATCTGCAACTCAAAATACTTGCAAACATGGTCTGCATTTCAACTCCTGCAGATCTGATGGATCGCAGCTCCTGCCTTCCCCTCTCCTGCGGTGCCTGCGAGCAGAGGTGCTCAGCAGCACACTGCCAGCAACAACGGGAGGATTTCCCAGGACTTCAGTTTTCTATGAGGTGAATCCATGCCTTGGCATCTCCACAAACAGAACCAGTAATGGGCTGTAAGCAGCGCGGCAGAGACACGAGAAAGCATCTCAGTGACTCTCCCACCTGCGTTCACGGTGCACAGAGGCATTATCATTCACCATGTGCGTTCCCGTGACACCGAGAGGTCCCAGCCAAAACAAGCCTCTCTTTCCCTGGGCTCAGCACGAGAACCCAGCCCTTTTCCCCTGCAAGCCTGCAGTCTGAAGAGGGCCAAGATGCAAGAGGGGGATGTAGAGCAGGACAGAGAAGGAGGGAAAAAAGCCCAACCATCAGCGACTTCACAGGAGCTTGTAAGAGGTTACGGCCTCCGAGCTCTCCAGCTAAGAAATCAGAAACAGCAATTATTGCAGCGTCATTTCTCCACGCACTACGCGGAGCACACCAAGACCCAGGGGACATTCAGGAGTTGGGAGAGTCTTCCCAAGCAACGGGGCTTTGAGCGGCTGGAGGGGCGAAGCGCAGCAGGAGCAATACGCACGGGGACTGGGGCAACAGCAGCTCTGCCCAGCGCCGCCTCACCAAGCTCTAGGGCACCAGCAAGTAAACACTGTGCCCTGTCTTGCATTTATTTTCACTGATTTCTGTTGCCTCTGCACGCTGCCTTGGCAGGGTTAATGCCTTTGCACCACAGGCACTGACGAGTTCCCCGAGAAGCCGTCAGATGGATCTACACCACTGTGAGTTCTCCTTTGTATCTGGGACTCTTTCCCGATGTTTGTCTTTAAAAAGCAACACCATTCATATGAAAAGTTGATTAACTCCACTTGTTATAATTATTCTCACAAATAAAATCCAGCTATTCGCCCCCCTGTGAATACGGGGGATAATGGTCCTTCCCCTTCTCGGTAAAGCATTTCAGTTCCAGGGGCGAGAAGCTCTGTACCAAGCGCTAAGTGTTATTATTAAACTGTCATTAAAAGCATTTCAGGAAAAGTTCACAAACTGCAGGGATTTCTGCCGTCGCAGTGGCTGGTGGGGACGGCAATTGGGCTGAGCGGTTACTGCCAAAACCACAACCGCACTGAAGTCCCGTCTCCATTCAGGAGTCTGATTTTCTGCAGTCAATGCCTCCACCGCAGCTACCTCCACCTTTGGAAGGGTGTCACCTCCCAGGATCTCCCTGCCGCACCGCCCCGTGGGGCCATCTCCCACCATGGTGGGCCTGGGGGGCTGCTCCATCCCCACTGCGCTTCTGGAGGGTGCTCGGCACCGCGGCAAACCAAAGAAACCCAACAGGAGAGAGCCTGGAGCAGGGGAACACCGATATTCACCAACACCATCACACAGCTGCGGAAATCTTTGGCCAACCGGTGCCGCACCAGACACCAGGCACTCGAAGGCGCCTGAAAGATTTGCATGACACAGGCAGAAATTAACTGGCTGGGTTTTATTCCCTCGCTTCCCCTATTTAGTCTTGGCAGCTGAATCAGGCAACGGCACCTGGCAGCAGCTCACTGCCTCGCGCAGCGTCTCCGCAGCACAGTTTGGGAGACTTCACTAATAAACCGGAGCACTGGAGTTTCAGGGAAGAAGGAACATTTTAGAAAACATGGAGGAGGGCATATTTAGCAGCAGCAAGAGAGCTGGAAACAGAAGGAAGCCTTTGAAGAGCTGGGCTGATGGAAAGAGATGGAAAAATTATGTAAAATAAGAAAATACATACAGAGCTGGCAGGCAGGCTGCGAGCCCAGAGGGGGACGGTGTGTCTGATAGTAGAAGAGCCTTTGATTTCTCTCCTATTCTCCGAGTTCTCTGCATTAACACTTCAAATGTTAACAATTTCAAAATGTTAGCGCTCAGGAGGGGGGAAAGCATCATCTCCCTTACAGACCCACGACTTCAGCAACTGCCCAGTAATAGGCAGTCGTGCCCTGCGGCTTCCCCCCTGCCCGATGCACCAAGCAGCGCCCGCGCCAGCCCCGGCACCCCGCTGCTCCGACTGCCGAGAGGCTCGGCTGGTCCCCCCACGGCTACACACTGGCCCCCACGGGTGGACTCGCTAGCCCGGAGGGGGACGGCAGGTCCCCTCCACCGAGTGACTCTCCAACTACCCGGAGAGTTGGCGAGAGCCATTATGTAAGTGCGACGCAAGAGCCTCGCGCGCTGAATCCCAGAACTGTCATCGCAGCCTTTGCAAACCCATTTTTACCTCTCTAAGTGTGGCTCATCAGCGACGAACATGAAAGCTGCAAACCCAGTATGTTAACTTGGGACTGCTTAGCAGGGAGAAGAAGAAATAGAGCAGACTCGAGCAGATGCTGAACAAATATCCCCACAAAGCCACCGTACCTCCGACAACGGTTTCCTATTTCTATGGTGCATTTTACATGCGTACAAGCAGAGCAATGAGACCCTGAAGCTTTACAGTGATTTGTAATCTCTTCCCACTTCTTCTTAACAAAGTTGATGACAGGTTAGAATGGCCGGAGGAAAAAGGGAAGGTATCTGTATACCTGTCACAGCGGCTCAAGCCAGTGAGGAAATTAAAAGCCCCGGGGTAAAAATCTAAATATATATCTGCAAGGGAAGCACGAAAAGTCTCCAGCCAGAGCACGGTAATCAGGCACGGCCGAGTCACTTTTCCAGGTGAGTACATAACGGGGTCACTATCCACTTCCCAAGATTTAATGAGCCCAGCGCCGGGGTCCTCACCCAGGCAGAGCTGGCAGCCTGCGCCGGCGGGGACGGGCAGCGCTTTCCAGAGCGTGAGTCAGCCCCGGCTCTGTGCGGGGAGGCAGAGCAATGCGGCGAGCAGAGAGGCAGGCAGCGATGCTCCGAGAAGGTGGCAGGGCAGGACCCAAGCCCAGCCAGGAGGAGCAGGGGCTCCTGGGCTCCCCCAGGCCCAGGGGCTGGCAGAGCTCTGCGCCAGGCTGGGTGACCGCCCTCCACGGCCGTTCACTGCAATTTGCTGCCTCCCGGCAGTAACGATCTTTGCACTATAAATGTTTATGACTCTAAGCATTTGTGCAGTATTTTTCCGCCGGGAATCTGAAAACACCTTGTAAACACCCCTGGGTACTGCTCAGGACAGCCGCAGGAGCAGCGGGGAGGAGAGGGCTCCGCGCCCGAGCTGTCGGTCAGGAGGAGGCAATAAACCCTCATCGCGTGGCATAATTACCGTGGCAGTTCTGTAACCTCCCTCCAGCCTTTCCAAGGGTCCCAGCCCTGCGGCTCCCCTCCAAGGCCAAGACTTTCCCCTGGCTCCCCTCCTGCAGGTGCCTGAGCCAAGACGCGGAGGAAGGAGAGGGATGCTCCGAGCATCCCTGGCCAGCGGCTAAGGGCAGGACGGCCACAGCAGCGCGCCCACCCCCAGCTCCTGCCGTACGCCGTCCAACAACACTCCACTCCGGGGGACACCCTGCTCCCCCGGCACTCACCCCGGCTTTTCCCAGGGGATGCGACAGGCAGCAAGAGCTGAGAAGGCACCTTGTGCCTCCCCACGCAGCCTTCGCCAGCCCTTCCAGCGCTCGCTATTTCCAGCCCAGCAGCAAAGTGCCTTCAGGAGCCGGTGACGCTCCGGATGGAGACACACTACGGCGGTTAATGAGGCGGGAGCACAGGCGGCTCGCTCGCTGCTGCACAACACCTCGCAGAGCTCCCCGGCAGAGCTCGCCAGGAAGCGATTTCACAGAGGCTTTCAAAATGCCAAAGTGATTCCTACTTTGCAGTTCTAAAGGACTCGGAGCCTTTTCTCCATGACACTTTTGTGGCAACTTTGTTACTTAAGTATTAAAATTCTAATGCAATTCTCTGTTAAACTGCAAAACAGTGTTTACTTATTAAATGGCTCTAAGAGTTTCTGCTTAAAATGTGGAGAATTTTAGCATCTAAAAACCTTCTTAAAACTCTTTTTTTCTTTGATTTTTTTGTTTGCTTTTAAAAGGATGAATCTTCCAAGGAGAAACTCAGGCTTTGGGGCTTTCCATCAGCTCTGCCAATTTTGCCTCACGGTAATAAAATTTTCTTCCCTCCCCAGGGTCGCTGGATCATGCTAGGTACCATTTGCCATACATTTTCCGTTTCTGACACCATTCATTTTGTAATACATTACATAAGACAGAGAAAATGGCAAGTCCGTATAAAGAGAAATTCACAACGTGCCGCAGAAATGAGGCATGAACTCCGTGGAGTCTATGACAGCCTCATCGTGGTGTGTGGGAAGGACTAGAACAAGGGGTTGTGCCAGACCATTGATCTTCAAGTACGTTTCTTATTTTAACTTCAATGAGAAAAAATTTGCTTACCAGTCAATAACGTGCTGTAGCCGAAAGTTCTGCCGTGCAATAGGAGTCCCTGCCGGGCAGGCGATGTGCAATGCCCAAGTCAAAGCTCGTGCTGCACCCAGGTGCCATCGGGGATCTGACAAACGGGGGTCTCTCTATTTCCACGCTCAGCCAAAAGCAGGGCTCAGCATCAAGACATCAAACGGGAAAGAAAGGTTTCTCGTGTACTGCTCGGGCCACGCAAACTGCCACCACGAACAGGCACCGTGTTCCTAAAAGCCTTAACGCAGCATTTACAATGGCGGAGGTCTTTTACCATCTTGGGTATCTACACGCTTTGTGTACTCTGAAATAAAGGAGTAAAGTGTGCAGATGACTGCATTAAAAACCATGTCCCTGATGTAAGAGGTTCCAAGGGCCTCTTCTGCACAAAAACCCCTGAAATTCCCCCCAAAGGAGACAAGCGCGCAGTACACACACAAGAGCTGCGCTGCCTTCTGCTGAGCACGCCTGGTCAAGAGCAAAAGGTGAACTAAAGCCATGCAAAAGGATTTTCAGTCAGGTTATTATACGCCATTGGTCTTATCTGCTTGTCAGCTTCTGGTTCAACTCCCATGACCAAATCATCTGTTGGGAAGGGAATATCCGCTCCAGGAGTCGGTCTGACAGCAGATGCTATTTCACGGATGCCGGGTCTCGACTGTCTCATACATTTAAAGTAAAAAGCACACGTTAAAAAAAATATCTTGGTCTGTTCTCATCTCTCATATAAAGAGACACAAAAATAAAAAGGAATAGGCCCCATTTTTTCACACAGTGTCTCCTTAAAGACTGAACTGCAAACGCCGTCCTCTCCATTTATATTCATTCTGGCCAGGCAGACGCTTTTAGGAAGAAAGATTGTTTAATAAACAGACATTTATAACAAGTGCCTGGTCTTGCAGCCTCATCATCTGGAAAAGAGTCCATTAAACCAAGTGAGAAACTCTCTGATTATTAAGGGTGTTTAATGGGATCAAGATTAAATTATATCATGATTGTGTTAGTATCTGCAGCAGTAGGTTTAGTTGTGTTCCTTTCTCTCCCTAAGATCTGATCATGGGTAACAGGGCAGCTTAGAGGGGAAAAAAGGCCTTAAAGGTGGGATAATTGTTCCAACTCTCAAAAGTTGCTCGGGAAGAGCAGTCGTCGGGCCCCAAAGCGGATCTCGGTGCTCTCCGGTGCTCACTAATACACGCCGGATCAGCAGCACCCGCTGTGCTTCTCGTGAATCATCCTCCTTCAAAAGGGAACAGGGGATCTCACCAGCACATAAAAGAGCACCCACAATGCTGGAAAAGGGCACAGGACTCATCTAGACATGCGTTTCATCTCAGTCTTTCATAATTCCCTGCAACGAAGATGAACATCGCTCCTTCGCCTTCTCCCGCCCGCTAAAACCCCGATCCGCGTTCCCCTAACTTGCTCCCTCCGAAGCAGTGCAGTCCCTCGGGAGCTGGGTAACACCCCCCCACCCCCGACAGCAAAGCAGTCCCTGGGGGTGCGAACGCCAACTTCATCCAGCAGGGCAAAGCCGTGCCTGGCACAGAGCCACCCGCTCCACACGCTTACATGGCCAACAAACTTTGCCCCTTACATCCCAAGCCGGACGCCCAAGCTGAGGCAAAGCACATCACCAGCTTCTCTTGGAAAAACTGCACATCACCGACAGAGCAGAAGACACTTTCCCTCCTCTACATACCAGCACAGGGCTTCCTTCAGCAGCGTAGCCTTACTATGCAAATGATGGCTTTGGATTTACTAAATTAACCTTTGGGGCTTATCCTGAACCTGCTGCACAGCTCTGCCAGCGGGGACTCCTTCGCAAAGCTGTACGAGGCACATCCCCGGGCGCTGGAGAGCAAGCTCTGGCGTTCGATAGCTGGGCTTTGCTCTTTTTCATAGCTGCTGGGTTTTGTTTTTTTAACTCGCACCGTTGGGAAGGCATCTGTCCTTCGTACATGTGCAATGCGTTTTGCACACGTCTGTAAGCAGAAATATTTGTACCGCTGAACCCTGGAAGGCTGAGCATTTCTTAGCCACAGAGCACTGCATCTGGCATTAAAACGCATTTACAAGTTCTTAGCAAGGAAGAAATATCTCCCATTAGAGACCATAACAAGAGCTGACTAGAAATTGTTTTTCCTCTCAGTTTTAGCACAATAGCTGCTGGCAATCAACCTCTCCATCAGCACTGGGCAGTTCTAAGTGCAGATACTGTGTGGGAAGAATCCAAACAAAGTGACAATATTGAGCTTTAAAAGCACTTTGGAGGGAGATGAAAAGGAACAATTGTTGAATGTCAGCTCTGGAAGAGGCTGATGAGATGTAATGGCTCTTCATGTCACCATCTCTGCACCATGTAACACTTTCAGTGACCCGACAGATTACTAGCTCCTGCAGCAGAGCCTTCCACCTCATGGCAATCCCTGCACAACAGCTCTGAGATGGCAACTCGAGAGATCTCCACCCTGGAATGAGACTATAAAGTCTTTCTCCACTTGGGAAAACCTCATGGTGCTGATCTACCGAGCCGGAACTGACGCCATGTGTACAGGTCTTGAGGAACTTCAGACAAGCGGGAATGAAAGGGTGCATAGAGAAGATGAACAGCCCCTTTCTTGCGTGCATGCCGGCACGTGGGCGAGCACACTCATGCACATACGTGTGTGTGAGAGCCTCAGGAAAGGTTATGTCCCTGTGCCAGAGGGGTGGAGCTGCTCCTGATGACTAGAAAGACCAATCTCAAGTCATCTGAAGTGGGAACTGAAGTGTCAGAGAAGGCCTTCACTCTCAGCAGCGTGGGTGTAATTGCATCCAACTGTAATAAAGCAGATCCATCTTCAAAATCCAAGCTCGAGAACACTGACTAAATAGCTTCCTCGAATAAATGTCTTTCCAGAGACCAGCTGTAACTTCTTGCTGAGAAGAAGGCACCACCTAATACCCATTTCTCTGTCCTTGAACAAACACTGTGACTGTGCATTATAAATACCAAACTAAATTAGCACACTAGTGTCCATGCCAATTATTTCAATTAAATTCTCTTCTAATAACCAATTAGTACCCATTTTATTAAATTAGAAATTTTTCAAACAATACTGCCATACGGAGCTATTAGTCCAGATGTAATTAAGCGCTTCACACATTGACACATGGACACTGGGCAAATGAGTTTCTGTCGGTCTCTGCAGCTCTCCCCACTCCCAGTCGTGCAATCACATCCACAGCTGGACTGAAAGGAAAAGTTTTAGACAGTGTTTTAGCTTTGAAAAAAACGTATTTAGCACCTGTCTGCAGGAAACCTTTCTGTTTAAGCTTTTTTGCTCACATATAGAATAGCACACTGCATGCAGTAAGAAGGCCACTTTAAAATTAAATAGCTCTAGGGGATTGATTAAGGCATTCAGAAATAACGCAGCGTGGCTTGGCCAGATGCTTATGTCCTAACGGTAACAGTTAAAAGACCAGCTCAGCTGAACCAGCAGAAACCCTGAGACAATCTCTAAACCGAGAGCGTTCTCTTCCTCTCTGCCTGCAGCGGGGCACAAGCTGCCTGATCTCTCCGGTAAAAACAGAGATACCGCGTCGGCACCAGCGACAAACGGCAGCGCTGGCGGAGCCCCAGCTACCCGAGCTCCGTCGAAACCCAGGTGAGGCGAGTTGCGAGGCCAAGCCTCGCTCATCAGACGGAGGCATCCGCGTCTCGCCGGAGCTGCTCGTCTGGCATCGCCCCTGCCTGGTCCCTGCTCCGCGCAGAAGGGGAAGGAGGCGAGATCCTCCCGCCGCCCCCGCAGAGCGAGGCTCCGGGCTCCCGAGCGGAGGCAGGGGGAAGCTCAGGGGCTGCTTTTTGCTAAAACCCGGAGAGGAGCCAAGGGAGAAAAAAAAAAAAAATCCAGAAGATAAGGCAGGAGCCGTGGGTCAGGGGTCAGCAGAGGCTGGCAGCCTTTGCCCAGGAGGGACGGCGGTGTCCTGCCCACCCGGTGCCGACAGCACCGGCCTTCAGCCTCTGCGTGTGCAGGGGCAGGATTCCCGCTGCTCCGAGAAGCTCTTACTCCATGAGTCTCAGGGGTGGAAAAACACCCACTTTTGGCAAAGGCCTGCCTTCCTCGTAAACATTTAGCCGGTGGATTTTTTGCTGCTTCCTGACAGGATAACACATTTCTCAGCGATGTCACTTCTGCCCACAGGATGGCAAGGTCTCAAGCTGACATTTGCTAAACATCTTCACCACCTGCTCCCCAGAAACGTTCCTCTCGCCTAGACAGAGGAGACATTTTTCTTGACAGCTCCTGCCATCGGGGAGCCAGCACGTACTCTGCCACCGAGCCACGGTGTTCGTGCTTCGTGCTCTAAGTGCTGCTTGGCACCCCAGCAACGGGTGCTGGATTCACAGCGGTGCTGACCTACGGCCAAGGCTCACAGAGGGCCGGCCAGGCCAAAGCAGCAGCACGGCATTTGAAAAGTCCAATTCCCAAATAAATCTGCTCGTATCGATCTGAAGTCAGAAACCGATTGCAGCAAAGCTCAACCAAAGCGGCGGCTTTGCTAATAGTCACCACCGGCGTACCGGGAACGGATATGAGAGACGCAGAAAGGCTCGATGACGCTACCCACAGCCCAAAAAGTGATTGCTCCCTGCCTAAAGGTAGCTGCTAAATTTGCAGCGCAACTCTCCCGCTCCTGCGGGAGCCTGCGGGGGCTGCAGGAAGCGCGGCAGAGTCACTAATCCAAACACAGCCGCCGTAGTACCGGCACTCACTCCACAGCCTCCCCGCCGCACTCCCCCACGGTTCCTCCCCGAAGGCGCCGCAGACCCGCTGCCGCGCCGATCTCCAGCTACACGAGCCCGTTGGCTGGAGACCAGGGCTGAGCAGCGCAGAGCCCCAAATAGCTGCGAAAAGCCCCGCGGGAGCCACTGCCTGCAAAGCGGAGAGGACGGGTGTTCGCCACGCAGCAGAAATCGCCATCCAAACTTAACAAAATCCAGCAGACCTCAATCACAGGTGTGGTGGGTTTCACCCGGCCTTAAAATGAAACTTTTTTTTAAACAATCCTGCTGTTGTACCAGATAGCAGAGGCTGACAAACACACAGTGTCCGTGTCCGTTCCCAGTGTCGCAGGAGGGGAACAAGCCTCAGCCTGGAGCGAGGAGCTCGTCACAGCCTTCTGCGAACCAGGACCGGGAAATATCCCGCGTGTGAAGAAGAGCAGGCAGCACATGAGGAAGGGGGGATACAACCTACAGATTGTTTCACTCCAAGAGTTTCAGCAGGCGCAGACAGGAGGATGACAGCACCTTCCTCAGGACCCTCGCACATCCCCAGGCAGGATCAGGATCAGGATCAGGCCGCGTGGAGGATCGCAGCCTCCAGCCTCGGCTAAGCTGCTGTTGCACTTGAGACACGGACATACCTCCCCTGCACCCCACAGGCAGCGTATCCAGCATCTCACGTGCAAACGCACCGCACCAGTCAGCTTTATGCGAAGCTAAAACCAAAAGCTAGAAGACAGTTTAACAGCAAGGAGTCCTGGAGAGAATAATAAAATCACAATTTTGCCCTGAGATTTGGGGAGTTCTGCTGCACAGGAGTCGTGTTTGTGTTGTCCTCAAGAGGGCTCTACCACAGTATTATGAAAGAGCAGCAGCAAAAATCGTCTGTGACAAAGAAACTGTTGACAACACTAGACATGAAATCTGGTTCAGTAAACCAACCACGGCGGGGCACAGAGCGAGGGTCAGACACTGGGCAGCCCCACGCGGGTCAGGGGAGCGATGCCACCTGGGTGAGAGAGCAGCTCGTGTCCGAGATGGACACCCCGAAGCAACAGAAGGAAGTTTGCATTGGCCATGGCAAACACCTGCAGTCTTCTCCATCAGTTCCTTGCAACACCCAACACCCCGTCCGGGGAGAGAACAGCTGCTCCGCTCCCCGAGGGAAGAGGCGAGGGCTCAGCACCGCTCCTCGCACCGCAGCTGGGAGCAGCTCCAACACCGCGCAGCCAGGGAAGCTTTGGTTCCAGCCCGCCAGAGCGTGCCGAGGCACACAATGGCACANCTGAGCAAAAGTGGGTTACTGCTGAACCAACCCGTCCCGCTACAAGACCAACCCTCACACTGTTCTTAGCTCACATCAGGCAAGACTTTAATACATCAAAACAGTAACTCTGCATAGGGAAGAGGTGAATGAACCTCTCGGCTTCACAGAGGCGACACCTCGCTGTGAGTGTCCCCCCCTCTCGCCACACTTCAGTCTTTCACCCTTGAAGCAAATCCCTTATCTCACCCATTTAATTCATTGCCATTTCACTGTTTACATTACCCAGCTGACCCCACCAGCTACGCACCCCACAGCTAATGGGCTCGCTCAGCGTGTGCTGTTAGCCTCAGCCTTCAGCACAATTCCTCCTTCCTTCCTTCCCTCCCTCCGGCTTCGCCCACGTCCTGGCCCAGCTCTGAACTCTCGAAGGCTGTGGCCGTGGCTACTTGTACATCGTGCTATGCGTATATGCACACCCACACAACTGCTGCAAAAAAGCAGGCAGGAAAAAACAACGATGGCATCGGATTGGAGAGAGCGTGAGCAAGCTGCACCCTCTCCATTGCAAGAGGATCCTATTCAATGGGGGAAATATCACAGAAAAACATGGGAAAACACGCCCGTGTTACAGGCACCCTCGCACGCAGCAAATACCATCTGACTGCGGAAACTTTTGTTCCCGGAATAGAGAGCTGGCACCCGGCACGTTGGAACTGACCACAGAGCGATTGCTTTGGAGATGTCACGATCCCAACGTGTTTCTCCTGTCTGTAGGCTTCGCTTTACAGCTTCCGCTCACAAAACACTGCTTCTGCATCCTGTTTGGCCATCAGCAGACGGCACGGCCCCAGGCTGTCTCTTGAAGAAAGATGATCAGAAGAGAACCAGGTGGTCTGTCTTTAGGAAGAAGACATAAGCAAGACCATGCAATTGTGGCCCCGCTGCAAGCCCGAAGAGGCAAAGGTGACTCAAAGCTCCCGGAGTTTTTCCGGAAAGCTGCGGATGGCCCTTGCAGAGCACGCCTGTCCCCGGCAACAAATGTCTGATGTAGTTTTAGAACAGAAAATAACTCTTTAAAATGCTTGCAAGTAATATAACTGTTGGAAAGCATTGCTTCACCCACCACTACAGGCTTCCTGCTGGAAGTGAAGAGTTTTCTGAGTTTGAGAGATTTGGAAAACATGCCTTTTTTTACTTACATCTGCTAGTAACATGCTAACGTCCACAACCTATCCGTCCCACCAAGACTTAAGCCCTGTATTTCATCTCTGTCACCAAAAACTCCTTCATTATCGATTATTTATTGTCTAGAACAATTGAAGGGGGATGCTGAAGCTTACCCAGGGGACCCACAACCCTGGAAACCTCCTCCCAGCCCTCTGTCTAGGCAGGGGAGATTTTTAGACACCCAAAATAAGGTTGCTGGGACAGGACAGGAGAGCAGAGACTGCTGTTCCCCACAGACCTTCACCCCCAGGGACCCGCGTTCTCCAGCAGGCTGGACTTTGATCGTCTCCCTGCAGTAAAACAGCCAGATGAGAATTTAGCAAAATGGCAATTAAATACTCCACAAAGAAAGGAAAAATAAGGTTGTGACGGCAGATGAAATTCAACAGTATCATTTTATACAAAGTCTGACAGAGCAACGCAATCTAAACTCTGAACTCTGAAAGATAAGAAAGAATGGAAGACAAAATCATTTTTATTGCAGCAATGTAGCAAATTAATAGGCTGATAATAGAAAAAAAAATCCAGATTCGGGGACTTGGAGGCTGGTGCTGCTTAGCCTTGCACTGCCCCACAGCCTGCGCTGCCAACCCCAACTGCTCTGTAGGTAGCTGGCGAGAGATTTGTACAGTGCCTGTGTGACCCATTCGCTGAGCTGTTGGTCAGGAGGAATATGAAGTATTTCCTTTGCAAATTAATACCCACATCTTTGCTACAGATCCAAGCAAGTGCCAGCGGAGCAGAGGCAAACGCAGCGTGGCAAGGAAATCTGCACTAGCTGCAGGGCTTCAGCAGGCAATGTGTTCACGTCTCTCATGATAAGCAAAGCTGAAAACAGTAGACAATAAAGAATTCATCCTCTCTGTTGGTGGAACTTCTCAGAAACAGAGATTTTTTGATTCAAATTTCAGGCCTTCTCCTCTCTAAATGCTTCTGCTGCATCACGTACCACAAAATGAAGTCTCTGAGGTGCTACGCCTTACAAGAGAATGTATGGGGGGGATTTACTCACCAATCTATGTAGGCTCTGCTTGTGATCTGTTTTACCATGACCACACAGGGGGCTGTGAGACAGCCGCTCACGCCCCAGCGGAGCCGGCACTGGGACAGGGCTGGCTGCAGAAGGCAGCGATGGCGTGGCGGGAGTTGAGCCCCCGTCTCCCCCGAGGCAGCAAGCGGGGGAAGCCTCAGCTCCCTACACGCCGTCAGTCACCGAACAGGTTGTGCAGAGGAAAAGGAATGAGCACCACCTTCAGAACAGCAATAAATTATTTCCCTTGGGAACAAAGATGCAACTGTGATGAGATAAAGCGTTGGGAAAACATAGCAGAAAAATTTAATGCATTCTCTGCAATTGCAGCTACAGCTGCCAAGTTGTTTCTCATCCTGTCACTACAGCAGCGGTGACAGCTTCGGTCTCAGCCTGACCTTCCACCCTCACCCAAGCCAACACCAACACCTCCATCGATTTCCGCAGACACAGGGTTTTGCTGCGATGACAAATATAATCATTTCTTCAGCAGATCTGTGGACCCAACTCACATTCGTGATACTTCCCTGGTGCAAAAGGGACCCACGTCTCTTGTGGATCTGTGCCAAGATCCAACCTACTTCCACTGGCTCGCATGTGATTTCTGTTCTCTGCTCTTTACCGGCAAGTTTAAGCAGCCGTCCGTCACAGCACAGGAGCTCCAAGAAGCCGCGGGCAGAAAGGCGCACCAGGCCCATGCACAGCTGGAGCAACCAGCGATGTCCCCACCAGGCTTCAGTCTCACACCAAGGACACGTGGAAGGAGACTTGCCCTAGTTAACCACGGTAGGATCCAAGACTCCAACATTTTTCGTGCCACCCTGCACTCCGTTTCTTCAGTTTCACTGCAGGAAACTTTTCAATTAGGACTTTTGGCGTGTCCTGTACAAGTGGTCAAGGTCAGTAAAAATCTTCATTTTGCCAACGCGTTTAATTTTCTTTCAGTAAGACCAACATCAGCCACCAAGGTGCTCCCCTGACAGCATGCCCACCTCGCAGAGCGCCTGGAGACTGAGCCCTCACGCTGATTGCAAGGGCTGTCGCTCCTCCCCATGGCCCTGCCCTTCCCCTTTGCTCCTGCACACAACAGGAGCCAAAAACCAGCGCTTCAGCTGGCACAAGTCTCCACTGGGATTACACCCACCGCTCTCAGCAGGGACGTGGGCCTCTGCCACCCTCGCTCATGCTTTCTCCTTCACTTGAACAGGTACTCTCAGGTAACTTGAAACACTAGGTTTTCGCTTTCAAGCCCATCCTCCCGATAAATTGAATAGAAACCAAAGTGAAAGTAAATAAACCGAGAAAATACACCAGGGAGGGATGAAAATTTGAGCCCACAGTGTTAAATTGCGCTAAATAACTGAAAATCAATGTTGCTCTTCCTTTTCATCAGGGCACAACTGTACGTAGTGCAGCACTCCAGGGACACCTCCACTCATTCCACCAGACTGCTACGTGCACTTACTTTTATTACCAGCAAGGGTCCGTTACTGACAGTAAAAGCGATATCCCTGAAAAGAGTAATGACATCTTTAAAAAAAAAAAATAGATATAATTATAAAAGCAGTGCATTTCTTCTCTTACTCTATTACTTTCATAACTTTCCTAATATTCCTGCTGATGTCCAGGGACTGCTGCCTTAAGATGAATACTCAAAGGCACACCAATTGCTACAAGGAAATACCCATTTAAAAAACTCCGAACAGCACATCAATTAAGACACCACGTTAGTAATCATCACTGCAGCCTTCCAGAACAACTGAAAAAACAATCCGCAATTAAGAATGCTATCTATCATTAAAAGAAAAAAACTCTACAAAGACAAGAAAACCCAAATTCCATTTATAAAGCTGTCCCAGGCTTCCAACACACTCTTCACCCCAGTGTATCCCATCTGTAGCTGGGCTGAGGAATCCAGTGGCAATATATGTTGATTTTGCCTCTGCTAAGGGAGAGGACCTCCTGCAGCCACCCTCGCTGGAGAGGACCTGACCCAGGACAGCGGAGCGCAGGCTTCTTGCTTACTCTTCCACATAAGGTGGTGAATGGGACTGGCAGCAGATTTAAGGGCACCAACCCCCTGCCCCAGGTGCTTTTTCCCTACACTGCTATAAATTCTGCTAGTCTAAACCTAAGGCATCATGCTTCAGAAGTGCCATGCCAGATGACCGGTGGCCTGGGATGCCCTTGTCCACTCATTCAGAGAGCAGGAATAAGCCCCGACAGAGGAGTGCAGTGTGTCCAGTCTGTTCCAGTAAGCTCTGGTGCTCCTGGCTGGCCGCTTCTCCAACAACTTGGCAATGGTACCTTGGGACTGAATTTGGTCTTGTCCACAGCCTCGGTTGACACAGCAGAGCTGTAGGCATCTGCTTTGGAAAGAGCTACACCAGTATGTGTCACCTGCCCGACGCGCTGTGCCGCCCGGCTCAGGAGCAGGAGCCCACGGGGAGCAGCGATCGCTCCAGCTGGGAGCAGCGTTACTGCCGCAGGCTGGCTGCGCGGTCAGGAGCAGACACTTGCTTGTGTACTGTCAGACAGAAACTTTCTGACAAAGTGTTGACTCAGGAAAACAGCTTAATCCAATTAATAAATGTTTTGATTTTGCTTTGCCAGGTGGCAAAAGCAGAGGAAAAGCAATTCAATTGAAGTGGTCACACAGGCACTCCTAAGTTTCTGCTTCGGATCCCACCATCTTCCCCAGTTTTATTTATTACTTGGTTTGGAGCTGAGCTCAGGCACCACAACTAAGACTGAGTCACCCCTTGTGAGACTCTGCACACAGGGCTGGTGGGAGACTGGGTCTTAACACTCTTATTGAGGAATGCGTATTAGATAATAAATACCTTCATCCTGCTTTCACAAGGGATCAAACTGCTGCGAGATGAAGAGCCTTCGCCAGAGGAATTTTGTGGCACTCAGGCATCAGAGCCGGATCTCCTAAATCCAGGTACAAACCTTCACAAGCGCAGATGGTACAGCCTGAACAGACATTGCAGTCCAGAACCTAAAATATTGGTCATTACCTCACCATCACAGAAATAACCTTCTCTCACTTCTGGATACAAACTGGAATTTTCAAATTAGTATCTGCATCTACCAAATAAAATGAGAGAAATTGCCCATTAAATCAATGGCAATGAAGTGGGGATTCAGCCGCAGACATATTCAAGGAACTTGACAGAGGGACACAAAACTGCTTGGATCCATTAATGTAATGATGCATTTGATGAGGAAGTCACTTGGGGCACGTTAGCATGAAAACTGCAAGGACAAGATCCTACAAGCCTGATATTTCAGCACTCCAGTTTGCTTGTGCCAAGTATAATCCAACCTATGATTTACAGCCACCGCCTAGTGACACCTCAAACCAGGACACAAATTCAAGAGACAAAGATCAGACATCAGTTAACAGATAAAGAAGTTTTCAAAATCTATCCAACCTGGGAGAGAAACTTAGAAGAATTTGCCCCAGTTGTTAAAAGCCTCTCTTTTCTTGGTTATGCAACATCTGAAAAAATCTTTGATTTGAAACAGGAGATGTTAAAATTTTAATAGAGATGTTGCTGAATTCTTCTGCACAAGCAGCTTTTCCAAACATCCTCATCCATCAAAATGATTCTTCACTGATAATTAGCCTCAGAAAAATGCACTTAATCAAAGTGACATCCATTACTTCTTGCTACTGTAAATAGGACTGTGGCTTCTGACAACGATTTTCTGGAAAGTATTCAGACTATTTAAATTAGGCAACAAATAAGCTCCTAATGGCACTTCTCCGAGATACAGTTTAATTTTATTTATGGGCTTTTTTTAAACATGCCCCATCCCAGTTGTCAGCATTGCCCAAGAAAAGAGAATGCAGGGGATCAAAAACTGCCATAGTCAGGACAGCAAAGATCAAAGGGATGCCACAGCTTGTGGTATAAAACAATATTTATCAATTCAGCAGATGTGCTTTCTCAGCTGCCTTTAATCAGCAAATACCAGTATCACTTTAGAACAGAAGCCTTCTTTACGGAGCCCAAACTTGCAGCACCGATGGGATGCTGCATTCAGCTCCTTCGCCCTTCCAGCAGCAGCCCTTGCCCTTACTCCTACACACACAGGTACCATTGCACAGAGGATTCCCATAACCTGAGGACTCACGGGCCGAGCGCGTGAAAGGGTAGCCAGGCACAAGCAGTATTCGTGCCCCCAGTTCTTCATTTTCTTTTTGTTACAGGCTCAACATCTTAAACTCTGCCTTTACTGTTTTATTCCAGTGGCTCTGAACACTTTCACGACAACAAAACATCAGTGAGATAAGAAACGCAACACTGCTGTAAGAGAGCAGAACAGATGTCTTTTTCTCCCAGCGTTAATATCGACAGGACATTCCAAACAGAGGGAAAGAAACTTCTGAACCAGGGAGGACTTATGCCAGACAGCTGAGGCAACTGCAAGGTTCCCAAAGAGAGCCTTCTCTCCCCAAAGGAGAAACTACCTCCCAGTCCCTATCAGTCAGATTTATGCCCTGAGTCAGCAGTTTGTATCCTCTGGAAATTCAGAGCCGAATGACAGTTAATCCTGTTTCTGTAACCTAAAGACCTGCCTTGCAAAAATGTCAAGCATGGTATTTAAACACAGTTGCACTGCATTGAAACACAGCTGAGCCCAAAGCCTTCCAGGTGCCTAATGGTACTGAGTTCCAAAGATGAATAAGAAGATCTCGGAAAGAGCACTTCCATTTGACAACTCTAGATTTGCTTGTCATTAGGCTTTTCTCTCTCTGTTGCACAAATCCATTTACCTCCTCCATTCCTCTTCTAGTCGGTCTTTTCCTATTTGCTTCCTGGCTGATTTATTGCCATCCTCCACACAACATTCAAACTATTATTTTAATTCTCATGTCAATCAGTCTACCTGCCAAAGAGTAAGCCCTACTTAGTTAGACTGACTGTCTTCACCTTTCGTAATCTAAAAAGAAAAGTAAATTAGCAGCAGCCTATTTTACCTATTGCACCTCATATTCACTGATTAGTTCTTTCAGTTCTGTGGGTTATCTGCACATGCTCTCTCTTCCTGCTATACCACAGCTCTCTAATTATCTACTTGTTCCAGCAAGCTCTCGTCTCCTCAAGCTCCAGCATTACCTCATTCTCTTACCTCAGTCCAGTGCTGGTGTCTCCTCAGCATCCTCTGTGATGAGGATGGATTAATAAGTCTCTAACAGAAGCGGTTCTAATTGCCCAGGAGCAACGAAACCTAGATCCCCCTACGGCCTCCCATCCTTTTGGTCTTTTGCCGACCCTAAAAACCTCCTCACTTTCACCGGCACACTATTATTCTAGGGGAGTTTTTCAAAAGCAGATATTTGAGATGCTAATGTTTTTAGAATTCCTTTTATAAATAAATGAGATATTTAGTGCTATGGATGTTTTCCTTCAGTGCTACATCTGTAAGTCCAATGAGCTCTATTTTACCATTCACAGTTCCCCATACTGTTTACGTGGGGGAATTTTCCTCAGCACATTCCTGTCAGTGCTGTAACAAAGCACTTCAAAGCGTATCTCTGAGCTGCTTAGTATTTATCAGCACAGCAAAGCCAAAAAGGCTTTCTGCTTTTTTTCTGCTAGCCTAAATCAGCTCCTTATTCAGTTGGTTTGGAACAGACTAATCTACTAGTCATAAGTACTCCAGCGAGCTTGCTTCATCTATAAGGTCCCAGTATCATTAACGACTTAGACTGAAACTGAGGCCTAACAGCAACAACAGTAAAAGCCTACGGCAGTGGCTCGGCTCAACTCCC
>RSEF01000017.1:9678173-9698185 GCA_003993805.1 Himantopus leucocephalus
CCCCCCCCCCCCCCCCCCCCCCCGCTGGCACCCCCCGGTACGCCCCGAACCTGTCGTCGCTTTGGAAGGACTGGTCCCCCAGCAGCAGATCGCGGAAGCGGTACCGGGGCGGCAGGGGCAGCACCTCGGACTCCAGCTCCGTCATCTTCAGGGCGGCGATGTCCAGAATGACCCCGCTCTTGCGGCTCCCGCCACCGTCCCCGCCGCCGCAGCCGCCGGGCGACGACAGCCTGCGGGAGAAAAGGGGGGCAGAGGCAATGGGGGGGGGGGGGGGGGNGGGGGGGGGGGGGGGGGGGGGGGGCGTCCTGCTCTGCCCTGCCCGCCCCCGCCGCCCGCCCCCGCCCCGGCACCTCCTCCGGGGCCGGCCCCGCGCAACCCGCACCCCGGCACGCACCGCCCGGCGCTGCCCCGAACCGCCGCCCCCCCCGCCCCGGGAGAGGCTGGCAGCCCGCCGGCCGCTATTACATTGCGGGGCAGGCGGCGGTGCCCCCCCTGCAGAGGGCTCCCCCCGGGGGCATGGGTGGCGAGGGGCTCTGCCGGCCTCAGGCGAGGGGCCGGCGGGGTGGGCAGGGTGCGGAGCGCGGTCCCCCGGAGCGCCCCGCAGCCCGCTGCGCAGGGCAGCGCTGTGCACAGGACATTTGCTCCTCAGCAGGCAAACAACAGAGAGCAAGAGGAGCCAATGGAAAAGCTCAATCGCCAGGAGGAAATAAAACCGCTCGCAAGATAGATCTACCGCTGNCCCCCAACGCAAAGAAAAGTATGGATGGGAGGCAGACAAGGCGATGGCTCCACAACCGTGCTGGCAGCAGAAGCACAACCTCCTCTCTGGACTGCTGGCACTTAAATCATCTGAACAGCCCCAGTATTAAATGAGAAACCGCGAACACTGATGAGTCAGTCATCTGTCCAGCTGCCAAGTGTCGTGGCCAGGAGGATATATCACCCATCCCTTGGTGTGCTGATGTCTCTGATCAAGGGTGGGGGGGGATCGCAAAGCCTGGGAGAGACCCAAGGTGATTGCTCAAGACAAAGAGCTGCCTATGGCCAGCTACATGCAGTCTGCCCTGCCACACAGAAAAGAGACGAAACTCAACCAGCTCTCAAACTACCATTTCAGAGGGTTAAGAGCTTCTCTTTGGTCTCCTTTTTCAAACCACATTTACCAACCAGAACATGGGTATGACACTGCTCTCCATGTCAGCTAGAGCTACGAATTAGAGATCAGGGTTAAGCTGAAACTTCCCTTCACAAGGCAACAAAGCCATTCAATGCTGTAAAGCCAGCGTACAGACACACAAGGCAAGATCACAGGTCCTAATCCTTTGGGTTCTGGCTTCATCAGTGAAATTTATCTGTGCCATGACAGGAACTCCAATTTCATATAGACCCTTTGTGGAAAGGGGGAAGGACAGAGACAGCTTGGAAGAGGAGACTTGGTGCTTCTGCAGTGAGCTGATTCTTTGTCCCTCATATGTTTAACTTCGGAGTGTGAGGCAAGCAAACAGTTGAAAAGCTCCAACTCCTGTCAGACGTACTTCCAAGGGTCTCACCCAAAGCCTCTCCAACCCACCCTCACCACCTTCCCACAGCTTTGCCTCCAGTACATACTGCATAAGCTATATACAGGCAAAAGATCTTCAAACAGCTGAACACTAAATTGGCAATAAGCAGACATCTAGGGTTTTTGCTGCTGGCTGCAGAGATGTGATCTGAGGCTCCTCAGACTGTCTTCTACCTTTAACAACTCAAACCTGTGTAAATAAGTTCCCTGGTGACCAGGTTCCAAAGTCCTGATCAGCTGTTGTTCCCGAGTTTCTGGAAGAGCAACCAGCGTACGAAATTTCTGCTGAACACAGCCCCAGAAGACAATGCAGTTCACTCTCAGCACTTTGGATGATTTTCACTGATGTTATTTGCCACTTAATTCTATACCCCCAGAGCTTTTCAATTCCTTTTAGCTGCCATATGCACAGTGCAGCCGGGGCTCTGCGTTGAGTAACGCATCTGTGCAGGGGTTTGGGCATCAGGGAGGTTATTCTATGATATACATTGATCCAAAACTTGGTCTTTAAGAGAAATCAAGCCAAACTCCTGTCAACTCAAGGACTCCCTGTGGATCGACTGATATAAGCACAGAAGTTAGCTGACCATCTCTAGCTAACATTGCAAAGGAGAATCCAACATTAATCTAATCACGAAAAAAGCCACAATTAAGTTTTTCCTCTTAGAGCTTAACTATGATAAATTATGCCAAAAGCACACTCTCTCCAGGCCACCTTCAGCAAAGTTCTAGCCCAGTTGAGATTTCGTATTGCTGTGAGGCCACGACAGCATCCTAAGACTGGACTTTCAGGGAGAGAAAAAATAAATTTTAAAAATCATGCACTCTCTTATTATAATGTCTACTTTAAAGTGGGGACCCAGGTGCCTAACTCCAAATGTGGGCAATTATAATTGCATTTGAAGGAGACTGTCACACACAGTAATCTCCATTGGTTATTAAGCGCCTGTTTAAAGGAGCACGTTGTTTCCTTTCCTGGAGGAAAGGCCAAGTGCTACGGCTGCACAACCACGGACACACTGACTGCCATGTGGAAAGGGCACTTTTACTCAGAGCTACTGCTCTGTCTTACACTCCCCGCAGCTCCCACTGCCCAAGGTCCGGGCAGGCAGGTCCACCGTTACCCTGCACCCACTGAAAGCCAAGGACGCACATATCTGTACACAACCATCCTTGGCAAATGTCAAATGCTTGTTTTCTGGGGTTTGGGTGCTGGGTTGGTTTTTTTCTAAACTCCACATGATTCTTTTAAAACCCAGCTAATCCGTCTTTCTTAGCCTCAAATCATGTGTCAGATTCATAAAACAAAGCAAATATTTACCCCTGTCTTTTATTAGTGTTAAGGAATTGTAGTAAAATCCAATTATATCAGTATCTCTGGAAACACAATCTCTATGTATTTGCATCTGAGTTTCTTCTCTCCTCCGCAGTAGCAGCTACATTTTTAATATATTCTCTCTTATTCTCGCATATGAAATCATTCAGAATTTTAAAAAATTGGCACATTTGTTTATTCTGGATGAAGGTTCAGTAAAACAAATATTGCATGCACCTATTTGATAAAGATGTCTTTATCAATTACACAGTGACTTTAAGATATGTTGCACATCAGTGTCTTAGACAAAAGTGCTCCTGCACTGCACACAGATCTCCTGACATCGGCACAGAGAATTTGCAACCCTCCTCTCCGCCCAAACATAAGGATTCTGAGCTATAGAAAAGCCACAGCAACCCGGCTACTTCTTCAAAGCACTAGTGGTATAAAATAAAAAATTCATGAACAAGCTTGTTTATTGCATAGTCTTCAAATACTACTGAAAAAAAAAATAAAAATTCCCAAAGTGGTTTATAGCTAAATACAGGACTGCGGCTTTATTTTTATCTTCCCTTTCCTTCCTTCCTCCAGAACCATGTACCACTAAAAATGCACGCTGTAATCAGCATATGGAAACCTCAACACTATTCCACTTTCTTGTTAAGACACCGTCTCTCCCCCAGCTTGGCCAGCTCCCCGGCAGCGATCGGCACGCCGGGAGGGGGACACCTTACTGCTCAGCTTCTTGGGAACACGGGAGCCGGGATCAAGCCGAGTGTGATCCAAACCAGATCTCCCCGTTGATCTCTCCTACCGTTAAGTTGCAGCTAGACACACTCACCCCCCCAGTGTAGCAAACACAGCTGCCCCTTGGAGCATGCTCCAGCAGGAGCCTCAGAGCTGCACCAACCTTGGGTTTCTTCAATAAGCTTTCTCACGCGTGGGCTGGTCGCAATCCCCTTCTTCCCTTGCTGTATTTCCACCCGGGGCACACAGGAAAGCTGCGCTGCTGCCAGCGCCATCCCCTGAGACTGGAAACGCAGGAGGAAGACCAGTGACAGCCCACACATCTGCCTGTGCCGGCGGGGGCTGCGCCTGGCCATGGGGGCTCTGCAACGCGCGTGCCCTGCAGAGCTTGTCAGGGGCTGCTCAGGTCCCCAGCACCCAAGAGAATGCTCTGCCTCAGAGGAAACTCCAGGGGCTGGGAGCTTGTTGCAATACATTTTAGGATTTTTATTATTTTTTTGACTATATATGTCAAAGAAGGGGAAGGACACAACCCAAGTTCCTCTTCTGCTTCCTTGCTTGCTGCACACCAGAGAAACCACAGAGCATCCTCCTGCTTCCCACCACAAACCAACCCCAGACCGCCTGGGGTCATTAACAGATCCCATAATCCTATGTCCTAGTACCTGCATGACGTAACTGCCCGGACCTGCCAGGCACCGTTAGGAGCTCCAAAACTCCCAGTGACACCCCCTGCTCTGTTGGCACCAAAAATAATTGAAGACCCTCCCAGAATGCTCTTCCGCTCCTCCTTCTAGGGGCTGGGGTGCGCAAACAGATGAAATAGCTGACCCTACATTTGGGGCAAAGTCTTGCATAACCTACAGTCTAAATCCCTTCTCTCCCACTACTCCATGTTGTAAAAGGAGACAGAGGGACAAGGTCCCACCAGCAGCTGTCTGTCCCAACTCCACCCTTTCCCCAGGAGGGAGTCTGGATCTGTAGCCAGGAAAGCAAGTACCTCATGTCCCATCTCAATATCCCCTCCCCAGGCAAAGCCACCTTTCCTCAAGCATCGGTACCCAGGGCATACTGCGACACCGCAGCCAGCTGCTGCTGTGCCTCCTGTCACCTCTACCGGGACGGGAAGGCCAACCCCTGGCTGAGAGCGATGGTGGAGCAAGACGCAAGACACAGGGTCTGACCTTTCTCTTGCTGTTGGCAGAGAGGTGGGGCTGCAGCACAACCTGTCGCTAGAGAGGCAAAGCCAGCCTGGCCGCCACCATGGCTCGGCTAAACCCAGCCCTGTGGGCAGCAAACGGGCACTGGTGGGGCAGGAGCCTCCAGCTGCTCTTTGCTGGCCCAGACTCACCGTAGGGCAACGGTGACTAGATTGCATCCATGGGATGGGACACTTCTCACGAGGGCTCTTGGAGCGCGGCTGCCCCGGGACTGCAAGGACCCTGCCATGTCCTCTCCTCCCTGCCACAGCGTCTCACCAGCCGTGGCTGCAGAGTCTGGCCCTGCATCCCTGGTCCACCCGCGAAGGCGAGCTCAGCCGCTGCCAGGCTCTCAGAGCCTCTCCAACGAACAAAGCCATACAGGAAATTCTGCCCTTTCTTTTTCTATATTTATTAAAATATATACAATCATCTTCTATTTGCTTCTCCTCCCACAGCTCTTATGGTTACCGGGTTACAGTTGTTCCCCCCCTCTCTTTTTGTTTTTTTGCTTCTGAGTGACATCCCTGTGGGGTCTCCTAATGGCCCGAGGGCGTGGGGAGACGCATGCTCGGTCTCCAGAGCCGGGCGGGAAGGCAGCAAGCAGCCCCCTCCCGCACCGGTGACACGCCACTGCTGCAGGCGTTGGCACCGCTCTCCCGGCAAGGAGGGGCAGCGAGCCGGCACAGCAGCACAACACAGCCCAGCCGGAGAGGGCAAAGACTGGGCAGGGAAGGAAAGCAGCGGACCTGCACAGGCGTGGGCAGCCACGCGTGTAGGCTAGGTCCCACAACAGGCGAGCCTTGCGCCCCGGCTCAGCGTCGCCTTTCCCCGGACACCAACCTCAGCAGCTTTCAGGGCAGGATTTCTCTGCAGGGACATCCCCGTGGAGGAGTTGGGGGGGCTCATTTCAGGCACAGAGCTGCTTTCTCTGCCACCCCTCAGCAGCACATGTTCCTTATCTCCCTGTGAGCACCAGCTAACATCACTGCCAGTTACGCCTCAGTTTGTCGGAGGCAGAGCCCCAGATTGTTATCCAGCCGTCCCCTCTCTCCCCCCAGAGGTCATACGGTGACTCACTGATGCCATCCATAGAGATCAGCAGTTCTGGAACTCAGACAATGTGTGCAGAGCCACGGGAGGAACTTCTACACCGTGGTGTGGCCTGAACGGCCTTCTGAGAGGCGCCGTGGTGGGGAGGAGCACGCACACAGGCCAACTGGCAGGGTTCTTTCCTCCAAAAATACAACATTAAAAACATCCCTTCCATTTTCTAAGCACAAGTCCCACAACCAAGTGGTAAATCATTGCAATCAGAATGACTCCCAACCTTCAGGATAATCAACAAGAAGCACAAAAGCCGGCAGCTGCCTGGGCAGAGCCTGCCCCTGCCACTCCTGCGTGGAACAACCACGTGAAAGGAGTATTTATTGTGGGCAACCCCACAGATCAAACCAAGGGGACAGGAATGATGAACTAACGGACCTGCAAAGTTACTCGCTGATAACGTATGAACAAGAGCTAGAAAAACCATCACTGAAGCCCCAGGGACTAATGCCCTGAGCTTGGTGCGGAAAAGGGGAATCAGGGAAAGATGGGGGGTCTCTTTCCTTTAATGAGATCGTTTTCTCTACTTCACAAACACTTCTGTGTCCACAAGCAACTGCCTTCCATTTCATTTAATTGTTTTGTCAGCTTCTTGTTACTTGTACGATGCTCATGGACTTTATACTTTTTGACTCAAAGAGTTCAAAGTGCTCCAAGGGATGTGAACAGGCCCATAATAACGGCCAAGTCATGATTTCCAGATACTCGGAGGAGCTTTGGCCCAAGTCATGCTTTGCGGCTACAACAGCTGCAGAACACACATACACATATATACACGCAATATATGAAGCGCTCAGTCTCCCAGATTAAACTCCTGCATCTGAATTTGCATCTCCGTGGAGAGTTGGGCTGTCCACGTCAGGGGCTGCTGTTGCTCAAAACTTCCACAGGACTGCCGAGCCCTGTGACAAATCCATCCATCGCTTCGCTTTCAACGTGCGGAGGCAATTTAGCACCACAGGCCTCATGGAAAAATTAGCATTTTGTGTATTTCACGTTGAAAATGAACAGGAAGCATGAGTCAGTGCAAAGCTCCACAAGCCTTTCCCCCGCTGGCAATGCTATTTTCTAGAAGATAAAAGTAGAAATTGTGCCTTCCAGGTCCAGAGCCGTTTTTCTTATCAGACAACCCCATATCAGTAATTCAGCCCCACATCTCCCCGTTCCCTTCTGGCCTGATGCACGCGTAAACTCTGTACAACAGGGTAAAACTCAGGGCAGCAAAGCCCCGCTCAGAAGTCTTTTCGCTCTTCTTTGAGCACACGAGTGGCACAGGCGGCAGCTCAGCTCCTCCACCCCGCCGGCCGGCAGGCCGGTGAAGCCATCCCTCGGTGGCCCTGCCGAGGGCGAGGGAGCCGGGAGGAGCGAGCCACAGCCAGCCCCTTCCTCAAGAGCATCCCGCAGGGAGGGCCCGGGCAGCGCTGGGGGTGTTCCCAGCAGAAGCAAAGGTGAACAAGTCATGCTGATGTCCCCGGTGACTGCAAAGCCTAAATAACACTGGCAGAAAGGAGGGAGGGGAAGAACATCCTACACACCCTTGACACGGGTTCTGGCAGGTGAGGGGACCGGCTCCCTCTCCCCAAGCCTGGGCTGGGGCCGTCACGCCGGTGAAGCGAGACGGCGGCACACAGATTCATCTCTTGACGTGCACCTCGTTCTGCAGCGCTCTGACTCGATCCCAGTGCCTTCCTGACCACCCGCCCCCAGCGCTCCCGCTCCCTGTTCCTCTGCCAGAGGCACAGGTACGTGCCATGGTGGGGAGGTGACAGAAGGGACACCGGCAGCCTTGGGAGCCCTTTCCACAAATGCACCAAGTTTCCAGTTTAAACTCGCTATTTTACTTTTGGCATTGCAGGTCCCATCCTTCCCTTTTGCAGAGGTTTGTGAGAGAGCTGCAGCTGTGTGGGACAAAGAAGAGGCTGGAGATGGCAGGGAAGGGTTGACGGGGAGGATGAGGAGCACAGGAGAAGGCATGCACCAGGGGCCACCCAGAGCAACCCCAAACCCCCGTGCTTTAGCGAGAGCGCATTGCAGACATGCTGCAATTCAAAAAACATCCCCCAACTTCTGGCAGCAAACACGCTTCAGCCTCTCTCAAAGAGCCTCCCGGAAGGAAAAGGCACTTCTCTCCTCTTCTTTGCTTGGCAATATTAAGTAGTACCAAAAGAAAAAGCTGAAGACAGCGTTTGCAGCAGCTAGTGCAGGGAGCCAGCCTGCGCTTTCCTAAGGCCACAGCCCTGCTCCCCATCCCGACGCCCGTGGGCAGAGGTCTCCAAGGGTCTTGCTCCCGCCGCAGGAGGACTCATAGGACCTCACTCACTCGTCTTCCTCCAGAGGTGAAGATTCAATTCCCCACTGGAAGCAAACCACTTACACCAGCGATCTGCACCCAAGGACAGGACGGGCACGACAGCCCAGCCAGCTGCCTGCAGCCACCGCCCAGCCCAACCCTGCCCACCAGGGACGGGCTCAGGAGCACCCACACGCTCTTACCAGCACCTCAGCCGTGAACAAGCTCAGAAGGAGGGGCAAATCCAAAACACACTCAGCCTGCTGAGCCAAGGTCACTAACCCTGCCGGGAAATTCCTGACCCAGCGATTTCCAGGGCTATTTATGGATTACAACATTAAACTATATCTTCCTCGTAGGAGCTATATGCTGAGGAGCAGGTTTCCCAGAGCACCCGGCCCTTCCCCAGCAAGGACATGACCCTTTTTTTCCTTATCACGGTGTTGGGTTTGCAAGGCGGCCTGGAAGCACATGCGAGTTCATTTAAAAGCAGAATCATCCCCAATGCTCAAAAAATGAAGCAAGCAGGACTCACGCTGCTGGCAGTGAGAAACGACCCCTCACTAATGGTCCTTCGCTGTGAGGCCCCACCGGTCCCGCTGGGGATTTCAGAGGCTGCGCACACCAGACTCCCCTGGGAAAACACCCGGCCTTTAATGACAGGGTGCTGTTGCACACAGGGATAACACCAGGCTCACAAATCACGTCGACCAACCGCAAAAAACCTTAAACCTAAACAGATTATTAAACTAAAAAAAAAAGAGCAATTCACTCGTCACAGCCTCCAGCTCTGTTCCTGGAGCCAAGAGCCAACCCCCTGCTATTACCTGCTTAATAAGGGGAATATAATTCCTACCGGCACTACAGCAAGTCTCTACACCTCAGCCACTCCTCTATTCGCAGCCATTAGGTATCGCTTATCCCAGTGCAGCTACGCTCAGACCTACCCCTCGGCTGTCCCACGGGTCCCTGCTCCAGCAGCTGGCATGGTGAGGAGGGCCAGAAAGCCAAGTCGGTCTCGGCCAGTTATAATTCTCCCGCAAGAACTCTTCTTCGTCCCCACAAATCCTAATGCTCCATCACAGTCTCGCTCCCGCCAGTGCACCCTTCTGCGGGCAGCGGCAGCCTTCCTGCCTCCAGCCCAGGGGACAGAAAAGCTCACCTCTACGTAAAGCAAGGCTTAAAAGTCCTTTGCCCTCTTGCTGTTGCCCAATCCATTTTTTTCCTAGGGCTCCCCCTCCCACATGGAACTTACCTGGGACCAGTGTCACCCTCTCCACCTTGGGAACCCGCCAAAACCCTCATCTTGGTAGATGACGGGTTGCAAGCAGGACAATGTTATCCGTTCCCAGCTCTCATCAGGATGAGCAAGGAGATGCTCTCAAGGCAGAGCTCGTTACTCTCCAGAATCATTATTCACAGGGGTGTATCCGGTATCCCACAGCACACGATCCTGGTGGTGTTTCACTCCCCCTCACCCCAAGCTGTTATACCCTCCACCAAATTTGCCAGTGCCCCGTATTTTTCTATTTTTCAGGCTCACGGCAAAAAAAAAAAAAAAAAAAAAAAAAAAAAAAAAGGCTGCAAGATAAGATCAGGAAAGTGCTAATTCTTGCTAATGATCTGCTGGGAAAATTCTCCCTTCTGCACAGCCCCAAACTGCTATAAGCAGCTAGGGATGAAACACGGAGAAGAAACTTCTCTGCGCTCCAGACCCCTGCAGAACACTCCCTTCTATTGAAAGCAGAAAATAATAGAGAGGCGTGGGAGGAGGAAGAGTCTTTTCACACTGTTCAAGGATACAAAGACTTACAGAAATAAACCCCAAGAGGCAGGCTTGTCAGCCCACCTGCCAGACCAGGAGGCGACGGGACGAAGAGGGGGGATGTCTCCTGGATTAGAAGACAGGAGACAAAGAGAAGGGGAACACTGAAGCAAACATCTTCCGTGGGGTCCCACAAGGCTCTCTGTTATTCCATGCATTCAGAAGTGACGGTGACGACTGCGAATTATCCAGTACGGTCAAACCTAAACCTGACTGTAAAGAGTTGCAGGCGGATCTTGCAGCACTGAGGAACCCGATGATAAAATGCCAGACAAAAATTAGCATCAATAAATGCCAACTAATCTGAAAGGGGAGGGGGAAAAAAAAAAAATCACTTTCCTGCACAGGCATTAGACAGTCTGCAAATTAGCACTCAGAAAAGAGCAAAAGTCACAGTAGATAATACCACAAAGCCACCAGCTGGCTGTCAGTGGTGGTCAAAACCCAGAATGGTAGGAGAAGCTGTTATACTACAGACAAACCCACTGCAGAGCCACACACACTTCTGGTTCCCCTCTTCAGAGATGATATGGCACAGAGAAGGGCAACGGAGATAACTACGGGGTTATAAAGTGGTTTGTATGAGGAGAGACTAAATAGATCGGGAATCTTTAGCCTGGAAAGAGACATGATGAAAGGCGGGTGAAATCAGAGCGGACGACCAGGGAGCAAGCACATCACAGGAGCTGTGGGGACCCTGGGAAATCACAGGGCAGCAGGCTCAAAGGAGAAGCAGCGTGTTTTCTCACTGCATCAGAGAAATCACATCCTCTTGTGGAGGCAGAAAGTACCAATGCGTTCAAGAGGGACCAGGCAAACCCCAGGGGAGGCACCCATCCATTGTATCCGAAGCACCGCCGCTGGGTGCGACCTCCAGCTCAGGATCCCAATCCCACGGGCTGCAGCAGCACAGCCCCGGGAAGGGTTGCTCTGTACCTGCCCTCTGTCCCTGTCACCAGCCACTGTCAAAAACCACCAGGCCAGAGGCACCTCTGCCCAGACCTAGGATGGCTCTTTGCTTGTTTTTATTCATAAGAAGGATGAATGAGATGTTCCACACTCCAGCACAGTTTGGCAGGGATGCAAGAGAAACGCTAACAAGCTCCAAAACAAATTGCATGCAGCACTTGGGAACCAGGCGTGGAGGTCAGGAAGAGGTCGCTGATGGAGAATTGGGAGGATTCAAATAGATGCTGTAAATGTTTTTGCAGAGCAGAAAGAGCCTTGAGCACAGGCAATGACCTACTTTGCTGTTCTCCAGCAAAGGGTGACAAAGCCGTGCCAGAACCCAACGGCAGTTTCTAAGGAGGACATTCAGCATGTCAGGGGTCTTTTGTTAAACGGAATAGCGGGCGGGGGGGGTCCAAAACCTCTTCCCACCGACCCAGGTATGCTGGCGGGTGCTGTCCCACGGCAATTTTTGCAGCACAACCTGCTGACAGCCCCGTTGAGCCCTGGATTTCAGACTCCTGCCCTTTCCTAATCAGCCGAGGAAGACAGCTGATCTCTGCTACATAAACACTCTGAAAACGCAGGGTGTTGGGCCCTGTAGTTTTATGGCTCCCTACTGCAATTTCTCCTGGAACAGTGAGGCCACAATTCCCACGGGCAGCCAGAGCAACAGTTGTTGCAATCCACAAGGCTGACTTTTTGGAAGCTGATAAATGTCTAAGCTAGTAATCTCGCCTGGAGGAACTGGTTATTAATTAGCTACAGAGCCTGGTTCAGCGCAAGCTCTGCCAAAGAAGCATCTTCCCATTCATTTCCAGAAAATGGAAAACCTAAGAGACAACAACAGGCTCTCAGCTGCAGGGACCATCCTTGTGCTAAGCCGAGACAGTCCATCTGATACATCTGAAGCGTAGCAGGAGAAGCCGTGGGAGAGTCAACCCAAGTCTGGATGGGAGCGTTCACTCTGAGCAAAAATCCAGTTTAAGCAATGCTTTTTTTCTTTTTCTTTTGCATCCACATCCTTCATGGATTCAGATCAACTTTCCCAAGCTCTCTCACAGCGACACAGCCCTGGGAACTCCCCAGTCACCTTGGGTTCAGTGAGGACAGCAGGCAAACACCCGCCTTTGCACTCAAATGGAGGCTTTGATCACAGCAGCAGAAGGTGCCTATAGGCATTTTTAACCTTGCTGCCACCGCTTCACCTCTTGCTGTGATTTCTAGGGCCAGAAAGTACGATCTGCCCTAGCTGCCCAGTCGCGTGGCACTGAGGACAGACCCCACCACAGCACAGCCCCTGTCGAGCCAAGCCCCCTCGAGCTGGCACTCCGTCCGCAGGTCCAGGGCTGCCACGCCAGCGGTGCTCACAGGTCTCTCTGGTTGCTGCTCTCCAGCCCCCGACCGCGGCTTCTCAAGCACTTGCACTGGAGCAGCCGCTCCAGCTGGGACCCACCTTCCCTCCACGTCCCGCTCCCAAATCCATGGCAAGGTACCCGCCCCGGCCCCGCTCGGCACAGGACATCTACTGTTTACTCCGAGTATAAACAGCAGCACTGAACCTAGAGCGGTGCAGTTCTAGCAGACAGACAGATCTGTAAGAGACATTAAAAACAGACATGAGAAAAGCCACATACGTCTAATGCAAAGACACGATCTTCCTAAACAGCTTCTCCAGGTATCATGGTGCATGCCGCCTTCTTTCACCTTTTTCTTCTTAAATAAGCCACAGCAGCGGGAGGTGGCGGATGGAGAAACCAAGTCTCCTCTTGCACGTCCCTGCCTCTCCTGCAGGCCCCCTTACTTGTGCAGGATATTTTTGTGTGAGCCCTTCCATATGGCCGCTCATCCATCACTGCTTCGTACCAGAGTGCCCTTACATGGGCAAGGCAGAGGAAGCAGAGCCGCTGCCCGGAGGAAATCCTGTATTCCCCTAAATGACAGACTCGCTCCTTGTACAAACATTTACCCAGATTTCCCACGAGACAGGAAAGTAAAATTTAGGCTATTTGTACCCTCTGGGTGCCAGAAATGTGTATTTGCTCTCCAAACATACTTTCAAGTGCTTTTACAGTTAACCCCTTGCTTCTTGACTGGAAGGGACTTTCAGGACCGTTGTCCCCTTATAACGAGGGCCAGGAGAAAGCACGCAGATGTTTACACACACGCCTCCATACTCGGGCAGCTGAGAAGATGGAATTTCTCTTCAGCAGCTTTTAATCCATCTCTACTTTTATTAAGGGGATAATTGAGGCTTCCACTTATTTTAATGGGGCCAGCCCAGCTAAGTCCCCTTGAACATTAGCAGAAGGTACCCTGAACGTGTTATACATCTTTCCTGCTCAGACAGATTCTGGCTCTCACATCCTTCGCACACACCTCTGGTGACAGGTCTGCTTGTCTGCCATCACACCTACAGCTACGAGTACAGGCCTGGAAGCGCGGAGCAGAGACAGGCGGAGCAGCCTGCGCAGGACTCCCGAGCCCCGGTGTCCCCTGGGGACCGCGCACCCGTCAGACACAAACCCCGTGCCAGACACGGGCAGGGTGCTGTGCCTTCACGGCCCTCTCAGCTGAACAGGGGTAAAACCCACGGGAGGGGAGGAAGACACTCTTGTACCAGGCAGAGGCTGAGAGACAGCAGGTTGTTCAACGTGACCATCCACTGAAAGGGGATGCGCACCCCCAGCCCAAGCTGCAGAACAGGCAACCGAACAGCAGGTTAGCCAGTGGGCCCCTGGGATCACCTAATGGGGGGGACGGTGCTTGTTGCTCCGCCTGCTCCCGCACATTTCTCTTTAGCCTGCTTACAAGAATCATCTTCTGCTTCTTCAGCCGAACAGCACTAAAAAAGTACATCAGAGATCCAGACTGCTCCGAGCTGGAGCTGCGGAAACAGGCAAAGCTGCCGAGTCCTGAGGGCTCCAACCGGCTTGTTCAGTATCGCTGGAAGGGCAGCGAAGGGGCCGAACGCAGAGGCAGGCACAAGACAAGCCAGGGAAAGCAATGGCATTTCAACCTCTCCGGAGCCAGAGGGGGTTAGAGAAACACATTGAGCTGTATAATAATAATTAGAAAACAAAGCTCTTCTATTCAGATTGAAAGAGACAGAGGGGCAGACCCTCGGACAAGGATTTTGTTGTTGTGCGTTAGATGAGGACAAATGACCCCGAGCAGTGCCGCAGTGTAAGGAGCAAGGAGCAATAACCGCTGTCTGAGCTGAGCAACTCATCATTTTCCCATAATGTTGGAGTCCAAACCCCCCGCGAGCTGCCGCCTCTAGCCTGATCCCTGATCTCCACACACACACAGACACGTTCCATAACCTCCTCAAGGACATCATTTCTGCAGACACACCCAGTACAGCTGCAAAATGAGGAAACTGGGTTTGGTGAAGGCCCTGTGGCTCCGCAGCCACTCTGGTGCGCCCGAGGCAACCCAACGGGTTTCCCAGGAATTAGGTGGTCCTGGTTCCCGAGGCACCACGGTGCCTTGGCCGCATCGGGCATTGTCCCTCTGACAGAGAGGAGAGCGGTGGAAATCATGAGGGACTTAATCCCAAGAACCAATATTTAAGGATTTTACCAATCACCCAGTCAGTGGCAATGTACTGAAAGTTAAAGAGTTCACTGTTTTAGAGTTCTTCTTTTCCCATGTCTGGCTTTTAGGAATAAAAGATGGTCTCCCTAACCCATAGCGAGCAGATGTCCACATAAACACCCCAGCTGACCAGCCCAGGGCACAAACGGTCCTTATCTGCCAAGAAGGAATTGATACACACACTTCATTTGCCCATTTAAGCTGACATTTGATGAGTGTGACAGTCAGAAGAGCCCACGCTAGTAAATATAATCAGATCAATGATGATCTAAAGGAGTTACCAGGAAAAGCTGGGCTACTTCAGCCACAAGCACTCATCCCCTGGTGAGACACGTCTGCTGCTGCCCGGGCACAAGAGGACAGTGGCACTGGGACCCTGTGACCCCCTTTGAGCAGCTCTTCGCTTCTACACCGCAGACCCCCCCTCGTACCGAACATTATAACTTTGGCATAAAAACAACCTAAAGCTGGAGCGTGGGCTGGGATGCACCTGTGGAAATGCAGCCTTTTCGCCTGCGTGCATTTTAATCCCCTGGCTTCGGGGTGGCTTCAACGCTCCGCCAAACCAGCTCCTCCAAAACACCGCCTGACCCACACACCACGGAACACGGCCTCGGTCCGTGCCGGGCACGACAGAGGGGCAGCATCGACCCTTTTCCCACGAAGGACACGACTGGGAACAACTCGGGCATCTCCAAGCACCCCCCGTGCCCAGGCGGTCTCCAACTACTCCGTCCCCGAGGCGATGTCGCCCAGAGGGGCGTTCTCGGGGGACCCCAGCCAGGCCTGGAGGCGTCGCGGAAACTTTCTTCCAGGCTCGGGGCAGGGGAAGGGCGGTGGGAACGCGGGGCGAGGGTCCCGCCGGGCCGGACACGGCTCCCCCCCACCCCGGCGGGAAGGGGCTCCGCGCTCCCCCGGCCCCGCGGCTCCCCACGACGGCGGCACGGGCAGCCCCCGGGGGGGTCCCCCCCCCACCCCACGGCGACACCCGCGGACCGAGCCCCGCGTCCCGCCGGCGGGTACCTGTGGGCGCTGCCATCGTCGTAGACGAAGGAGCGGTTGGTGTAGCACTCGGTGCAGACGGCCGCCCCGCCGGCCGCCCTGCCCTCCGCCGGCCCCGCCGGTTTGTAGATCCCCTGCAGGCTCCGCTCTTCGCCCGAGAACGGCATCAGCGAAGCGGCGCGGGTGCCCGGAGGGGCGAGCCGGAGCAGAGCATGGGCGCCCCGCGCCGCCCGGGGCGAAGGCGCCGGCCGGGGGCCGCCGGCCGCGGGCAGAGCCACCGCCGCCGTCCCGCTCCCGCTCCCGGTCGCCCATCACGGCGCGCCCCGCCGCCGCCGCAGCAGCCCGCGGGCCGGCCGGGCGCTCCGCATACCGGGGAAAGGGGCGGCCGNGGGGGGGGGGGGGGGGGGGGGGGGAGCCCGGCGGGGTGCGGGCAGCAACAGGTGCCGGAAAGTTGCGGAGCACCGGCGGGAGGCGGGGAAGGGGCGGGGGGGGGGTCCCGTCCTAAGCGCACCGGCGGAGCGGCGCGGCGGCGGCGGCCCCGCTCGCCCCCTGCCCTCGCCCCCCGCGGCGCTGCCCGCCGAGGAAGCCCATGGCGCGGAGCGGCCGGGCAGGAGCCGCCGCCTCGCCGCTTCCTCCGCCGCCGCCGCCGCCGCCGGGGCGCCCCCGGCCCCCGCCCGGCCCCGCCGCTGCACCACGGCGCCCCCTGTCGCCCGCCGCCGCCCCCCGCACCGGCCCCGCGACCCCCGCCCCGCCCGGGCGGCGGGCACCGGCCCGTGAGCCCACCCCTCGGCCCCCGGCCGCGGCCCGCAGCCCTCCACGGGTGGGCTCGGCGTGCCTTTTTTTGGCCTTTTATTGTCTTTTTTCACCTTTTTCTTTTTTCTTTTTTTTTCATTCTTTTTTCCTTTTTTCTTTTTTCCCTTTTTTCTTTTCCTTTTTTCTCTTTTCCCTTTTTTCTTTTCCTTTTTTCTCTTTTCCCTTTTTTCCCCTTTTTCTTTTTCCCTTTTTTCCCTTTTTCTTTTTTCCCTTTTCCCTTTTTTCTTTTTCCCTTTTTTCCTTTTTTCCCTTTTTCTTTCATTCCCTGTTTCCTTTTTTCTTATCTCCCTTTTTCTTTTTTCCCTTTTCCCTTTTTTCCTTTTTCTTTTTTCCTTTTTAAAATTTTCTTCTTAATGTTATTTTTATTTTATATTCTACTAGTCATATAAATATTTGTGTTGAGCGTTGCTGCGCCTTGGGGCTGTGCGGAAAGCAAACAGGCCGGCCAAGCCCCAGCCTGCTGGGGAATTCCTGTGCCGTGCTGCGCGGCCGGGCCAGGGACCATTGATGTTCCAGGGGGGCCGTGCTGCAATAATACAGCCCCGCTGCGGGCACGTCCCCGCCTCAGGGACAGCAGGGGCAGCCTGGAAATGAGCTGTCCGCCTCTGGGAAAGGGTTAACGGGATGGAGTCCAAGGAGCCTTCTCTCCCCGTTGAAGTTCAGCCCTGTGCCAGGAGTCAGGAGTTGCCATCTGTAATGATGTGGCCAAGCCCGAGGTGCCCCAAAGCCGCTGCAAACGGAGCAGTCTCCTCGCAGGCTCCCACCGTGCACCCACGACCCACGCTGGCCCAGGGCCATGGGGGAGACCGAGCCAGCCCCGTGGCAGGGGGTGGCCGTCCAGCCCGTGGGGCAGCAGAGCTCCGGGGCAGCAGTTCTGCCCTAGCTCTGGCCCACTCCTCTCCTCTTCCGCTTCTTTTTTTATCTGTCCTCCAGAGACCGTGCTGTTGCACGGGCGCTGGGGAGTTCGCGGTGGGATCCCGGGGCTGCGCAGGTGAGCAGAGACCCCCAGCCAGGCCCGTTCGTTAGAGGGGAAACACCCCCATGCCCTGTGCAACGCTCCTCCGCCGGCTCAGTCACCCAAAACACCAAAGCCCGCTTTAGTCACACCCCAGGGGAGGGTGACGCCACCCGGGCCAGGAGCTCGCTGCTTCCAGAGCGGTGGTTTCTCTCCGGCAGCTCCAGGCAGCCCCCAGACCCCCCCTGCCCCTGGGCTACCTCCCACTCCCCGCACCCCCACGCCGCTGCTCCCGGGAGCCCCGGCCCTCGCGTGATGCATCGGCACACGGTGCCCCTTGGCTGCCGCAGCCTCCAGCTCCAGAGGAAAGTGCGCACTCAGATGCACTGGGGTTTACGCTTCTCGCTAGGACCAGAGTGTTTCTCCCGCAGCATCTCTTCCTCCTCCTCTCCCTCCATATGGACTCTCCTACACTAGGAGTCATTTGAGAGAAAAGCAATTAATACTCCCCGTGCAATCCGTCCGTGTGATACTTCCCGACCCATCATGCTTTTAAATAGGAAAGTTATTCTTCATTCACTAATTACCTCACATTATCGGGTGCAAAATGTTAACGTGCAGCTCTGCAAGGAGAGGGGTGGGTGGCACAGCAGCGTATTCACATGCTAGGTGATAACACAGGCGTGGAGGAGGAATTATTTAAAACAGTTACGGTGGGGGTGGGGACGGTGAGAAAAGAGAAATGAAACATGAAAGAGCCAGAAGAAGAGAACATCCCCATCCAAACGCTGCAGCTCGAGCGGAGAGCTCAGGCCTGGTCCCACCCGCCCTCCGCCCTGGCGCTGGTGATGGACCAGCCGTGGAGCTGTGCCTGGAAGAGCGCTGGTGCCTCCCCGGTCCCACCGCCGAGCAGGGGGGATGCTGAGGCAGAGGCCCAGCCGCTGGGCACAGGCACAAGATGTCCCAGTGATGGCACTTGGTGGGATCCTACCTGAGAAAGCAGAGCCCCTCTCGGGACCGCTCCCAGCTCCGGCACGGATCGGCCACGCTGGACTTGCAGCCTTTGCCTCCTCTCCTGCTAAATGGGTACCAGAGGATCCTCCGTAACGAACCACTGTACAACCTGTAGTTTACAGAATAAAAAGCAAAATACTTTCCTTCCTTCCCCATTGGTCATTTTTTTCTTGCCCTGCTATTATTTAACTTCAGAAAGTATTTCAGGGCGTAGCGTGTACTGTAAAACTGAGAATGACCAGGGGATGGGTGTTTCTTTATGCCCTGACATTGACTATCAGGGGAGCAGTGTCGGCCCACGGGCTGATCCTGCTTGTTTCTCTGCCGTCTGGCAGAGCACGGTCTGATTTTGTCCTAACCTCAAGGCAGGAGCCCAGACGGTTGGATGTATTTGGGAATTGGGTGCCTGTGGGAAAGATGGACGTTCAGGCCAGGGTCCATGTTGGATTTCTACTCCCTCACGATTCCGGGCAAGACCATTTCACGCTCTCCCACCAGAGGATAACTGGGTGTGCCGGAGCCCAGAGGGGCTGATCCGGTCCCCCTGTCCCTTCCCCGGCACGTGGAGGTGGTGGCATCCCACCCTGGCCAGCCCCGGGACCATCTGACCTCCAGGAAGGCATTTATGGATGCTGAGATCACTACATCTCCCTCAGTACTTCTTTCCTGTGGCTTCCCCGCACGCCGCCTCGCTCATTAGTCAGCCGCACCCCCTCCTCCTAACGAGGATTCGTCTGACTGCAGTTTCCAGCCGCAGCAAAGCCTGCCTCTTCCCACTAGATCAAGTCTGCTTTTATCCTGCGCTTTCTCCCCATTAAAACATATTGCAACACAAAACACCTCTTCCTTTTCTTCATGAAAAGCGAGACAAGCTGAGTGCTCTCCCTCCTCCCCAAGGCTTTTTCTCCAGTCTTTGGCAATTTTGGGGGCTGTCTTCACACTCTCCTGCTTCCACCTACTCATCTGAGCACCGACCAGAGATGCTGCCCTTCCCCTCTGCCCCTGTTCTTCCAAGATCAATAGTGGTAAACTTCACGTCTCTCTGGAAATTCTTTTAGGTCTTTCAGGTCCCAGCCAACGCTACCTTGTGATAAAGACTTTTTCTTTGCAGCTGCTGTGATTTAACATCACATTTAATCACGAATATATTTGCAGGTGCTTGGCCCCTCGGCCCCAGAGATGCCGCAGGGATGGGGCAGGGTGCTGGGGGTACCCGCACTGGGGCTGTCACACCTGCCCCGCACTCCCAAAGCCGCAGGGGGACGGCAGGGCAGCGCTCTCAGCAAAGGCACCATTGCCACCTCAGGGGCACGGGTCTGGCTGAGCCGGTCCTCCCTGCCCTCAGCTGCAGCGCTTGACAAATGCCGTCGATGTTACAATTCCTTGTTTCCCAACAGCCGTCTTATTAACAAAAAATACAGAATTAAACAGGATCTCACGTACCTACTGCAACGCTGTGCCGCCTCCTCTTGACTTCTGCGGGTCCCACAGCTCTGCTGGGGAGCCCCTTCAGCATCCCGGCATTCCCCTCCGCGCCCCGGAGCGGGCGAGCGCACGAGGCCCACGGGGCTGTCTCCCACGCGGGCAGGGAGCGTGCAGCGCCGGGGGACGGGGCCACCCAGGGGTGCCGAGTGCC
>RSEF01000017.1:9698285-9712509 GCA_003993805.1 Himantopus leucocephalus
TTCTGGGATTCTGAGATCTCACTGGGAGTGAGGTTTTCCCTGAACTTGCTTGACTTTACCCATCTGAAAAGTGAGATGTCATATATAAGCGGCTGTGCGTGACGCTTGCCTGGAGCCTGGGTTTCTAAAGGCGACGGAGGGATCACCCCCAGGCAAACTCCCCAAAGCCAAGGGGGCTTGAGGCACTCCACATCACTTATTTTACCCTTCAGCAGTCATTTCATGTCTGTTCCTCCTCCGCTTTCCCCAGCAGGACTCAGCCAGGCTCTTCAGATCAACAAAACTTCACGTCCGAGAGCTGCCCGCGCCCCAGCTGTGGTTGTGTAGTGTTAATCTTATATATGCGATATCGGCAACTGTTTGAAGTTCCTGCTGCCACCACAAAGCAGTGCTAAAGAAATGACTTCAGAAGTACTGCAAGCACCATGCTGTGCATAATTGCAACAGGGATGATACACATGTGGGTTTTATTATTATTGTAGAAACGCACAATTGGGAAAGCCAATATTTTTAATGGAAGTGGTTTCGAATGCTAGTATTTATTTGCTTATTAAATGGTTTAGCTGGAGACAGAGCATCTTCAAAGGAGGAATTTTTTTTTTTTTGCAGATTGGGTATCCGGGGCTATAGCACTATATTATTATACATGAAAAATATTTCCTTATTAGCTTTTTATTTCAGAGAACACACTTAACTGACATTTCCCATGCTGACAGCTTGCCAAGCTTCAAAGCACAACTTCTGCAAGGATTACAATGATTGTGAGGCTGGTCCAGATGAAGCTGTAGCCCAGCTGACACGTAAGCTCTGTGAAAGGAGTTTCTCCTGGATTTGGAGAGCCTAAAGCCGAGGTCTGCATTGGGATACACATGCTGTGTGTGTTTAGGTCGTCTTTCAGAGGGGCACAACACACTTTCAAGCTGTGACCATATTTTGGGGACCTGGTTTCTTCTATAATTCCAGCTGCTCCCTACATCAATGCAGATTTCCCAACACAGGTGGGAAAGATCCCCCCCCCGCTGCCACAGACCCAGAGGTAGGCACTGGGAGAGCTGAGGGGTTCAGTCAGAACTGGGGAATTAACCCTCGGTCATCCCAAGCCAGAAATCAAAGGTCTTCTCCATCTCCCTGGGACATCGGCTGATGCAGATGAAGATGCTTCAGGGAGGACTGCAACGGTCAGAGCATCTGAGCCTTGCGAGGCATGCAGCTAAGGCAAACCACAGCAACGCTGCATTCTGCTTCCACCCTTTAACCCAAGGATGCAGTAACAGAAATGCACCCGTACCTATGAGAAATCTTTTCAAAATGAAAAAAAAAAAATCACGATCTCTCTGCTCTCACACAGAGGCCGGAGTTCCCACGCTTGTGCTGGTGAAGGCTGACACCTCCCAACACAATTTGCCCATCAAACAGCATCGTTACCACCATCCGCCCCCTCCACCTGCCCTCCCCAGGGGGCTGCTGGGGACCCGCAACCCCCCTCTCCCCCCTCAGCGCTCCGCAGGCCCCACAGCTTGTGGACCTGCTGCCAAACCCAACTCTCACCCCCGCTGACACCTCCATCCTGTTCATGGTGTCTTTGGCACTCCCCCCTCCAGCACTTCCAGTCCCCTGCGGCTCCCCAGCCCAGTCAGCTCCAGCGCAGCCTGTGGCTGTGCCAACATTAACACGCGGAGGATCCGGCGCAGCCGAGCCCACCGCAGAAGGCAGCAGCTTGTCCAGAGGTAGATCACCACAGCTCTTCACCAGGACACACAACCACTATGAAAACATAAATCCATATAGTCATTTAAAACCGCAGAACGATGTTGTGCGGACAGAAAGCAAAGGCGCATCAACACAGCTCGTTAGGGTTCACATCCCCACTTCAGTAAATGGATGCTGGAGGGACAAGAGGTGCAGGGACAGACCAAAACATCCCCAATCTCCTGGCCACGGGCCCTCCGGCTGAGCACCGTCAGCACCCCCTGCACAGCCCCTTCCTCGTGCCTCGTTCCCAGGGGCAGACGGAAAACACGCCTGGTACCAAGCGATGCCCTGCACCTCCTGGGCTCCAGGAGCCGTCAAGAGGAGCAAGCGAGGTGCCTTGCCTGGAACGGGGTCACAGCTCCCACAGCTGCAGCCCCAGCACAGGGAAAGCCTCTCCGTAGCCCTGTCCCTGCTCAGCCTGCTCCCCGCGGGCAAGGGACAGCCCGGCCCAGCACTGTCCACAGCCTCAGGGCGTCCTCCACGTCCACGGGGACCCCACGCAAGGCAAACCCACAAGTTCAGGCACCAACCCTCCAGAGTCCTCAGCGCAGGGGTCTGTTGCCCTGCATGGGGGAACCAACACAGCACAGCTGTCAAAAACGAACTGGCAGACCCAGCACAGCTTTACAACAGCAGCAGAGGACCCCGTTTACCAAGTGAACGCTAGCAGTTGCTTCACTTCTTTATTTCTTAAGAGACCCAACCCCAAGTGCCAGAAATGAATAAAGAGAAAGGATAGAGTTTTGTTAGCTTTGTGTTTTATGCAGCTGCAACACGATCGTCCCCTGGGATCATCTTTCCTCGCTGCAGGCAGGTGAGGTGGAAGCCATCGTCTCTGCGTACTGAGCAGTAACTGGATCCAGCAGACCCAGATACAGACGCTGCTTCTGCCCGGGAGAAACCGCCTCCGACGTTAACACAGACCCCGCGGCAGGGAGAACTCCCACCACCATGCAGGTAAGTGCTGCGGCTCCTTGCTCAGGTGCGGCACGGAGGCTAGCGCGAGGCTGGGTAACAGCTTGCCCTTTGGCTTCTGACCCTGCCAGCTTTCATACGGCGTTGTCAGGCCAAGCACCAAAGGCTCTCCACTGAGGACAGATATCACAGCTCCTCATGAGCATCTCAGGCCTTCTGTAACCACTTAAAAATAGTAGAAAATATTAATAGCAAGTTATTCCTCAGTATTTCCACACATGGATGCATTGAAAGGAGCCTTCTAAACTACAGCGCGGTAACATCCTTCTCAGCTTGGGATCTCGCTGTGCCACAAGGAGTAGGATTGCTTAAGTTTCTAGGAGGAAAAGAGACTTTCACTAATAATACAAAGACCATGGTCTAAAAGTCATGATAGTTTCCCATGAATATATTATAAAATGAAGGAAAACCTTTCTGTTCCAGTAGCAAAAGAATTCACTGTCCATGTTTTCTCTTCTCCAGCTGACACCCTGCAGGCTCCGGACTCACCAGTGGTGCTTCATCCTCTTTAATGTCTTGCTTTTCCACGTGCTGCTTTTTGGAGCAGATTTACTGGAGGAATACTTCCTGCGGTCCTTACCTCTTTCTTACACCGATGCGAAGACTCTCGAAATCAGGGAGAAGGCCAGGAAGCTAGATATGGATCCTCTAAAGGCCAATCTCTCTTACACTGTCAGCAGCGCAGCAACATGCTCCGATCAAGAGGTATTTTTACTCATTCTTGTCTGCAGCAGCCCAGAAAACAGGACAAGGCGCAATGTGATCAGGCAGACATGGGGCAACGTGACAGACACCAGGGGTTATGCTGTCCTTACTCTGTTCGCTTTAGGAAAGCCGGCGTCAGTAACCACCCAGCTGGAGATCAATGAAGAGTCTCAAAAGCACAGAGACATTATTGAAGGCAGTTTCATTGATTCTCCCCAGACGCAGACACAGAAGATGTTGATGAGCATGGAGTGGACAGTGACTTTCTGTCCCCATGCCAGGTATATTCTTGAAACAGATGAGGACACATTTGTCGGTATTCCAAGCCTGGCTGGATACTTGCTTAGCTTAACACAGCTGGAGGACATCTACATTGGGAGGGTCGTTCATCAAGGCGTGCCCAACAGAGACCCCAAAAGCCCTGGCTTTGTTCCCATCCATCAATACTCGGAAGAGTTTTACCCAGATTACTGCGAAGGGAGCACTTTTGTCATGTCCCAGGACGTCGCTCGCAAGGTGTACGTGGCCGCCAAGGAGGTGGCAGTTTCAGTGCCCCCCGACATCTTTGTTGGAATCTGTGCTAAGAAAGCTGGCATCACTCCCATTCACAGCTCTCGATTTTCTGGGGAAAAGCACATCAGCTACAATCGATGCTGCTATAAATTCATTTTCACCTCTTCCAACATGAAAGAGGACGAGTTATTTAAAGACTGGAAGGAAACAAGCGATGGTAAAGATTGCTCATTACTGGAAACTTACTACGGTCTGGTGTCCTGCAAGGTTTTGACCTATATCGATAAGTTCAAACAGTTTAACTTAGATAGAATTAAAAATGAGGTTCTTCATTTTGCCGATTAAGCTTTAACTTTTGTGAAGTCTGATTTTCTTGTCCCAGCTGGTTTATCCTGTTAACATTCAGCAATAACAATCTCCTCTCAACGTTTGCTCTCTTCAACAGCAAATGAATTCTCAATGCTACAGCGTTACAGCAGCAGGAGAACTGGATATACTCTAGCTACGTAACTACCTACAAGTACATGCTACAAGTAAAAAAAAACAAATAAAAGAGTATTCCAAGAAACTTTGCCTATATCCAGTGTTTTCCACAGTTTTGAAGTCCTCTACCTTATGCCAAAACTCCTGCTACGATTTCATCGGAGTGAGGCATCACCTACTTCCAAAGTATTTTGTAACAAAGGGGAATCTTTCCTTCCGCAAAAGGGAGCTACTTCAGAGCAGCCTGTTCGACAGCACCAGTGAAACCGCAGAACAGCTTAGGGCGGGAACAGACATTGAACCACCATGGAAATTGCTCAGGTGAACAGCCCGGGGAGATTCTAAGCAAGAAATCTAACTCACCTGTTAAAGAATCGTGTATTTCTGTCAGTCGTGGTATCAGAGAAACACTGACACAAGCAGCTCAATGACACAGCGTGCTGGAGAACAGCATCAGCAGTGAAGTCAGAACAAATTCACCGGCGTACTGGTAACACCAACCTTATTCAAAATGTAAAAATTCCCCAAATTAAGAACCAGCCACAGAACACAACCCCACCCGTGCCCACATCCTCCAGATCAACTCGACCACATCAGCTCTTTCGGCAGCGGGAGGACAAGCTGGACAGGTTAGTTCTATAGTTGTGACAGACACACATGGGAAAAGACACACGGGCACCTTGGAGGGCACCAGCTACTCTTCCCGCTGTGACAGAAGGAATCGGAGGAGTGCGCCAAAGGATCCACAGTTCTTAAGCACCAAGTTATGCTGCTTGTTAACCACAGTCAAATGATGAGTTTTGGCTTGGGGAGGTTTTTTGGGGCAATTTTTGTTTGCGTTTTTTAAACCAAGTTCATCACGTTTAGCATGTTACCTCAATTCTCATTCTCCATCATCCCATTTCTGGTTTTTCCTCAAGTATTTGGTTTTTCCTGTTACTTTACAGGGGAGAGGACAGGACAACATGCTTAAATTTTTCCATTGTATATAACACACACCAGCAGCAACATGTAAACCACACAGCAACATACAGGATGGGTAGAGAACTACATGTGAGTAATAAGGGGTAAGCATCTGATCAATTAATCAGAATGTTGAGCTCAAAGCTCAACAAAATAAAGCATATGTGCATATATAAAAAATCCTCTTGTTTGGCATCTCTGTGTATTCTAAAATATTGTATCTGGCAAACGTACCATGCAAAGCAGATGCTAAAGACTTAGCACAAAGAGTGGCCTTCAAAAGCAACAGCTGAAAACACACACGGAAGAGACTCATGAATTGCAGAAAATGTTTATATATTGATTTCTTTTACTGAGATTTTATTATACGGCTCATACAGAGCTACCAGCACACAAAGCCACCTAAATTAACACAGCTGAACTGTCCAATACGAGTGCAAACTAAGGACTTCTATATTCTTTTCATTTCCGTTTTAGCGCTTTCATGTTTTTTCCGGACGCAGGATTCATGAAGCTTCTGTGCTCTCTCCGTTCACAAATGAGACACTGTGTACTGCGTTTCTCACTAGCAGATGTTTATTATGCATATCTAGGATGAAAGCGTCAGCAGCAGTATAATGTTTGACGACAACTTTTGTACATATTAGATCATAAGCAACAAGGCAGATCACCTGCATTCAGACAGCTTATTAAACATTAAGGGATCTTCCCCAAGTACCCTGCTCTTCTGAGCCCGCTTTGACTCCTTGCCAGCAATTTTTGGCAGGCAATACCATCACCTCTGCCGCAGCTCAAAGCTACAAGCAACAAGCGAGTTACTGCACACCTAGATCATCCTGCTCCACTTGGCAGAGCGGGGACACAGGGCGAGTGCTTTCCAGAGCAGTATACCTGACCTGACACACTACTAAAGTAAGCCCACAAGTAGTAATTCCATGTTTTATTACGCTCCCCCCAGATATTCCTCAGATTTGTTTCTTACGTCCTCAACAAAAATAGCATAAACCTTTTGTATAAAGTACATTGTGGTCTCTGTTTATGGACAAAGACTTCCCATGTCACTACAGCGTCCAGCTAGTCTTGCATCTCATCCACAGCTAGCTGACCATCTTCAAAAGAAGATTACAACTTTGTAAAGTACTATTCAGTTCATGCTATTAAACCTGAAAGCTTTATGTTCTTACCCCTTTTATTCTAGCTCAGGCAACTAAAATCATACTTTTTTTTTTTAAATAACACTTAATATTTTTAAAAAATTATCTGTTAAAAAATAGTGTAAACAATTTAAGATTTGGTTCTGAAGTAGACTTGTAGTGCTATAGCTCATGCTCCTTTTGAGCAGTTAAACTGAGCTGTCATACAAAGTCGCAGTCAACAAGGGAGACAAAGCTCCCAATTTGGTTTTATACACTAGAGCGTGCATTTAGTTGTCTTTAAAAGGGCTAAAAGCTTTTCTTCATCCTCAGCATAAAGTGTAAACAATATTTAGGATTATTTATTCAAGCAAGATTCACATCCAGCAAATTGAAAATAGAAGAGAATCCAGTTCATACTCCCTCATGTGGGCAGAATGTTACTAGCTTATTCTTCCCAACAGGGTTTCTGACAGAATAGGACCGGCTAAAAGAGTACATTCCATGCAAGTGCCAAGTTTGGCAGATACAAAAAAAAAATTAAAAAAGAGAAACTATGGCAGCATCTGAGGTTACAAACCTCGAGGTGTTTTGGTGTTTGTTTTTTTAATTGTAACTGTGATCTACTGAGAAAACAGGACAGGAACTCCAAGCCCAAGAACATTTTAACTAAACACTGATTAATTTCTGCAAAATAAAACACAGTCAGCAGTTGACAGAGTGCTTACCTTGGTTACTTGTCTCACGACAGTACACAGAGAACTTCTGCCGTGACATTCTATGGGAAATTATGCTGTGCCCTATAGGTTTTGATTTGCTCTCATAAACCTCATTTCAAATAGAGTCGAAGTGCTTCACATTCCTTTAAAGAGACAATCTTAGACTCCAGTGTGGAGAGTCTTTACACCTTATATCTTAACACCTATTTCAGTAACATGGTTTGCGAGAAGGGGAGCCAAGACATCAATGACATTATTCTGCTCCTTCCACGGCTGTAGTAGAAACTGCCTTAACATAATAAGGGCCTTCACGCAAGTAAGCCCTAAGCCTCAAGTAATACTGATTTCCAAAGATTTCCGCAATTGTTTTAGAGTTTACAAGGGCCTTAACAAGTTCATATTTGGCATCCTTCGAAGATTTGTCAGGCTCCACAGATCTGTCTACAATGTACTCCACAAACCCTGGAGTGTCAAGCATCAACTTCTGGGCCCACGGTTGGTTTGCAATAGCCTAAACATGAAGACAAAAGAGGGGAGAGGGGGGAAACACCTCATTTTAAAAACCCCAAAAACGGTTACACAGTAGGCTGTTACACAAATAGCCAAGAAACAGAAAAAATGCAATGGGGCATTCATTCTACACAGTAGTTACACAAGCACCACTCAAATCAAGCAGCAGGGTTTAACACTGGAAAACAAGTACAGCTCAGTGCTTATCTTTAAAGTTTTAAGTGAATTATCACAGCAGTGCTTCTGACATCGAAGCAGCACCCTAAGCATCCCTGTTGCTTTTTCTTTTCCTCTTCAATTTATAAGAAAATCAGCATTACAGACATGACATGTCTGCTGCATTATTTAAATGGTGAATGCAAGTGGGGCACAATGAAAAAGGCCTTACTTCTGACCACTTCAGGGCTTCAACAAGAAGTCTGTGGCATTCACTTAAAAAAATCTGAGACCAAATGGCAATACAACTCACTATCTGATCTTGAAAAACAAAAAAGCACTTACAGTAAACACCCGTAAAGCCCCACAGTGGAGATCAGGGAATGGCTGAGTACTGATGCTCCTGAAGAGCTCCAACGGCTGGCTAGACAAGGATGCGAACCATGATTCAGTCATTCTTAAAAGGTCTTCTGTCTGCTGCTCTGGCTATAGACATCAGAGAAATGTGCGGAAATGAAAGAGTTTGATTAGGATTACGCAAAGCTTTCAAGTTTTGAGTATATGTTCAACAGCTAAGGAAGTTATTCAAAACAGACCACCAGCAGAGTAAACTGAAATAGTTCAAATTTTCAACTTGTTTTCATGAATGAAGAAATGGCCTTCTATATTTCATTTAGCTTGGAGGACAGATTTAAATAAATTGATTTTGATACACGAGATAACTGCTGTGCTGGAGTGCAGCCCTGCAAGACAAATGAAAATGGCTTACTTGCTCATTTAGAGCTACACTATTAAAACCAGATCACTGGATCTAAAGATCACACCCAGGGATTAGAGCAGTTTGCCACTATCTCTTTATTAAACTGTTTACTCTCATTCCCTTGCCAATGATGTCTTGACTTCATGTTTTATAAACAGATTTCAGAACACCTGGCTTCTTACAAACTCAAACTTTAAGCAAACAAATAAATCAGGGAATTTCAAAACAGTAAAGTTAATGACTTGGAATACTAGAAAGCTACCACTTCTACCTAGGCTAGATGCTGCAAAAGGTCTTCACACAATTAGTCAGATGCACAATACTGTCATTCTTGTAGAATTAAAAAAAAAAAAAAACAAAGAAAAGAGACAACAAACCAAACCACAAACTTACAGGCAAGTAAAGAAGAGATGAAATTGCATCCAAGCATCGAAGTCGTAACTCTGTGGGGGCATTCTTTGCCTGGTGCCCTATTCTGTTTAACAGATTTTGAAATCTACTTCCTTTAAAAAAAACAAACAAACAAAGTGCTTTTAATTCAGACAAACCTCTACAGGAGTACAGAGTTACCTGTCAGTCACATTATATTACATTAACTGGTAGAAAGTGTATTGTACATTAAACAATGTACAATAGGCACCTTCTTGATCTACTATAATACAAGTGTAAGATTCTCTTGGCTTCATATGGATCTAAGATAGACAAATCCAAAGCTTTTACGCTAGTTCTCCAGACTGCCCAAACATTTCCAAAAAGGAAGTTATGTGTCACAGATAACCAAGTTATCTTGGGAAGCGTGGACCCTAGTACACTTGTTATTAGAAATCTTCAATCCCATTCTACAATGCTCCAATACTTATCTGCTAATACAAATTTTTCACTTAAAAAAAAAGTTTGGACTAGCAGCAAGAAGCATAGCACCTACTTTGAATCCTCTGAACAGTTTTACATTAAGAGCAACAATGCAGTCTTTACAGAAAGCATCATTACATGATCATTCATGTTTTTCTAATTCTGCTAAGAAGGTCATGACATCAGTAGAAACAGAGGAATCTAAAATAACACAACTACTGACGATTCATATGATGCAGCTCACTGGAAAATAGTAATTTGAATTTGCGATACCAGAATTCTAGCTGCCAGGCACTTCACACTGCCATGCCTGGCAAGACAGTTAAAAAACACCTTATCTGCTATGGCACAGCTATTCAGACACCCTTGATTATTAGATAAATAAATACATTTTTCAATGCCTTTCTCTATTACACCAAACAAATTCACTCTTGTACATTATGACATACTGAAAAAGTTTTATTAAAGAAAAAAACCCAACAATACTAACTAGTTTTCTGTAAAACCTGTTTGCCTTCCACATTTGATCCCAGGATTCCTAGCGTGTCCACAGCTACTCCAATCATGGTTGGATCATGACTTTCTGCCATTTCAAAGACTTTTTCCATGAAGACAGGGTATCGTTCACAGATCTGCTGTGGACTGTCTACAACAGCCAGATTTCCAAAAAATTTAACAAATCCTGAGAGAACAAGACAAAAAAAAAAAGCATTCAGGGTGGAAGAAAAGTAACTTTAGCTATGTTAAAATTAAACATGCATTAACATACGGTTGTTTCACTGCTAAACTAATGTTATTAAATCTGAATACTGTTTGTGAAAGGCATCAGAATAAGGACAGAACTAAGGAAGCAGTCAGTATTTTGGAAGTTAATTCATGAAGTTACAGCTGTCTTCTTGAATTTATAAACAAGACTACAATAACACAAACTTCAAACCCGAAGTACAGTCTCTCCAGATCTTACTTGTACTGCCACTGAGTATTATTATTTGTGTATCATACTGTCCTTCAGCATTTTTCGTACACATCCAACATACACATTCTAATATTCAAAAATTCACACGAGCTTTCAAAACAGAGGCTTAATAGTCCTCTTAATTTAACTCATTAAAAAAAGTGAACACTAGAAACAAGAAATACATGATATAACCTGGTAAATAGAAGCCTGAGAAGGGATCAGACTCTGCACCAACGATGATGTTCGAAATTTTATCAATAATTCCTTGTTGAGCAAGATACTGACGCCCATGTGGAGTGTGGGCCAGTGAAGTCACCATCTCTATACACGTAGCTCTGTAACAACAAAGTTATTTTAGCCTATTTCAGATGGGTTTTTGAAGTACTTGGTGATTAAGAAAAAACAGGTTTTCTACCCTTAAGACAAAAGCCAAACAAATGAAAAAAACCCAAAACCCAAACTACCCCAACTGTCCAACACTCCTCCAAGCTCACTCAGCTATCTTACTTTAGGTGTATAGTTGGAAAGCATTCTGAAGTGCTTACATTGCAGCCCAGCATTACAATTATCACAGCATACTGGGGAAACTTCATCTTGGTTCTCAAATTTAAGTATACAGTATTTTACACTCAAGGCTGTTTAAGAAGAGGCAGATAAAGTGTGTTCCTGAAAAGGGTTTGACGAGAAACACACACAAATATGTTTAAGGACTGTTATTTTAAGACTGAACTTCAGAGTTTTAACAGTGGAGGAAATCTCATTAGCAAACTCACTGCCAACGTACCTGACCAGCACATCATCTCCAGTCAGCTCTCCAATTAACTCTGATATTAATCCACTGTTAGCACAGTAATTTAGCGAATCTGCTGACACCGAAGAAATCTCAACAATTAACTAAATAAAAGCATGGGGGAAAAAAAGGATGGTTTATAAAAATATTATAACGTTAACAATTCACACTAATGCCCAAATACATCTTATAATGCTGACTAACCCTACATATATTAAATACAGATTTTCATGATGTTTTCATAAGTAACCTAAATGTTTGCTTGAAACAATTTCATAAGGAGTTCCAAGTTTATAGCACATGCATTTGATGTCTATACACAGTCATCTTTTCTTCAGAGGATCATCACTGCTATCCCCATTAAGCTCTACGATGACTGAATTGTATTATTTCTCCTTTGCCATACATATCTAGACTGACACACTTGGCATCTCTCAGTCTCTTCCCCAGTCCAGAAGTTTCAATAGCACTTCACATCCAAGTGTTGAGAGACTGCAGCAGCTATTTTTCTTTTACTTTCAGAGAACCAAACATTTTATTGTATCTTTAGTAACCCTGTGTAGCCCTTCCAATGCCCTAGGGACAACAAGCTAGAAAATAAAAGATGTAAACAGTACTTCACACCTTTGTACCATAAACTGAGAACTTATGTCATTATTTGAGGACCAACACTGCTTTGCTCTTCCTGCTCCTTTCTTATCTTGACAAAACACAGACAGGAAGAAAAGTTTATAAAGCAGTGATGAATACTAATTTAAAAGCAAGCCATAAAATCCAGATTGTAATTGAGAACTACGGTCCAAGAGAAATGCACTATCATGTCATTCAAATGGTAACATTGATCGCATTCCTACCTCGTATACTCTGTATCGAACAATATCATTTGTTGCCATGACATTTTTCAAGTCACTCAACAAATTGCTCACAAATAAAGCCTCTAATCCATCTTGCGTCTGTGCTATTCTTGAGAGAGATTTGATGGCCTGGAAACAAAAACAGCAACATATTATAAGAAAAACACAAAGAGAAGAAAATCCAAGACAATCTGACTTAGTTTCACTGTTCTTTACTAACATATTAAATCATGTTACGCATCTAAAATTTTAATTGTGATTCACTTTTCAATGAGAATTACCATATCACTGAAAACGGCTTGTTATGGTTACTGTGATCGAAGTCTCTGGCATTAAATTCAGATCTATGAGTTCACTTTGGCATCAACAGCTACTGGAAGATAACAGTTCTAAGTAAATTTTCTATCACACCTAAGTAACTTCTGGGCTTCGGGCACCTACATGATTATAGCACTTTTCAAGCAGTGTAAGCTCTCTTTTTAGGGAAAAAGAAGAGCAGAGAGGAGCAGAGGCTGGCACCTCAGACACAGTAGAAAAGGTGTTTTGTACAGTGCCTACATCACTTTGTAGAGGAAGAAAAAAAGAAAGCAATGCTTACCTCTTTAGCCACTGCTATTTTCTCTCCGCCAATGCAATTTATTATTTGCCGTAATAGTTCAGGACTGTTGAGAATTTCTGTAACAGCATCTGAATTTTCAACAATCCTCCCAACCTAAAGATGTGATTAAATAATTATAGCAACTAACATTAAAACAGATTTTTTCCACTATAAGGACATTCAGGCACTGGAACAGCTACCCAGACAGACAGAATCACTATTTCTGGAGATACTCAAAACTCAACTGGACAATACCCTGAGCAGCCTGCTGCAAGCTGGCCCCGCTTTTAGCTGGGAGCTGGACCTGAAACCTCTGTAAGTCCATTCAGAACTACAGTGTTTGACAATTCTTTTCTTTTAAATTAATGCAACAAGTGTCAAGTTACTAGAGCCTACTCCTCTTCAGTATTTCCACAATATTGTTCAAAGTATCCTGAATATCAGAATGTTGCTGCACTTAATCCTTATGGCAGTTGCCACTGCTGGCTTGGAAAGCTTTATTCAGAACATGGGACAGAAGATTCATTTACAAGTTACTTCTATCAAGACATTGTTTTATACCTTATGTTTAACAAATGCATCATGAAGCATTATATACCAACACACTGTGCAGTATTTATCCAAAATTGCATGAGCACGTAAGAGCACAATTCCTGCAGGTAACACTTGATGTAGCGCTTTTGTCACAAGCTAGGACATGAAACAACAGTAACAGATTAGGACTAACCCAGCCTGGCTCAAAACAGAGCTCTGCCCCCTCCTCCTGGAAGAAAACACTGTACCTGAGATATGGTGAGGATTTTCACAGAGTCGTCGGGGTGGAAAAGCCCTTTCTGAAGCTCTTCTCTCAGGTTCTGGATCACATAGACCGGGTCCAGGGCCTGCAGGAGCCTCTCCAGGATGGAAACACACGCAGATACCTGCTCCCTGGCCGGGACAGAGACAAACCCAAGCCCTTCAGGAGGGAGACGCCACCGGGTGCTCCCAAATCCTCAGCTGCGCTAGCCCGCGCCCTGAAGAAGGGCAAGGAAGGAGGCGGGGTAGCAGCAGGAGCCACCGTGCTCCGGGGTAGAGGGAGAGGGGAGGCGGCCAAGCCGGGTCAGGCCCGCGGCGCCGGGCCGTCGCTCACCGGTCACTGACGCTGAGGAGGGCGAAGAGCGCTCCCAGGTGGTCGTCGCTGAGGCGGGCGCGGAGGGCTGCGGGCGGCACGGCCTGCACGGCGAGCCGCAGGGCCCGCAGCTCCTCCAGCGGCGCCTCCCGCCTGGCCGCCCGCTCCAGCAGCTCCACCACCGCCTCCGCCATCTTGGCGCCGCCGGAAAGCCTCGCGAGAGCCCGCCGCCCCTAGCAACCGCCGCGCCGTCGCCAAGGGCCCCTTTCGCGTCCGCCGCGTCGTAAACAAAATGGCGGTCGCGCCTTGCCCCCTCTAGGCTCCGCCCTCCTCGCGCTCTGATTGGACAGACGCGCGAGGGGCGGTGCTAGGGCGGGGCCGGGGCGGGGCGGGGC
>RSEF01000017.1:9712609-9724036 GCA_003993805.1 Himantopus leucocephalus
CTTAAAGGTCTTTTCCAACCTAAATGATTCTATGATTCTATATTTTCCTAATAGCTTATGAGAACTGGCAGTAATGTAATAAGGTTACCACGTGAGACAGAATGGAGCGCTCTGTTCCTCTGCTCTGGAGTGCTTACAGGAGCATTTTAGCCCCAAACAACACAACAGGACTTACCAACTTTCTAGTAGTTTCAATCCAAAGAGTACAGAGACCCAACAATATTAAGTCTGAGAAAAGACCTATTTTATGGATGGAAAAATTACAGCAAAAGTGCCAAATGGTGTCAGCAAGTGTCTCACAGCACTTGTCCTCCCAGTGCATCCCAGTGCTTGCGCTGGAGAGAGAGATTTCTCCAGAAGACGTTGGTGCAGACAGTTTTGGTAAGCACACCAATGCTGCTGGGAGTATTTGTTTGGCCTTGCTTATGGCCTTGACCCCGCTTCTGCCGTGCCCCAGCATCTGTCCACCCCAGTTCTACACAGAGGAGCCTGTGGGCAGGCAGAGAGGCTGGATGCTAGGGCTGGGGGTGGCAGCGAAGGGGCTGGGGGGAGGCAGAGCTGTCCCGAAATAAGAGTTCTTCCCCCACTGTGCGAGAGCCAATCAACACACTGAGTTGAGATATTTCTTTTTATTTCAGTTCTGCAGAATCAGGTGCCAGGCATTTAACAACAGCTAGCACACCGCACATTTCCAACCGCCCGATATTTATAATGAGAAAACGCAGCTGATTGGTTAATAATGATTCATTCACCACTCCTAACTATGCATATGCATTTAAGCTCATGTTTAAAACATCTGGGGAGGTTACCTGATTAGCATGCTCATTATTCACAAAGGGGTGTGTATTTTAGCATTATAATTACCCGAGGTTAGTTTGGGAGACACTCTTGGCTTGACTTTGGTCCAGAAGTTGTATATTTTATTATCTTATGTCTAAGTGAGCAACTGCAAACGAGCATGTAAGACACACTGTTTTGTTTCACATCCTATTCAAGGTTAGGTATTTTCTGTGATGTCTCAACCGAAATGTCTTGATAAACTTTTAACTTTGTTGTGTCGACATCGGCAGGAGCGCCGTGGGGATGTGGTGCTAGCCCACGGGCCCACGCCTCAGCCCCACGCTGGGGCAGGCAGCCGAACACCATCCCGCAGGCAGCCGGGGAGGAAGAGGAGGAGGAGTTAGTGCTGGTTGCGGGCAGCTTTCCCAGGCAGCCTTCCCAGCTCTGGGCAGAGCAGGTGGAGGGACGGAGGGGACCGCAGCCTCTCACCCGGCCGGGGAGATGGAGTGGCTGAGCCAGCGTTGCCCACTGCTGCCCGCTGCCCAGGGCTGCCCCCGGCCGGGCCGTGGCACCTTACTGCTGGTAAGTGAGAGCCCTCCGGCACTGCCAGGGCCAGCTCCCTGCTTGGGACGGGGGGATGCGGATGACCCGCTGGGGAGGGCGGTGTATGCCAACCCAGGCAACCGTGGAAATGCCTCTGTCTGTACCTTCATAAGGGAACCTCTGCTAAAAAAAGGAAAGGAAGAAAAAGGAAGAAAAAGATCATGCAGGAGGAATGTATTCTCTGTCTCTGCAGAGCGAAGCAAATTTCTTAGCAGTTTTTTTCCACTTGTGCTGAGGAAGCTCACAGCCTACTCAAAATTGCCATGAGTTGTGTTTGGGGTGGTTTTGTTGTTTGTTTGTTTTTTAGTATAGAACCTCATCAAAACTAGGCAAAAAGTCCTACTGTGGTAATTTTAAACCCTAAAGCTGTTTTTAGTTTACCAAAGCCAAAATAAATCTTGCAGAAATCTTAGTCTCTCTAAACTCAACTATCATTTTGCTGGTCAGTGCTTTTCAGTGAAATACTTAAAATCTCACAGCAGATTTTTAAATTTTGTTCTCTTTAACGTTTTGGCAGTCATGAGTTTATTCTGTTTATCAGGTAGGAATCCTGAAGTTTCACCCCTTCGCTTTTGTACCACCCCTTGGCAAATGCAATTATTCTGAAAAAAAGGGGGATTTATCTTTCTTAAAAAAAAAAGGGGGGACAAAAAAAACCAAGAGAGTGGTCACTCTTGTACTAGTATTCAGTCACAAATGTTCATGGGGATTTCCTCATCACATGCACATACATCTTCCAAGAAGATTAATGATTGCTGTGCTGAACAGGTTGGATTGTTTTTCCTGAGCAGGGAGCATGATTACATTCTAATCTGGAAAAATAGATACACCAGCATATCTCTGTTTGGCTTGTAACTATCTGAGTAGCTTCTGGGATTTGTTGCATAATATTTGTTAAATGGCTTAGTGGGAAAAAGAGCACAAAAGAAGCTCTAAAAATTATTATGAGAAACCTTGTGATAACAAAGAATATTTCCTCAAATGGATTGGAAAAGAGGAGACAACCAATATAGCACATCAGTCATTTTCCAAACGGAAAGGAGCTCCTGTCTTCGTGGTGACAGGAGAGATTTTTTGAATTCAATCTTTTTTTAAAAAAGCCACTCTGACATTGGCCATGTAATGGGAGGTTTTTCAGAGGACAAAGGAGGGTGGAAATAAGGGAGAAAAGGAATATATTCTTAGTCTTTAAAGCATTTTTTTTATCCCTGTAGTTGAATAAGGGCCAGATGCTGTTTATTTCAAAAACAAGACAAAAGACAAAGAGAAGAGCAGCTGTGCAGAGAGAGTGAGCGCTGCGGCCCCGCGTACGGGCACCATCCTTCGGCAATTACTCAGCACACCAAATTAACCTTGCTATTCCAGCAATGTCCCTGCTGAGATAATTATGTATTTTTATGTGACTGTGTTTATGGCATGTGAGTACAAAGAGCAGCTAAGGGTCTTGCCAAGAATAGCATCTAATGTAGAGCAAAACCAACTTGTTGCCACTGCACTGCCAGTCCGCGGAGAGAGCGTTATTGTTTTCTGCAGCCCGGCAGGGCAGAGACAGCCCTACAAACCTGCGCTGTGTCCATTAGGATTTCTGTGCCCAAAAGGATCCAATTTCACTGTCCTATTAGTATCACATAATGAAGATGAAATGAACTTAAAACCTGCATTTGTCTTACCCCCCCTTGCCTGCTACGCGGGTCTGTGTCGTAGCCTGGGTGGGCTGCACAACATCTGTCAGCAGAAGAGAGCAATCGTCCCGGGCTGGCAGGGCAGGACGAAAGCTCTCCGGGTCCTGGCACAGACTGTATTACCCCAGGCTTCCCGGGGCTCTGCTCGCACATCAGGCTCCAGCCCAAATCTGTTTCCCATGGCCAGATCCCTACCCCTACCTGACATACTGCTCTCCTCCTCTCCACATCCCTGGGGAGGCGGAGGGCTCTTCCCCATTGTTTCCCAGAGGGGTGGACATGCCTCACCCTGGGCACACGGCCAGAGGATGGCTGCAGGATGTGTCCTCAGCAGGAAAGAAGATGTGCTTGGTGTAGGAGCCATGCCTGGTGGTTCCCTTCTCACCCCTTTTTGCAATAAAAATGCATTTTAACAGAGGCAGCCAGTGACTCACCTCCTTACTCTTCTTCAGAAAAGCAGGCCTGGCTGCTGAGGCTGTGCGGTGGGGTCTGTAACCCCCATTAGTCTGGGGGGTGACCTGCAGCTGAGGTCTGGGCACCTCAGAGCTGATACAGCCTCAAAAACTTTCCTGCCCCGAGCACTTGGCACAGCATTAGATTGGCCACATTGGAGGGAATGAATCTCCCTATGAGCGTGTTTTCACTGAAATTACAACTAGTGTTACTGTAATAGAATCATAGAATTGTTGAGGTTGGAAGGGACCTTTAAGATCATCAAGTCCAACCATTAACCTAACCTGACAAAAACCACTTCTAAACCATATCCAGTAATGTTGAAAGAAAGGAGATTGGAGACATCCCTTGAGCCACAGATAATGTAAACACTTAGTTTTACAAAATGCAATATTTCACCTAACATCATCGCTCATATATTTTGCATTTTAGGTGGTGACTCTGTCTTTGCTGATGTACCCGGTGCTGAGGAGTCTCGCACTTCAGCTTCACTCTGCCATCACGGGCAGCTATGTCTCCGGGACCCACTCCATTGCCTTCATCAACTGTCTCAACGAGGAGATTGCCAAGGATATTGCAAGGTACAGAGACACTTCGCCTGCTTGTCTGCTTGAATTGCTCAAAAGCAGCTTCTTGTGGATAAAAGCCTTTCCTTGTCCCTTGAGAGGAGCTGTACTTCTCTGTACTTTGCACTTCTATCCCAATGGTGCTCCTTTTCTCCTACGCTCTCTCTCCTTCTCTCTCTGAACCACATATCCACTTACCAGGAACTGCACTTTCTAAAAGAAGGCTGACAGTTGTCTCTGAAGTCAATGCCACGGTAACATCAAGCCAATTCTCAATTTATTCTCTTGCCTTTCGTTTTCAAGACCCACTTTAAAGTTATGGCTCTAAATCATGGTCCTCAGATGGATTAAGCCCCAGCCCCATGTTCTCTGACCTGCCACAGTCTTTATTCTTCTCTAAAAAAACACAGATAACAATTCCAGGAGAGGTGTTTCTGGAGAGGGACAAAGCACAGTACACTGCCATGAAAATAAATAAAAACAAAAGTGGTCCACAGCAAACACAGAACAGGCACTTGTGAGGTACCATCTGGAAGCCCGCACGCTGCTCACCAGGCAAACTTCAAGGAATGAGGGCTTTACCTTGGGTTTTTTTCTCTCTCTCTTTTAATGTATGAGATACTTTGTGTGATATTTTGCATGCAGAGTTTTTTTCCAAATATCCATCAGTCCCTGACTCAATAGATGGTTTGTTCAAAGTACTGAAACCGTGTTGACTGGGGAAATGTTTATGATAGACCATTAAGTTTCCGGCAACACCTCTTGCGCTCTTTTCCCTGCTGCTTGCCAAAAACCCTCCGTCTTCTGTAAAGTGTTCCCGAACAGTCGTTCAGGAACTGACAGGCTACTGAAAGGGATTTTGTGTCACCTTAAATACTGCAACTGTATTAAGAAATTCAAATAGAATAATAACTGTACCACTTGATGTCTTCTGAAAAAAAGGAGTAACTGTATGTGGCTGGTGAAAAGAGCCTCAGTTCCTGAAAACGCTTCATCTTAACAGCTTTGCAAATGTTTTCCACTCTTTGTTTGTTATCTTGCAGGGAAGGGAGAGGAAATAAATCACTCCCCATTGCTGAAATGTATGTACTTTGGTTGCATTTTTACTGGTTCGGAATTTGGATGAGTAAGTCATGGTTGTAGAGGATGACACAGGGCTTCTACACTTATTTTCCCACCCATGGTTTTCCTGGTGCTCTTGTGTTTATTCTTCCTTTACATTGCTCAGTGGAGCACTCACTTTGACGGATCAGAGTGCAAGGAAATTTTCTGCTGGTTTTAAGGAAGAGAAGTTCAGGGTTTGTGAAAGCAGATTAGCTACACGTAGAATTCAGCATCTGGCTTGTTCATTGCATCAGTTCTAACCCAGTTTATCTGGATTACTATTAACTTAAAATCCTCAGAAGAAACCCCGAGTCGACACAGGAGATCTAGTCTCTCCCCTGTGCCTGCTGTGAGAAGCTGACCCCTTTGGCCTGGATGGTGTGGCCATCACACCTTACCTAACACCTGAGCAGCCTGTCAGCCTCCAGTTCTGACTTAGATTTCTGCATATCATTTTCTTTGCTTTTCTGCTTATTAATATTTCATCTGTCTCAATTCACATCCTATTGGGAGGCAAGGACAAAGAAACACACATTAAGTACCCAACCCAAAGATATCATGTATTATGCAGACGTTTTTCCACAGATCACGTTCAGCTTCTTATAATGTTTCCCGTTCCCATGGTGGCCGCTTGTTTCTGCTCAGCTTGCTAGAACAAAGTTCAGGATCTCAGTTAGGATCACGGTTTGTTGGGACAGAGCAGAAGCAATTAGAAGGTACTCACCCAAATCAAAAGGTTCTGGCGCTGAAGTGACTTGGAAGTTGCAGGCAGCAAAACCAAAATGATTTGTGCCATGTGTTTGACATGATAAACACAGTGGGGATATCTCCGCTCATGCTGCTGCAGTTTGTTGGTCTACAGATTAACTCAAGATGCTCTACAAACATTAAATGCCTGGAACTGGCTACACATGGTGAGAGCAAACAACACAGAGCCTCCTCGGATGGCTGTCCTCTCAGGCCATGGTCCGTCTGAGTCATCAGCAGAGAGAAGTCCCTCTTCTTCGCCTTGCTGTGCTTAAACCCAGACTGCAAGGACAATAAATTTTTAACTTGCTCTGAGCCAAAAGTGTCCTGGAGAGCATTTTGGAATGGAGTGGTAGTTAATCAGAATGGTTTTCATTCTTCAGCTCATTAAGGGTTAATTTTTTCAAGTTGTTGAATCAGCCTTTCAGCATCTAATAACTCCTGCCTTCTTTGCAATTCAAGGTCAGCTAGAAGTTAAATGTTTGCATTGTCAAAGCACTTGGTACTAAATAGTGCCCGGTGATGCCAGTGTTAAAGCAAACCCAAGGCAAAATCACTAGCACGGCTGCCTGCAAGAGGGACGGGGCCGCCATCTCCATGAGAAGGGCCCAGACATTGCTGTGGTCAGAAAACTCAACGTTTGACCTAGTTCTTCTAAAAATCCACCCTGAGATTGTTTCAATACTCTTTAATCACTTAAATATCACTTCTGCTGGCAGATCCAAGCCGCTCTGCAATAACAAATCAGCCCACAACTAAAGGAGGCAGCCAGAGGGAAGGAATTTATTTGGGCTTCAGATTTCTAGGACATTTTGGGTAGAAAAACCTTGATGTTGTTAATTTAACAAGATCCACATTTAGTCTGCTGTGCAAGGAAGAGGCACAGTTTGACAGCATAAATACAGGACCGGGAGACAAACCCTTTGGTGTCCGTACCAGCCCCGGTTCTCACGGCCCCGTGGCTCAGCCCCTGCCCTGGTGTCCCCACGGCGAGATGAGCAACACCGAACCTTCCTGCTTGGTGGAGGGGACAGTGAGGACTGTCCCAGAGCTGTGCCAGGAGGACCTGAGCTGCAGGAGCTTGAGCTGGAGGTCACCTTTGCCTCAGCTTTCCCAGGATAATAATTAACCCCAACTCCCCCATCTCCAATGTCAAAGCTGGTGCTGGCGGTCAGGGGCAGCACGAGGGAATGTCCCCGTGGCTGGGGGCAAGCACTGAGCTGCAGCAGGCTGGGGACGGGCGCTAACTCCCCCTCCTGTCTCACCCAGGGCCATCATGGATAAGAAGCTGGCTGCCTACGTGAACATCCTGCCAAAGAGCTCGGCCTTGTAAGTTGGGCTGAATATTCCCTGACGGAGGAAGCAAACCCGGGCTCCCGGCAGGGGGGAAGGAGGAGCTGGACACCCCACGGCCCTGGGGAGAGGAGGCAGTTTCCAGAAGGCTGCTGGGTCTGTTTGTTGTTGCAGATGGTAGAGATGATCCTCACCAGGGCAAAGTGCGCTAAGCTCATTAAGGAGTGCAGATGCTCCAACTGCCAGTGGGGACCATTTATTTATTGATTACTTAGCTACACAGAGATCTAGCAAAGAGCAAGGTGATTTATGGTCCTGAGGACATGATGCCTGTTTTTAGAGGATCTAAAAAGAAGCCAAGATAGGGACCAGAAAAGGCCTTTACCATATTAAGTGGCACTTTCAGGAAGGAAGAACAGTATCTTTGACCTTGAAATACAACCAGCTGTGCTCTGCGGGTATCCTCAGCCGTCCACACAAAGGGATTGCCCTTTTTGGAGAGGTTAAAGAACAAATCCCCAAAACAGCCATTTGCTCGCAGGAGCACCCTGGCCTGGCCCCACATCGCAGCCTCCCCGTGGGAGGGGGTCCTACCAGCACCTCCTCCTCAGGCTCTCCCATAGCCCAGCTGAGGCTGCTGAGGTAGGGCAGACCCAGTAACACCCGTCTTCCCTTAGGCTTGGTTCCCTATGAGCCACAGTGGCCGGAGCCCAGTTGGTCATGCTCAGCTCTGCCTGCTCCAGCTAGTTTCCCCTCCATGCCCAGCTCAGGAGACACTGTGATGCCTCCGAATGCCTCCTGGCGCACAGATGAAATCACGATGGCCTTCTGTCAACATAAATGTTTTGAAAGGTCATATCTGACTTATGAGAAGTACATCTCCTCTCCTGCAGGGAAAGAGAAGAAAAAAGCGTGATGCTGCTGCACTTAGCCTCCCAGCTGCAGCCATGCTGCGGTGCCTGCAGGCACTGTCACCCAGCCACTGCTTGGAGCAGGGCCACCACCATACAGACCCCCAGAGCCACCCCATTCCCAGCTCCTTTGCCCCGCTGTCCCCCCTGGGCAGCTCTCTCGAGGCTGGCACAGCCAAGGAGGCTCTGGTCTGTAATTCCGGGGTGCTCTGTCACGTACACAGCAGACTTTTGGGGCCAGTGATGCTTCTTGAGCACCACTTTGTAAAGGAACAGCCATGTGCAGACAGGACCAAGCAGGAAAGCTAAAACCCCCAAGGGGATTCCCCCAGGGAAAGCGGCATGGCTGCTCCCAGAGCTCTTTGCTGCTGCTTATTTTCTTTTTAAATCTAGGTATTTCTGGAAAGGGGAGCTGGAAGAATCCACTGAAATACTGCTGGTAAGTGACAATTCCCCATGTCACGAAAACCCCCGTCCCAGACAGCCCCAGCCAAAAGGGGCTGCAGGGTGGTGCCAACATGCCGAGATTTGGGACAGTACCCAGGGACCCCAAGCACCCACCTGCGGGCATGGCAGTGGTGGCTGGGGGTGGCAGCCTAGCTCAGCCCCTCATCCTGCCACCACAGGGGACATCCCCTGGAAAAGAGCCCAGGAAGGGCTCCTATTGCACCGCCGGGTGCTGGCCGTGCTGGATGAGTGCAGTGGAACTGTGCCTGCAGGATTGCTGCGTCCCCTTTACTTCTCCCCTGATTTTGGTTTTGTGTTTTTGTTTTTTTTTCACTCTCCACAGTTAGTGAAAACAAGGACATCCAAAATAGGTGAATTGTCCAACTACGTCAGGTGAGGCTCTGGCTCCGTGGGAGCACTGGGGTTCCTACCCAAGGTATGCTGCCATCTCACGCTCAGACTTTGGGAGTCAGGTTCCTTGAGCTGCTTCCCATCCAGGGAGGGTTTAAGTGCTCCTGATGCACCTTCTGAGCTAGAAAAAAACAGAGATGGCATCAGCGAAGAAAAAAAAAAACAGGTTGGCAGGAATATCAACTGTTGGGCTTCAACCAGCCCCTCTGTACTGGGTACACGGAGGGATTCTCCTTCTCCTAACACAGGTTATTCCTTGGCTGCCTCCTGGCAGGATTTCCCGTGTTTCCCAAGCACTGAGTGGTGAGTGCAGCCAGCTTTGGGCCAGGGCCCCTGGCGGTGAGCTGCTGGCTGTGGTAAACCCCAAACTCAAAGCAAAATTCTCACATGGCAAAAAGAAGATGCGGGTGCTTTGAAGTGAGTGGAGAGCGTGGGGCAGGGCTGGCGCGCACGGCTGGGAGTGGGGACCTCTGCTTCCTGCGCCTGCGAGCGGGAGCGGGTCTGTTCTGCCGCAGGGCTGTTGGTGACACTGTTCCTCTGCATCTGTTTCCACTTTAGATCTATCCATCCCTTTGAAATTCCTGAAATCATCAGCCTGCCTATTGACCAAGGAAACCCTCTCTACCTCAAATGGATAGAGGAAAGTGTCCCACGGGACTAACTGAAAAGTGCAGAAAGCACCTCGCTTTTGGGGAGACCAGGTGAAATGTGCTGAGCCGCGCTGGTCTCCCTGTGCAGGCAGGAGTTACGCACGCGCAGGGAGGCAGCTTACGTCTTCACGGGTTTGCTATAACACAGAAGCTTGGGACTGGGAATTTCATTTGCACTCGAAGCATCCCCTCCTTGGCCTGACCCTGCGCTCCAGGAAGCGCCGAGCAGCTCGGAGGTGCTGGTGGCTGAAGTGGGGAAGGGCTATGTGCACCAAGGGCTGTTCCAGCATTGCAGATGAGGATACACAGAGATGCTCATTGCAGGACACTGCAACATTTGGGGGCTGTCTCAGTCCCCCAGCAGCAAATGCCAGCTGGTAGCCATGGCCTGGCAGCCCCTCCAGCGCTGTACGTCTCCCCCAGCCAGCGCCTGAAACCCTGCCTGGCCCCCCTGCTCCCCACAGTGGCTGTCACAGCATCCTGCCCCACTCTGCCTCCTGCTTCCCCAGCCCGGAGGCAGCAGGATGTGGCCAGGCACCCTGCAACGCGCCGGCTCACACCTTCTCCTGCTGTCATGCAACGAGCTGGTTGGAGTCTTACAAAATCCAAGGAAACAGCAAATTGAGCAGGCACTGCAGGCATTTACCAGGAGCCGCAAGCAGCGCACACGCTGACGTTGCCCTACCTGCCGAGCCGGGCTGAGCTGGGCAACATCCACTGCCAGTTCAGGGAAATCAAGTGCCAGCAGGACCAGGGCATCGCCCGGCTGTACGGCATCGCCCCGGCCCTGCATCCCCTACCCACGCCTGAAGGGTGGCTTTCTACCCGGACCAAGTTTAACCTTGTAAAAAGATGCTCATGTTAATAGTTTAATGGGATATAACTTATGGAACAATATTGAGTTATTTATGTGACTGGGAAGGGAATAAACAGGAGGATTTCTTACCTGGGCAGGCTCACGTGTTGTTGCAGTTTGCAGATGCAGTGTCCGCAGTGCGCCAGGCAGGAGGACGGGCCCGTCACGCGTTTGCAGTGACTCTCTCCAGCCCGGTGCTGAGCGCTGCTCCGCTCACTCCCACCTGCGTGTCTGGGACTTGTGGAGAAGTGGTACAGGGCATTTTGCTGGCACCGAGAGCTGTTCCCGCAGGCTTGTGTGGCCCCATCAGCCATCAGAGGGAGCGCGGGGAAGGCTCCCAAGTGCAGGAAAGAGAAGACAAGAGGGAAAACGTTCTGAGTTCTGAGAGCGGGAAACTTCTCAGTGCAAAATCCAAAGAAACAGGGTACCAGCTGGGCACCTTGTGTGGGAAAAAGGGACGCAGCACATGAAGCTAGCACCAGCACCGCACCCAAAGGTAAGCTTTGTTACGCCCCCTCAGGGCTACGTTGTGCAATGTGCAGGTTTTAGGCTACGATTGAGCGGTTGGGGGCCATTTGGGACATCACCAGTCGGTAGGACTGCGAGTGAGGGCAGCCCCTTTCTACCAAACCCATCACTGCAAGGGGTGTCCCTGTCCCCTGCTGTCCCTACACCCCACTGGGTTGCGCCCACACTCACCCCTTCGCATTCTGCCCCTTCTGCTGTTCTTGTGCTTCGGGGCAGCATCTCTCCGGCCGAGGGGACACCTCAGCCTGGCATGGAGCACGACCCAACAGCACCAGCTGCACGGTGGTGGGCACCGGGCGCCTGCCCGGGAGCACACACTGACCCCCAGTGCCCAAACTCAATAATCCTGACACCACAAAGAATCAGTAATGTTAAAAAAAAAAAAAAAAAAAAAAA